>CM035209.1:5259980-5369612 GCA_020233015.1 Callinectes sapidus | reverse complement strand
TGCTTTCTTTCTGCTTGTCTCATGTATATCTATTTTTTCAGTTCTCTCTCTCTCTCTCTCTCTCTCTCTCTCTCTCTCTCTCTATCTCTCTAACGACCTCCATCACAAACAACACTTCCCTTCCCAAACCAAAGAAAACGTCAAGACAAGTTTCCACGATTACAGAAAACCCTGATGCTATTGTTGTTTCAGGGGAGACTCCTCTTATTAACCTTCCCTCACCCCTCCACACTTACGTACACCTCACCCTTCACCCTTCACCCTTCAGATTTCCTTACTTCCTTACCCCCCCTTCCCCCTAAAAAAAGAAAAAACTACACCAGCTCACGCACACATACACGCACACATTGACACATATATACACACACACAATTGTAGGAAGCTTTGTGTGATTATCGTGTGTGTGTGTGTGTGTGTGTGTGTGTGATTGTCTTTTGTTTCCTGTCTTTCCTCTTTTGTTTCAGTTGTTTTTTCTTTTTTAGGTGATGAGGGAGGGGGGGAGGGGGGAGGAGGGTTTTGATGAGTGTGCGTGCGTCCCAGCGCTCTCTAAGTAGTGGGTACGGCAGAGGTGGTTGGTGGGGGAATGAATGGGAGATGTTTTGTCTGCTGGGAAGGAAATACCACGCTGCGTCACTCAGTACTTTCCCTCGGCTTCCTTCTCTGTGTTAGTGTTTGCCTTCACTTTGCTAATTCTTCGTCATTTTGTTTCCAACATGTGCATCAATATTGTTGCGTTAGTGTGGGGCGAGTCACCACCATCTTGTCCTGTTCGTCTTCCTTCAGTGCCGCCATTGCCGAGTACAATACAGTGAGTGACGGGCGTGTGGGTGTGTGGGTGGTGGGTGGTGGGTGGTGGGGGCAGTGCCTCGCCACGTCAGGGGTCACGTGGTGGACTGGTGACCGGTCAGCGATGTCGTTGTGGTGAGAGTTCAGAGTTCCTTAAGTTCCATCATTGGGTGATGGCGAGGCACTCCCCGCCACGCACCATTACCCTGCTGCCTCACCACCACCACCACCACCACCACCTGTGCCGCCACAACACTCAAAGAACGTCACCACGTGTGTGTGTGTGTGTGTGTGTGTGTGTGTGTGTGTGAGCTGACGTGTTATCTCTCTCTCCCCGCAGACTGGTGTTGCTGGCGGCGAGCGCCCTGTGTGTGGGCGCCAGCCAGCGCCTGGTGGTGGAGCAGGGTGGCTACGCGCGCCTCATGGCTTCCCCGCCGCCCCTGGCTGACCTCACGCTGGCCGCCTGGGTCAACGTGACAGCCTTCCCAGAGGGCATCGCGCCAATCCTCACACTGGTGGCCCCTGACGCACAGTCCCAGACAGCATTCTTCCTGCGCCACGACGGCGTGGGCGTGCTGTGGGGCGGTCCATCCGGCGTGCCCGCCCACGCTCTGGACCGCGTGGACCGCCACCCACGCACGCGCTGGGCGGCAGCGCCCTCCCGACACCGGCGTGAGGCCATTGACTACAGCCGCGGCCTGGGAGACATCGTGGACCTGCTGGCGGACCCCCGCAGCGGCCGCTCCTACGACAAGTGGTCGCCGTACGGCTTCGTGGACGTGGACCAGATGGGCGTGGATGACCTGCAGGCGGCGCCCTCCAGCCTGTCTGAGGGACTGCACATCCTGCCGGTGCGGGAGGGCGTGGCGCGTTCCGAGTCTTACAGTGACTGGACCAACGTGCCTTACGAGCTCACCATGCTGGAGAGCGGCCGCCCCACCATCATCACTGAGCCATCTGGGGCTGACGACTTTGTCTTCTTCAACTGGAACGTGCCGCCCGCCGCCCCCCAGACCATCCCGGAGTCACCCAACCAGTGGTCCCCCATCTGGCGGGACAAGACGCCGCGCCCCCCGCCCAAGACCCGCGCCAAGCCCCAGCCCAAGACTGAGGTGCCCGCCCCCCACACCGACAGCCCCGGGGGTTGGAGCTCCCAGGTGGAGGAGGTCAAGCTGGAGCTAAGCGGGTGGCGGCCACAGCCCATTCTCGGCCCCGTGGTGGTGGCGGCCCCACCCACCCCCGACCACCGCCCCGCCGCGCCCACCCGCAGGCCATCGCCCCAACCAGCCCCGACCCGCCGCCCCGTCCCCACAGCCCCACCCACGGCTGCCCCCACCACCACCACCACCACCACGCCTACCACAACCACCACCACCACCACCACCACCACCACAGAATTCCCTACCACAAAGGCCACCACTAAGGGCAAGCCCACCACCATCACCCCTAAGCGCCCCGCCGCCATCACCACCTCCCGCACCACACACCCCACCGCCCCTCCCTCCCCCTTCACTCGCTACACCACCCGCAGGTTCACCGCCGCGCCCACCAACACCCCCTCCCGCAAGACGCGCCCCACCGTGCCCGCCTCGCGCCAGCCCCCCAGGATGCCCTTGTGGAAGCTCATCAAGAACCCCGCCATGGCGCACCACCACGCCGCCGCCAAGCCCAAGACACACGCCCCCCCCGCACCACCCACCACCACCACCACCGCCGCACCCACCACCACCACCACCACCACACCAAGACCAATAACCATTTCCTCCACCACCACCAAACGCACCACCACCACCACCACCACTCCCTTCACCTTCCGTACCACCACAACCACCCGCGCTCCTCGAACCCCGCCAGCCACAACCACCCGCGCCACCACCCGCAGGCCGCCCGCCCCTCGCCCGCTGCCTGCCACAGACAAGCTACACGTGGGCGGCCAGAAGTCCAAGGTGTCGGTGTGGTCGACGCGCAAGCCCGCGCCGCGCCCCGACAAGTGGTCCAGCGACACCAGCATCGCGCCGCGCCACGTGCAGGAGTTCCGTCGCGCCATGGAGCAAGCCCAGGCGGTGCGTGATGGCGACACCGCGGTGGTGTACTCCGTGCCCATCACTGACGTGGACGCCTTCAACGCCATGTACCGCCAATACCAGCAGCAGGAGACACACCACCCTGCCGCGCCCTCAGAGGAGGAGGACAACCCTAACCGCCTCAGCGAGGACGACCTCGGCCCGCTGCCTGACTACCAGGAGACCGTGGCCCCCGCCGTGCTGCGGGAGGAGGAGGCAGTGCTGGCGCCCACCGAGGACCCCCTGCCGCCCACACCACCCCGAGGCTCGGCGGTGGTCACGCAGGGACGCCCACTCTCCACCAATCAGCCCACGTACCCGCCACCCACCAAGCGCTGGCCACACCTCACAGTGGCCAGTCGCGGCGAGCTGCGCGGCGACCAGAGGCCCCCCGTCACCTACTACCAGCCCCTCGCAACTCGCCTGCCCCTCAGCCCCACCACCAGGCCAACCACCCACGCTCCGCCCCCGCCGCCGCCCCCAACCACTACCACCACTACCACCACCACCACCACCACACAGCCTCCACTCACCACGCCCGCCTCTCCCGCCCCAGTCCCCCTCCCTCCTCGAGTGTTCCCCGCCTACACCCCCATAGTCCGCCTCCCTCCCCAGGAACACAACCCGCCGGTGGGCTCCTCCTTCGCCGTGTTCCACGAGGAACCCGAGGCGCCCCTCGCCCTGCCAGCGGTGCAGGAGTCAGGGGTGCCCGCTGCCCACTACCAGGAAGCGGCGCCGCTGTTCCTGGAGCAGCTGCCGCCGCAGTACATCAAGCCTGAGGACCTGCCGCGCCCGCTGGCCACCACCCGCCGCGAGGACGCCGAGCGCCTGGAGGAGCTAATTTTCAGCGCTAACCCTGAGGAGCTTCTGCGCCGCGGCCTGCTGCCCCGCCCTGTGCACTACGTCAGCTCCCAGGACGAGGCAGACCAGTGGGTGCAGGAGCAGTATCAGAGCAGGGGCGGCGCCGCCCAGGTGCCTCCCGTGCCTGCCGCCGCCACACTGCCGCAGGAGGCACCCCAGGCCACCGCCTCGCGCCAGGACGGAGGTTTCCACTTCAAGAAGCTGCCCTTTGACTTCCGCCCCAACGAGTGGTACCACGTGACCTTCAGCTGGAGCAGCCGCGACCACCAGGCGGCGGTGCACGTTAACGGGCGCCTGGTGGGCACACTGAGCGGAGTGTTGGCGGGGCGCCAGACGCTGCCTGGCGGCGGCCTCACCGTGGTGGGCCACACACTGCTGCCGGACCTCACAGACTTCGATCCCACCTCACACTTCCAGGGCGAGATCAGCGAGTTGAGGGTGTGGGGGGCGCGGCTGGACGAAGCGCAGGTGCAAGACGTGTACCGCTGCGGCCCACTGCCCCCCACCACCCCGGCCCTCGACTGGCACCAGCTCTCCATGAGGTTCTACGGAGAGGTGTCCCTGCGTACAGGCGAGGCTCTGTGCGGGGCATGAGGCGGCCACCACCCCTTCCCCCCCAACACAGGTGTCCCGTGAAGCTGTGTGTGTGTGTGTGTGTGTGTGTAGCGTTACTGGGCTACCCCGCCCCGCCCCGCCCCGCCAGACAACACAGGTGGGAGCAGCGGCGCCCTGGCTGGACTCTGTGCAGGCACACAGTTCAGTGCCGCTCAGCGCGGGGCTGCTTCCATCACTCCACTCTCCACGCACCGCCCCTCGGGCTCTGGGGCGGCGCGGCGGTGGTGTGAGGGTGTGGTGGTGGTGCCCTACGCTCCCTGGGTGGTGAGTGGCACGGCCCTGCGCGGCTCTCACCATCACCACCACCACCACCACCAGGGGGCGTTGCGGGGCCCTCATCCACCCCCCCCCACCACCCACGCTGAGTGGCGGGGGGGGGAGGCAGTCCTACCCCCCCCCCTCCGCCCCGCATCGGTGTTTCTTCACACTTGTTCAATTGTTAAGCATTAGTTACTATTTATAGCCGCCTCAGCCTCGCCCTGCTCTCCTGCCCTCCCCTCACCCCCACCCCCCCGCCTCCAGGCGACAGACACCCTTCATCTCCATCTCCATCCCATCACACCACTCCCTCCCTGCATCACTGCCATCTTCACCCATCACAACAGCCTGCCCTCCCTCCCCTCCCCGCCCCGCGTCACGCTGTGTACTGTAGAGTAGAGTAGCGTTGGTCATGTTTCCCTCTGAGGTATATCAGCAGGTGTCTCCATAAATCAATAACAGATAAAGAAATTACATTAGTTCTTTTTTTGTTTTCATATAAAATGCGGACATCTGATGGATATATCTCTATTTTGCTGTGACATACCCGTGTCTCTCTCTCTCTCTCTCTCTCTGAAGAAAATTTTTGCTACTGTCTTTTGAAATCATCGTAAATCACAATTCTGTAAAACGCATTTGTCTTTTACTGTGTTAACGAGTCTCCTTGATAATTATCGTACCCTCCTTCACAATATTGTACGACGAATCGCTCTGTGTTATCGTACTTTCCCTTATAATTATCGTACTCTCTCTCTATCTATCAGCTTTGTACATCGCATCTGCCCTTTTTGTTATTGTATCCCCTCATCTCCCTCATGTATATAGTTGTCCTCTTCTCTATGCTCAGAATTCAATAGAAAAAAAATGGTGTGTTATTTAATTTGCAGTACATTGATAGACACCAATAGTATCGTACGTTTTGATGTTTTGTTCTTGATTTGTGTGTGTGTCCATTTGAAATACATCGATAGTATACGTTATTTTTTGTCTTTTTATTTCTTTTCCTTTCCCTGAACGCAAATTTAGAGATGTAGAGACTATTAAAACAACAACAATAACAACAATTAATCACTTCAGTACTGGGACACATTTTTACCACGAGTTTTGGGTGTGTTTAGATGATTTTATTGACATTAGTAAGGATGTATGGAGGTGAGAAGATTAATGGCAACAGTCTGTACTACTTTAATCCCCACATGAGTTTCTGAAGCTGTAGAAAATGGACAAATAATGAGCAGAATGAATATAAAAATGTGTCCCAATACTGAAAGGATTAAGAAAAACAATATAACAAAATAAACCATTCAAACATCACCAATAATGAAAAACAACAATAAAAACAACAAACCTAACAAAAAACAACTTAATGAAAACAATAAAAACAATAAATGTAACAAAAAAACAACTTAAACCCCCAACAATAATGAAAACAACAATAAAAACCACAAACATAACAAAAAAACAACTTAAATCATAAAAACAACAATAAAAACAACAAACAAAACAAAAAAACAACTTGAATCATAAAACCAACAATAAAAACAACAAAAACAAAAAAAACAACTTAAATCATAAAAACAACAATAAAAACAATAAAAACAAAAAAACAACTTAAATCATAAAAACAATAAAAACAAAAAACAAAAAAACAACTTAAATCATAAAAACAATAAAAACAAAAAACAAAAAAACAACTTAAACCATAAAAACAACAATAAAAACAACAAAAACAAAAAAACAACTTAAATCATAAAAACAACAATAAAAACAAACATAAACAAAAACAATTAATATAAACCCCCCAAAAAAACAACCACCACAACTCAAAAAACAACAAAAACCAGAGCATACCAAACAGCAAGACACTCATCCACACAGCCACTCACCTTTAGGGCAGCCTGAGCGATGAGGATGAGCACCTTAGCTTGGCGGGCGTGCGAGTCCTCCCCACACACCCGTAGCAGGCCGGCCAGGTGCTGCAGGAGGGAGCCGTGGCGGTAGGCTGTGCTGCGGCCCCCCATGCACTCCCCCACCAGTGTCAGCCGGTCCTCACACAGACGCACTGAAGGGGAGACAAGGAAATGTGTTATCTTTGTTTTTTCCTGTTTTTCTTTAGTTTTTCCTTTTTGTTTTATTCCTGTTTTTCTTTTGTTTTTTGTACTGATTTCTTACTTTACATAGACACATTTATTGGGGGAGGTTGTAGGGGGAAAGAGAAGGGTATATATATTATTTTTGTTTTTCCTATTTTTCTTTAGTTTCTTTAATTATGTGTGGGGAAGAGAAGGGTATATGTTATTTTCTTGTTTTTTTTATTTTTTCTTTAGTTTTCTTTATTACTTTCTTATTTCTTTTCGATATATTAGTTTTTTCTATTTTGTATTTACTTATTTTTTCAATTACTAATGTTAATTAATCAACATTAATAAATTAATGTTAGTCAATCTATTAATATTCTCTATTTTGTACTGATTTCTTATTTTCTTCAATTTCTTAATCTAATTGTATACAAAATATCTTAACCACTACTTTTTTATTCTTTCCTTATCTATATCCTTGTATATACTTTACCTATTTTTTGCATATTTCAACACTCCTACTTATCTTTCTTTCTTTCTTTCTCTCTCTGTATCTTTTACTTATCACCTTTTTTACTTTTCATTATTCATTCTTCACCTCACCTTCCTTTGCCAACAAATATGAATCTCTCTCTCTCTCTCTCTCTCTCTCTCTCTCTCTCTCTCTCTCTCTCCAATCAACACTTAACACACAACCCTCAAACACACATCACTCCCACACCCGCCCAACCAGTACCTTGTAAGGGGAGTTTATTGATGCCAAAGTCTGGGAGGATCTGCAGGGCGGCTATCAGGTCCCTCTCCCTCTGAATGTCCTCATGTTCGGAGTCTATAAGGTTGAGACACTGCCTGAAGGAGGGGAGACAGAAGGGGGTGTTAGAGAGAAGTGTTGGTTTAAATAGAGAATGTTGAGATATGGTAATTTTTTGTGGGGGGGAAGAAGAGATAAAATATTGTAACCAGAAGAAGAAGAAGAAGAAGAAGAAGAAGAAGAAGAAGAAGAAGAAGAAGAAGAAGAAGAAGAGAAGAAATATATAAGCAAAACAAATACAATAAATGAAAAAAATCTATAAACTGCCTGAAAGAAGAAAGAAAAGGAAAAGAGAGAACAAGAAAGAGGAGGAAAAGAACAAAGAGAATAAAGAGGAGAGAGAGGAAAATGAAGAGGAGGAAAAAAGAAAATCATAAAAACAAATGCTAAATCAATGAACAACCCCAAGAAAACTCACAGAAGAACAAAAAGAAGAAAAAATAGAACAAGAAGACAAAGAAGAAAAGAAAAATGAGAAAAAAAGAAAATAGAACAATAAAAAGAACAAGACAGGGGAACAAGGAAGAAAAAAGTGGAACAACAAGAAAAAGAAAAAACAAAAAAAGAAAGGAACAAGAAAAAGAAGAAAAAGAAGACCAAAAAGAAAAAATGGGAGAAAATACATGAACAAATAAATAATAGAAAAATAAACCAAGAACAAACAAAACAAGAAGAAAGAAATGGAAGAAGAAAAACAACAAAAAAAGAAAAAAAGTAAAGAAAACAACAAAAAACGAACAACAAAACAAAATGGAAGAAGAACAACAACAAAAAAGGAAAAAAGTATAGAAAAGAACAAAAAACGAACAACAAAACAAAATGGAAGAAGAAAAACAACAAAAAACAAATAAAAGGAAAGAAAACAACAAAAAACGAACAACAAAACAAAATGGAAGAAGAAAAACAACAAAAAACAAATAAAAGAAAACAACAAAAAAACGAACAACAAAACAAAATGGAAGAAATAAAACAACAACAAAAGAGAAAAAAAGAAAAGAAAACAACAAGAAAACACCAAAACAAACACTACAAAACCACAACACACAAGCCCCTCACAGCGCTAAGTCGATGGCCTGGTCCGAGTGGCTTTCAGAGGAGTTGTAGTAGTGTGTGGCGGCTTCAGTGACGAGCTGGACGGCGCGGGAGAAGGGCAGCTGCTGGAGGTACGGGTTGCTGATGGGGGAGTGGTCAGCTCTCGTCTCCATCAACTCCCCCGCCAGCCTGATGTTCTCGGGTTGTTCTGAGCCAAGCAGGGCCTCAATCACCTTCTGTTTGGTTAGAGGGGGGTTGGGTTAGGTTAGGTTAGGTTAGGTTATGTTAGATTAAGTTAGGTTAGGTTAGATTAGGTTAGATTAGGTTAAGTTAGGTTAGGTTAGGTTAGGTTAGGTTAGGTTAGGTTAAGTTAAGTTAGGTTAGGTTAGGTTAGGTTAGGTTAGATTAGGTTAAGTTAGGTTTGGTTAGGTTAGGTTAGATTAAGTTAGGTTAGGTTAGGTTAGGTTTGGGTGGGTTAGGTTAGGTTAGGTTAGGTTAGGTTAGGGTGGTCTGTTCGGTGGTTTTGAAGGGTAAAGTGACAGTAATTGTGGTTTTTGAAGGGTGAAGAGAAGATAATTATGTTTTTTGTTTGGTTTTTGAAGGGTGAAGTGAAGATAATGATGGTTTTTGTTTGGTTTTTGAAGGGTGAAGTGAAGATAATTATGGTTTTTGTTTGGTTTTTGAAGGGTGAAGTGAAGATAATTATGGTTTTTGTTTGGTTTTTAAAGGGTGAAGTGAAGATAATTATGGTTTTTGTTTGGTTTTTGAAGGGTGAAGTGAAGATAATTATGGTTTTTGTTTGGTTTTTGAAGGGTGAAGTGAAGATAATTATGGTTTTTGTTTGGTTTTTGAAAGAAGCAAAGAAAATCACAATAATTTTTTCTGTTTTGTTTTGAAAGAAGGTGAAGGAAAAATAAATGTTATTCTTTTCTTTGCATTTTGTTTTGAAAGAAGGTGAAGAAAGGCAATTGTATTCTTTTTCCTTTTGAATCTTTTTTACTGTTTTAAAAGATAAAGCTAAGACAATTCTAATCTTTTTCCCTGTTTCTCGAGATAAAGGAGGGATAATTTTAATCTTTTCCAAGTTTTTAAAGGTAAAAACAAAGACAGTTCTAATCTTTTTCCCTGTTTTGAAGTCTAGATGCCAATATCATTTTAATCTTTTCCTGGTTTTTAAAGATGAAGCAAAGACAATTTTAATCTTTTCCCCAGGTTTTTAAAGATGAAGCAAAGACAATTTTAATCTTTTCCCCAGATTTTTAAAGATGAAGCAAAGACAATTTTAATCTTTTCCCCAGGTTTTTAAAGATGAAGCAAAGACAATTCCAACCTTCCATCCATTAAGAGATACAAAACAAAACCACCCCACCCAAAGTTTCAACAGACCAATACATTCTTTACCTGAACATTGAGGGGAGACACTGAACGCTTACCTGCAAACACACTTGAGGCTCCACACAGGCAAAGACCTTCTGTTGCAGCTCCAGTGTGTCGTACAGCAGCCGCCTCCACTCTTCGTCACCCATGCGGGGCTTCCTGGGACAAAAAACAGGATAAAATAAGGAAGATGGATGCGAGAAAATGAAAGATAAACGGGAGAAGAAAAATAGAGAAAATATGCATGATAGGAAAGAAAGAGGAAGGAAAGAAGGGAGGGAGGGCGGGGAAAGAAAAGAGAAAAAGAGAAAGAGGAGAAAGAGAAAGAGAAAGAGAAAGAGAAAGAAAAAGAGAAAGAGAAAGAGAGAGAGAATGGGAGATTTCAATGCATCATAAGTAAGTATCAACACTCTCTCTCTCTCTCTCTTATTCACTCTCTCTCCCTCACATACACACACATATTATCAAGAGGACAAAAAGATATGAGTGTACAGCATTAACCTTGCTTTGCCTCACCTCAGTTCAACCTAACCCCACATAACCTCACTAAACGTAGCACAACTAAACTTAACCCCTTAGTACTGGGATACATTTTTATGAGTTTGGAGTATAATGAGATGATTTTATTGACATTAGCAAGGGTCTATGGAGGTCAGAAGATTAATGGCCAGTGTCTGTACTATTTCAATCCCCACATGAGTTTCTGAAGCTGTATAAAAATGACAAATAATAAGCAGAATGAATATGAAATGCATCCCAGTACAGCAAGGGTTAACACAGAATTACCACTATCAATAATAACCATCACTATTACCATACCTAACCTAACCTAACCTAAACTAATCTAACCCATACCTCTTAGCAGCTGTTCTGGTGACCTTTGTAAGTACATCACCAACCAGATCCACATCCCCTTGTATTTCCCTGAGGTGTCGTGGCGTAACATTCACACTGTAGGCACTGAGGAGCTCTGCGGCATTGAGATGAGCCTCCAGTGCGTCAGCCAGGTCGTGGAGCCTTGACAGGGACTCAGAACTCCTGCTGGGGGGTTAAAGGAAGGTTGATAGGTGAAGAATTGAAGGGAATGTAGTTAATGCAATCTAAAGTGGTAATACAACAAAGAAAATTGAACTGAAGGAACTAAAGAGGAGAAATTTTTGTAAGCTGGAGGAAGGAAGATTGAGAGAAGATGGTTGTGAAGTCTTAATAGGGATTCAGAGCTCCTGCTGGGGGGATGAGAGGAAGGTTAATAAAATAGAGACTTGAAGGAGCTGAAGAGGAGAAATTTTGTAAGCTGGAGGAAGGAAGACAAGAGATTGAGAGAAGATAGTTGTGAAGTCTTAATACAGACTCAGATCTCCTGCTGGGGGGGATGAGAGGAAGGTTAATAAAATAGAGACTTGAAGGAGCTGAAGAGGAGAAATTTTGTAAGCTGGGGGAAGGAAGACAAAAGATTGAAAGAAGATAGTTGTGAAGTCTTAAGAGGGAGACTCATAACTCCTGCTGGTTGGGGGGGGGGGTGAGAGGAAGAATTGATGGAACACAGACTTGAAGGAACTCTAGTTGTTGCAATCTAAACTGGCAACAAAACAAAGAAAACACACCAAGAAGTTGGAAAATAAACACAAAGAAAGAGAGCAAGAGAAACACAAATATGGAAATAAACTAGAAAAAGAATGAGGAGAAAAACTATCATGAAAAAGAAAACAACAAAACAAATAAAGAAATAACAAAACAAACACAAGAAAAGCAAGAGAAACACAAATATAGGAACCAAACATGACAAAAACCACCACCACCACCACGACCACCACCACGACAGGCCGTTTCTCACCCAGACTCCCTCTCTGGCAAGCACTCCAGGCAAGCGATGGCCCAGGGCAGCTGTGTCTCTCTCTCACAGGCGTACACACACTCCACCGCCACGCCCATCATGTCCTCCGCAGACTGTATGATGGTGCTGGGCTGGTCTGGCCGAGAGTGCTGTGGGCATAAGAGATGACTAGTTACCACCGCAACCTAGTCTAACCTAACCTAAAGTAGTCTGATCTGGAAAGCTGTGGGTGCTCTGAGGAACCTAGTCTAACCTAATGTATTCTAACCTTACCTAATCAATTCTAATCTAACCTAACCTAACCTAGCATTGCATAATCTAATCTAACCTAATGTTAACCAATGAGGGATTGTAAAGAGTAGAAGTGCAGAGGATTCAAGATTACAAAAAAAAAATAAAGGATTAGACAATACGAGAGCTATGGAGAGGATTATAAAAGGTGACAGATGTTTTATGAAAGATTACAGAGGGATTTCAAACAGTGTGAGATTTCAAAGCGTTATGAATTAGTAGATTTTGGCATTATGACTCACTGATTGAATTAACGAATGACCAAATTATTAAATGACTGGGCCCACATTCACAGAGGTTTTTAAGTATGTAACTTTTTCTTCGACAAATTTCTGGTCTTCAAATTCATCTTAACCTCCTGAAATTGGTGTTGTACTTTAGCCATTATCTCGTCAGCAGCTTCACGTTTACTGCTGATGAGATAATGGCTAAAGCTCAAGATCAATATCAAGAGGTTAAGATGAATTTTAAGACGAGAAATTCCTCTACAAAAAGGTACATATTTAAGAATCCCTGTTAATAAGGGCCCTGACTGACTGACTGACTGACTAAAAGGTTCCATAACTAACTGACTCGTAATTATGGTTTTGTTTGGTTTTTGAAAGGTAAAGTGAAGATAATTATGGTTTTTGTTGGTTTTGAAGAACTGACTCGTACACCCACCCACTCACTCACTCACTCACTCCCTAACAAACTTAAATAAAACAACAGAATCAATACCCCCCACACCACACAGCCACCACCACCCAGCCACCCACCTGCAGTATCTTGAGAGGCAGAGATAGGTCAGTCTTCGCCGTGGACACCATGTATGCTCTGAGGAGACTGCTGGCACTCCCCGGCTGTCCCTTCTCACACCGAGCCAGGAAGGGAAGCAACCAGCGACGGATGTTCTGAATGTAAGTCTCAGGAGTGCTCTGTCAAGGAAGGATGGTTTGCAAATGATGTGATGTTTGTTTTTTAAGATGTTAGTGTTTTTTGTTCAGTTGGCCATGTATGTTTTGAATGTTTCTGGAGTGCTCTGTCAAGGAAGGATGGTTTGTAAATGATGTATTGTTTGTTTTTTAAGATGTTAGTGTTTTTAGTTCAGTCAGCAATGTATGTTTTGAATGTTTCTGGAGTGTTCTGTTAAGGAAGGGTGTTTATGTGTTATTGCTGTGGTTACTCTGTGGAAAGGTTGTAAATGAGATGGTGTTTTTAAAGAATGTTTTAGTTCAGCTGGCCATGTATGTTTTGAATGCTTCTGGAGTGCTCTGTCAAGGAAGGGTGTTGGGGTGTTATGTTGTGGTTACTCTGTGGAAAGGTTATAAATGAGATGGTGTTTGTTTTAAAGATAGTGTTTTTTTTAGTTCAGCTGGCAATGTATGTTTTGAATGTTTCTGGAGTGCTCTGTCAAGGAAGGGTGTTGGGGTGTTATTGTTGTGGTTACTCTGTGGAAAGGTTGTAAATGAGGTGGTGTTTGTTTTTAAGATAGTGTTTTTTAGGTTCAGCTGGCAATGTATGTTTTGAATGTATGTTTCCAAAGTGCTCTGTCAAGGAAGGATGTTGGGGTGTTATTGCTGTGGTTACTCTGTGGAAAGGTTGTAAATGAGATAAGTGTTTGTTTAAACCCTTTCACTGCAACACTAGACAATTAACAGCATCAATAGCAATGTGTGAGATCTTTATAAGCATCTGTGAGAAAGGAAGGCATAAGAAAGGAACACATTTTGCAATTTCTACCCAGTTAAAAGATTTCCGTCACCTCATAAAAAAGAACTAGAAATAGCAATCCCTTCCATAAAAACACAAAAAAAGGGACTCTGGCCATAGCATTTCCTCTCATACACAAGCCAAGGCACCACCACCACCACCACCACCACCACCACACAGCCACACATCCCACCAAGGAACACTCACTGTGGACATGAGCTGGGTGACTTTTTCATCATCGGAGAGACTGAGGAACTTGTCGAGAGTGATGGAGGACAGGCCCACCTCATACACCATCACCTCCAGGGAGTCCAAGGCGTCGAGAAGCTCCTCCAGGTTCTGAAAATGTACGGTATTGTGACGGCTTTACTTCTGTGACTTTAGGATTGTTCTAAGGTATTGTATTATGATTCCTTTTATTTATTTTTTTTTTATTTATACAATCTGGGGTTTTTATGGGAAATTTATGGGCTAAAGATACGTTAGGTTAAGTTAGGTCAAGTTATGTAACTAATACTGGTTCCACGCAAACACAAAAATATCCAATAAATTCCTGAAGTATAATCTCTACCATGAAGAAAACACAGAAGGCAGCAAATACAGCAATATCCAATAAATTCCTTCAGTATAATCTCTACCATAAAGAAACCACAGAAGGCAGCAAATACAACAATATCCAATAAATTCCTGAAGTATAATCTCTACCATAAATAAACCACAGAAGGCAGCAAATACAACAATATCCAATAAATTCATGAAGTGTAATCTCTACCATGAAGAAAACACAGAAGGCAGCAAATACAACAATATCCAATAAATTCATGAAGTATAACCTCTACCATAAAGAAAACACAGAAGGCAGCAAATACAACAATATCCAATAAATTCCTGAAGTATAACCTCTACCATAAATAAACCACAGAAGGCAGCAAATACAACAATATCCAATAAATTCCTGAAGTATAATCTCTACCATAAATAAACCACAGAAGGCAGCAAATACAACAATATCCAATAAATTCCTGAAGTATAATCTCTACCATAAATAAACCACAGAAGGCAAACAGGTTATAACACCACACCACCTCCCCCATCACCACCCACCTCCACACCCCTTTCCCGGCCAAGCTTCAGCAGATCCAGGGCCACATCGACAAAGTGGCTGCAGCGCTCCACCTCCCTGGCCCTCTCCTGGTACCACTCCGACACCAGCGCACCGTCCACCTCTTCTCCACGAAACTTGCTTAGGGCCGGCCGCTCCTCGTATAGGAAGTCTGCAGGGTCCGTGTTGTCCTGCACCACTGCCTCCCTGGGTTAGGTTAGGTTAGGTTAGGTGTTGTTGGGAGGGTTTTGATAAGGTGTTGTTTTGAGGGTTTATATAAGGTGTTGTTGGGAGGGTTTTGATAAGGTGTTTGGTGTTATTAAAGGTGTTTTGGGTGTTTTTTAATAGGTATTTGGAGTGGTTTTATAGGTGTTTGGAGTGTTTTTAAAGGTGTTTGGGTGTTTTTAAAGGTGTTTGGTGTTATTATAGGTGTTTTGGGTGTTTTTTAATAGGTATTTGGAGTGGTTTTATAGGTGTTTGGAGTGTTTTTAAAGGTGTTTGGGTGTTTTTAAAGGTGTTTGGTGTTATTAAAGGTGTTTTGGGTGTTTTTTAATAGGTATTTGGAGTGTTTTTATAGGTGTTTTGGGTGTTTTAAAGGTGTTTTGAGTGTTTTAAAGGTGTTTGGAGTGTTATTATAGGTGTTTTGAGTGTTTTAAGGTGTTTTGAGTGTTTTTTAAATGTTCTGAATATTTTTAAAGGTGTTTGGAGTGTTTTAAAAGGTGTTTTGAGTATTTTAAAGGTATTATGAGTGTTTTTAAAATGTTTTGAGTGTTTTAAAAGGTGTTTTGAGTGTTATTAAAGGTGTTTTGAGTGTTTTAATAGGTGTTTGGAGTGTTTTTAAAAAGGTTTGGAGTGTTTTTAAAGATGTTTTGAGTGTTTTTAAAGGTGCTTTGAGTGTTTTAAGGTGTTTGGAATGTTTTAATAGGTGTTTGGAGTGGTTTTTAAAGGTGTTTGGAGTGTTATTAAAGGTGTTTTGAGTGTTTTTAAAAGTGTTTGGAGTGTTTTAAAAGGTGTTTTGAGTATTTTAAAGGTATTATGAGTGTTTTTAAAATGTTTTGAGTGTTTTAAAAGGTGTTTTGAATGTTATTTAGGTGTTTTGAGTGTTTTTAAAGGTATTTTGAGTGTTTTAAAGGTGTTTTTCATTGTTTCCATTATCTTAACGATGTTTTGAGTGTTTTTAAAGGTGTTTTTTATTGTTTCCATTATCAGACTTTCAACTTCACTGTATTATATGGGATAAGAGAGAGCATATCCAGGACATAGTCAAATATAAACTGGAAAAAAGAAACTTCATTGATATTTGTTTCCAGCAGATAGATATGGAAATCACCAACACTGAACTGGTGGACACTTCAATCAAAACAACGCCATCAAAACCACACAGCCATCCACCTGCAGCACCACACAAAATAGGAAAAAAAGACACCTGACATATTTTAGTTTCCAGCAGATAAATAGCATAAAAAAATCACCAAGACAGAGCTGATATACCCTTCAATCCAAACGACACCAGTAAAACCACCCACTCACCTGCAGGCCGGCTCCTCACACCAATCCTCGTCCCTGAGTCTCTCCTGCTCCCACGCAAACACCTTGTCTCCCTTACACTCCGGCAGTAACTCCCTGGGGTGGAGAACATATCAATTAACACCTTTAGTACTGGGAAACATTTATATTCTGATTATTTTTGGTCAATTTTATACAGCTTCAGAAACTCATGTGAGGATTAAAATAGTACAGACTCTGGCCATTAATCTTCTGACCTCCATAGTCAATAAAATCATCTAATCACACCCAAAACTTGTGCTAAAAATGTGTCCCAGTACTGAAGTGGTTAAGATTGTTTCCTATTTAAAAGAGTTAAGTTTATCATCATTTTGCAGCACTGAATCAATCAATATTCAGACCACAGAAACATTTACTCGTACAAGTACTGCAAGAAATAGAGTTTAACACCATCAGTACTGGGATGCATTTTTATATACATTCTGCCTATTTTTTGTCAATTTTATACAGGGAAGGAGACAGAAAACAACAACAACAAGAAAAATAAGAACAAAAAACATGAACAAGAAGAAAAAAGGAAGAAGAGGAGAACAAAAACAAAATAAAAAAAGAGATAAAGCCAAAACAACAACAACAAAAAAAAGAAAACAAAGAAAACAAAGAAAAATAACTCCAAAAAAGAAACGACGAAAAAACCACCACCACCACCACCACCACCCACCTATACTCATAAGGCCCCAGTGTGGGAGGGAAGTTGGACAGCACAGCCAGGCGATGCGGCAGCGTTTCCTCCCCGTGGTAGGTAAACATGACATCCACCCCTCCACAGTCACCATCCCGGGCAAACTCGACCGTGGCGGAGATGGCGGACTGGCAGCGGAACTTGTCGTAGAAAGCCGCGTCATAGTGCTCTGGGGCCAAGTGTGCACCGCCAAGGAGGACCTAGGGAGGAGTGAAAGCTGAGATGATTAGAGGTGACGGAGTTAACACAGAGCTGGGACACACTTAATTAAGACTCTCAATAAACACAGGGCTGGGACACACTTAACTCTCAATAAACACAGGGCTGGGACACACTTAACTCTCAATAAACACAGGGCTGGGACACACTTAACTCTCAATAAACACAGGGCTGGGACACACTTAATTAAGACTCTCAATAAACACAGGGCTGGGACACACTTAAATCTCAATAAACACAGGGCCAGGACACACACCTCGTAAGTAGCCAGTCTGTCCAGGTAAGTGAGTAATTTCTGTCTGGCCAGGATTACTGTCTTCTGCTCCGGAGTGAGACTGGCAAAGTTGATCTGGTGAGGGAGACACAAAGTAACTGGTGAGGGAGGTACTGTGTTGAGTTCTGATGTATTGCAAGAGATATATATGTGTGTGTGTGTGGTTTGGGATATGTTGTTTTGGTAAGGATGTATGTGTATGTGTGTGTATGTATTTGTGTGTGTTTTCTTTCTTTTTTTTTCTCTCTCTCTCTCTCTTTCATTTTATTTGTAAGAGTGTGTGGTTTGGAATATGTTGTTTTGGTAAGGATGTATGTGTGTGTATGTGTGTGTATGTATTTGTGTGTGTTTTCTTTCTTTTTTTTTTCTTTCTCTCTCTTTCTCTCTTTCATTTTATTTGTATGAGTTTAAAGATTATGGTGGTTTGATGTATTTTTCTTGGTTCTTTTATTTCTGCAAGTTTAATTTAATTCTCTAGTGATTTTTTTCCTTCCCTTCACCTTCTCTTAATAATATAATGTCTTTTGTCTTACTTTTTTCCCCCCATCTTCAAAATCCTACTTTCTTTTCCCACTCCTTAAACTCTTTTCCTCCTCTTTATTCTCACACTGAAATTCAAATCACACTACTCTCTCTCTCTCTCTCTCTTTTATCATTGTCATTACTATTGTTATTCCTATCAAAATTATTATCATTATCATTGTCACTAGTGATGTTTGCATTTATGTACTGAACCTGTACAACGAACCTCATTAGTGTAATTTTTTGCCTTTTTTATGAGGGGTGGGGTCAGTATAAGAGACACAGCTCAAGTCCACTGTTCAATCTGCATTATGATATATTGTACAGTATCAGTATCAGTGAGGACTCTGTGACGTACCTGAGACAACAGCTGGTGTCGCCTCTTGAGCTCCTTAGCGGCTCGTTCCTGCAGCCTCACTTGGTACTCTGCTTGGGGAACATCCAGGCCCTCCTCAAAATCTAACTCCTCGCTGCTACACACGATAAATTCCCCTTCGTCCTTCCCCTCCCCTATGGCAATGATAGCCTGGGGGAGTGAGAATGGGGGAGGTTAATCATATATGAGTGAAATATTAACCCCCTTCAGTACCAGGACACATTTAAATATACACAGTGATAGCCTCGGGGAAGTGAGAATGGCACAACAAACTTACATTACACCATTGCTATTCTACATTAAAAAAGAAGGGATAAAACAGCACACACCTCAAGATCAGTGCCACGCAGACCATACAGCAGCAGCTCCTTAGTGGCATCGATGTCCTCCGGCACTCTGCTCAGACACTCGGCCAGCACCCAGGACCGCTTGCGTATCTTGGAGAGGTAGTCCTGTATGGAGGCCACGGTGACGGGGCTGCGACGCCACTGCTGCTGGTACACCCTGTCGCAGTCCAGCCTGAGGGAGGGAGGGAGAGGGAGAGAGCCAGGTTGTGAAGGTCAGGTACAAAGTGAAGGGTACTTGAGGAAGGAAGATGACTATGTACATATAAAAAGATAAATAAAAGTAGATAAATACAGGTTGGTAAATGATAAATAAAACTGGATAAATACAGGTAGGTAAATGATAAATAAAACTAGATAAATACAGGTAGGTAAATGATAAATAAAACTAGATAAATACAGCTATGTAAATACAGATAGGTAATACAAAATAAATACAAAAAGGTAAATAAAACTCGGTACATACAACTAGCTAAATACAACTCGATAAATACAGCTAGATAAATACAACTAAGAAAATACAACTAATTAAATACAACAAGATAAACACAACAACATAAATACAACAAGATAAATACAACAAGCTAAATACAGCTAGAGAACACCAAGTAGATATCAACTAAACTCATGACTGCAGCAAATTAACACATTTTGCTTTGGAGTAAGTACCCAGAGTGAAGCCGCAGGGTAGGCAAGGCAATGCACCCCTCAGCATACATCCCACATGACTGATGACTAAAACACACACACACAAACACACACACACACACACACACACACACACGTTGACTTACCCATAACTCTGAGCCAATGCCAAAGCCTCTCCATACTCCTCATTCTCAATCTTGCGAGAGAAGAGTTCCTCGGGAGTGGTGCTCTTGAGACACAGCAGGCGGTAGGTCCTCTGCACCACCCGAGGCCGCCGGTTGTGGGGACGGAACCTGCAGCGGTGAATGGAGAGGTTACGTTAGGTTAGGTTAGGTTCATTCTATCTTATTATTATTTATTTTTTGCTGTTTTTTTTTCTTTCTGTAGTTATTGTGGTAGAATTTTTTTCATCTATTTTTCATGTTAAGAGGTTATGTTAGGTTCATTCTATTTCATTATTTTTTTGCTGTTTTTTTTCTTTCTGTAGTTATTGTGGTAGGATTTTCTTTTATCTATTTTCTATGTTATTTTCTTGTTTATTTCTCTTTATTTCCCTTTTTTTCTCTCTCTCTATATTTACCATTTTAATCCCCACATAAATTCCTGACACTGTATAAAATCAACAAATAATAAGCAGAATATAAAAATACTCAAGGGGTTAACTTCACTATGAATCACACCACTAACATCAGGAATTAATATATACAAATCACTAAGAAACAGCACTACAAGAAGCACCTTTCAGCATCAGTGACCCAGAACAGCACACTCCGAGCCAATCTGCTGGACTTTCGCAGCAAAGACGCCTCCTCATCATCATCATCTTCCTCTGAGTCAGGGTACTCCTCCTCCTGCTGCTGCTGCTGATCCTTCTCCTCCCCCTCCACAGTCTCCGAGAAGCTGTTCAGAAGGCGCTTATTGAGGCCGCACTGCTCCACCTCCAGGCTCAGGAAGGCTCTCTCGTACGCCTCGCTGATCTGAAGAATTGACGATTAAAAAGATAAACACTAAAAATCAAAACACTTACGTCAAACTATCAAATTTCTTACTCATAACATAATTCTAAATAGTGTAGGTAATTCTTTCCAAACAACACAACCTAACAAAAATGAGGAAAATGAAAAAGAAAACACTAAAAAACAAAAAAACAATCAAATTTCTTACTCATAACACAATTTCAAACAATCTAACCTAACCCAACATAATACAACCCAACACAACAACAAAAAAGGAAAACTAAAAAGAAAAACACTAAAATGACAAAAAACCCACACCAGACTACCAATTTTTCATTCAGAGTTTGTTTCTCCTACCAAGCCGTGGGTCACAGCTTCCCACACTGACCAGGCACCTCATCACTGGTAGGTAAGTAACAGCCACACACTACAATGGAAGCCTGACCAATCACTTCTGCCTTAACCTACATTTCGAACACAGGCTTTCTTAATTGTGAGGAGCCATTAATTAACCACTATCACTCACCATCTCCCTACAACACCACCATCATTCACCACTTCTATACACCATCATTCACCGCCACCACTGCCCACCTGCGGCACCCCCTCCAGGAACTCCGGCGACTCCCCCAGCAGGTTCCTGAGTGAGGCAACAGAGCTGACGGTGACACTGCCGGAGTACCGCGCCACAATCACCGCTGCCTCGGACCACCAGCTGAGCTCCGCCGGGTAGCATCTGGGCGGCCCACACACCACGCCGGGCTTCTGTCTGGCCGGCGGACGGACGAACTCCCCAACGGTCGGGTTCCTGGCGTCGTGGTCGGGCTGATCCGGAAGCTGCCAAAACTTCTTCTTCCTGAGTGACGGCAGCTCCCAGATGGACAGGCTGCCGGAGGTGTGCAGGGCGGCCAGGTGACGGCTGGACCGGGACACGCTGAGCTGGAAGATGCAGTCGTGGTGCGGCGGTGACCAGCGGGCCATGATGTGGTCCCACACACCGACACTGGGTGGCAGGTACTCCTCCTCGTCAATGGTGGCCACCTGTCGCAGGGAAATGAGGGTAAAAGAATTGTGGTGGAGTGAACTCTTTTCCTGAGATTTGGTTTGTCTTCTGTATTAACGAAGGACCCCAGAGATCTCCCGTCCTAACTCACACCTGTCTCAAACCATTCTACTTGCTAAAAATTGTTAAATGTACTCTTTTATGTAATCTTTTCTATCTTCCTTGTTGATGTTTGTTAGGATTTTGTTGTTTTAGGACCGAGTTGTGTACATGACAGTGGAAGAAGAGTTAAAGAATGGTACAGTAACATTGGGGTCATAATCTTCATACCACCTTCTCCCCACTGTGTAGTACGGCCACCCACTCATGCATCAACTTTTTCCATCTATTTCTATTCATTGCGTCCTTTACCTTTAGCCCAAGTTTGTTTGTGTCGCACTCAGCAGTCAGCAGGTCAGCCCACCCACGCCTCACTCACCTGCTTGTAGAAGGGGTAGTCATTCAGCATCCTCCACAGGGTGATGCCGTGGCCCAGGCCGTTCCTCTTCAGGGTGGTGTCGTTCATGAAGGAGCACGAACCAGCCACCAGAAGGAAGTCTCTGTTAAGTAATGTGGTGATGTGAGTTTTGCTTCATCTTTATCATTTCTATACAGTAACTCCCTTTAAGTGTATTAATTAATGTATTTTCTCCTCTGATATGAACCTTTTCTTTATCCACATACACATACACATTATATTTGTTTATAGGTCTCTCTACGGTAATAATTCATATATGCTAAAACATCTCCAAAAAAATGCAAAAAATACTTCGGAATTTTCCAAACACATCCAAACAAACACTATTTCAAACTTTATACCATTTATTTATCTACTTTCAACAACAATTCCTTGAAAACACACTAATATATCTAAAAAAAACGAGGAAACAAAAACTTCACAGAAAACATTATTCCAAACGCAGACATTAATAACACACAAACATACAAACACACACACAGACACACTTAATACCCAAGGCTATATAATCAGAATCAAAACATTTTTACCAACCTAAAGCTCATATTAATAGAAATTTTTAAGTATGGAGATTTTTTCTTGGATGAATTTCTAGTCTTAAAATCTATCTTAAGCTGGTGAAATTGGTGATGTACTTAAACCATTATCTCATCACCAGTAAATTTGAAGCTGCTGATGAGATAATGGCTAAACTACAACATTTATTTCATGAGGTTAAGATGGATTTCAACCCCTTCAGTACCATGATGCATTTTTATATTCATTCTGCTCATCATCTACCAACTTTATACACCTTCAGAAAACTATGTAGAGATTAGAACAATGAAGAATCCAATTATTAACCATCTGACCTTTACAAACACTTCCAAGTCATTAAAATCATCTAATCACACCCAAAACTCACGGTAAAAAATACATTCCAGTACCGAAGTGACCCAGACTAGAAATACATCAAGGAAAAAGTTACGGACATAAGAATCTCTGTTAACACGGCCACTCCACTTCCTCGCACCTGTAGAGAGTGGCGGCAGAGATCCCCGACGGATATACTTTGGTGAGGGAGAAGTGGTGGCTCTCCTGGTAACCCTCTGTAGGGGACACCAGGTAGCTACGGACATGCCCTTTGTAGTCCACCAGCAGTAGTTCAGCGGCCCTGGTAGTGAGGAGTGAAGAGAAGGATATAGTAGTTGTGTTAGGAGGTTAATGCTCTGAAATGTGGGAAAAAAATAATTGCAAGGATAAAAGTACGGAGGGAAAGAATGAATAGATAAATGGATGGATGGATGAATGAATTAAAAAATACAGTAAAGAGTGAAGAGGTGCATGAATAAATAATAAAAGGGTCATGAAAAAAATTAAATAGAAGAGATTATGAGAAGAAGAATATGAATAGATGAATAACTAGAAAGGTAAATAGATGAATGAATAAACAAGTAAAAATATAATATATGAAGACTGCCAACCTAACAGGATAGAAGGGAAATAGATTTAATAACATTATACAAGATAGTACATTGCATTGAAAAGCTGGACAAGCAGGACCTGGTGATGATGAAGGAAGTAACTTGACAGACAAGAGGACACTCAAAGATCAAGAAGTGTTTCAATGTCTAAAGGAAATTAGAAAGTACAGTATTCCACATAGAACTGTAGATATTTGGAATGGATTAAAAGAAGAAGTTGTTACAGCAACCAACATTTATATAAATTCAGGGGAATGTTGGATAAATGGAGATAAGGAAACAGGACACCATGACCCCCACCCAAACTGTATAATACAACTACCGTACGTAAACACACTTACCATTTAATCTTCTGTGTCCTCACATCAGAGAACACCAGGGCAGCAAGGGCACAGCTGGTGTCTACCTGCGGCGCACCCTCCCGATACCTGAAGGACGGAACCACAGGGACGATAAACTATACCCAATCTTCACATCAAATCCAGCGGCCAAGAGCAACAAAAATGATCCAACAAAAAGACCCACTTAGATGCCATTTCTCCAGCAGGTCTGAGGGAGTTGGCTAAAAGAATGAGATATATGTATTGGAATGCCACTTCTCTTCAACTCTTTCAGTACTGAGATACGTTCCTATCACAAGTTATGAGTGTGATTAAACGATTTCCATTGACATTAATAAGGATCTATGGAGGTGAGAAGATTAAAGGCCAGAATCTGTACTATCTTAACCCCCACATGAGTTTCAGCAGTATAAAATCAACAAATAATAAGCAGAATAAATAAATATGAAGATATGTCCCAGTACTGAAGGGGGTTTAAAAGTCTCTTATGCCTCACCTCGGAGGGTAGATGGTGAAGATGGAGGTGCCTAGAGTATTGAACACCTCCACCGCCCCAGAGCTGTACGCCAGACCCACCATGGAGCAGTCCGCTGACCACGCCACACGCCGCCACGATGGGTAGGGGTCCAGGTACACTGCGGGGAGACGGTCACACAGGAGGAGGGAAAATGTTTTTATTTCTCCTTTTTTTTATAGAGAGAGAAGTCAGCTAAGAACAAAATAGTAATTAAAAAAAAGACCCACTGAGATGCTGGTCCCTAAACAGGTGTATTGGAGAAATGTGGTCTTTTTTTTCTAGTTTTCTTATTTTGCATGAAGGATGTATAGCACAAGACCTAACTTAAATAACAACAACAACAACAACAGCAAAAGGACTGACAGTTTGTATTCTTGCCGACGACTGAAGCAAACTCATCCTTCTTGGCTCTAATCTCTAACGTGGCTCCCTGCACCACCGCCACCACCGCTCCCTGCGCCCCCACCCCCAGCTGCCACCCGCACCGCCCCCCCACCAACCTGAGGAGGGAACCGCTGCATCACACACCTGGATAAACTGTACACTCCAGAAACGCAACTCAAAAAAAATTCACAGCTGATGAGATAATGGCTAAAGTACAACACCAATTTCAAGAGGTTAAGTTAACATGGATTTTGACACTAGAAATTCATCTAAGTAAAAATTAGACTTAGAAATCTCTCTTAGTATTGGCTCTTGATCTGTGTAAAGCTGTCTGGGTATTGATTTCCTACCCTTCAATGTGGAGACCTACAAAAAGGTACGCATCTCTGTCAATACAGACACAGACCCAGACAGATAGATAGATAGATAGATAGATAATTTATTGACCACAGTTTGCCATTACATGTAGGAATTATAACCAAATTATACATAATATACATTACACAAATTAATGAATACACAAGAAAATAAAACTGCAGTCCACAAAATGAAAACTGAACTTTAGGTCAAGCAACTGCTAAAAAGACACAACGAGAGGTTATGCACAGATATTTTTGATCTTCATATACAAAACTATTAAAACTTTATATACAAAACTACAAAACTTTAAACTACATCTCATAGCTAAAAAACCAACTAACTATTAAAAACCAGATACATGTAAAAGATAATATGAAAGCAATAAAACAAAATTAAAGATACAAATTACGGCACTAAAATGCAGAGTCAGCAAACCACTCACTTGGCCAGGCTGGGAGAGACAGGCGAGGCAGAGTAGATGTACGTCCACAGGGAGGAAGCCAGGGACCATATGTTGGCCGGTGTCTGGGTCAGGGTGCGGTAGAAGAAGTTTCCTCCCAGGCTGATTGCGGCGCCACCCTGCGGACACACACAGGGCAGACCGGGGTTTGTGGATGTGATACAGTAATGACTCCCTTCACTACACAGCATAGAGATATTAGTGACTCAGTTAAACCCCTTCAGTACAGAGATGCATTTCCATTTTTTTCCTATGTAAGAGAGGGAAACTGATCAAGGGCAACAAAAGTGAAAAAAATGAGTAAAAAGTTCACTTATTTTAAAGGTCCAATGAATTAACCAAAAGTCAGGGCCAAATGCCTTGAAACCTCCCTCTTAAATAGTCAAGCCAAAGGAAGATGGAAATATAGAAGCAGTTCCAGTAATGACTCAATTAGCTACGCACTATTGACAGAAGGGGTGGAACTGCACAGGAAAAGAGTAGCAGGAAAATATTGGTGAATTGGTTAAACCTCTTCAGTACTGGGATGCATTTTCATATTCATTCTGCTTATTATTTGTCAATTTTCTACAGCTTCAGAAACTCCAGTGGGAATTAAAGTAGTACAGACTCTGGTCATTAATCTTCTGACCTCCATAGACCCTTCCTAATGTCAATAAAAGCATCTAATTACACACAAAACTCATGGTAAAAATGTGTCCCAGTACTAAAGAGGATAAATACATGCAAAGTTACCCTGGGAATTTTTCTACTTTCACACCATTATCCTATTTAAATCACGCACACTTTGATGAATCTCTCTTAATACAAGCACTAACAATTTCACCACTTTCACACCAACATTCAATTTAAATCATCCACACAATGACTGCAGTGACAGTCTGTGTTTGAAGTTAATACTTGTATGAAAACATGCCTAAAAGATGGTATTAATTCTTACTTATTTATTATTGTTTAATGCATCTATTTATTTTTTCAAGAGGGGAAACCTGGCCCAGGGCAACAAAAAAGCTTGAACTCAGATGCCATTCACTGAACTGTACAGGGTCAAGAGAGTTAGCCAAAATAACAGGATAAATGTCTGTAGATCACAGCTTAAATAATTGCAATCTTTTGCCTGAGAATAATCAAGTGTCTGGAACTGAAGTCTTGGGTTATACACATGACACCCCCATTAAAAAACTGTACACTTAGTTACTGATCCTTCACAGCTAACACTATGCAAGGAATAACAAAACACTGCATGCATTACATAACTCTTCAATATCAACAGAATACTGACTGACACAACAAACAAGAAATACTTGAATGTCACTATTAATAAAAGAATGACATCTACAGTCACGGCTCCCCCTTGTAAATATAACCACAGCACGTACTGAAGGAGGAGAGACAGAAATAATGACATAAAACAGGAGAAAACAACACAGACAACCTCAACACAGGGCCAATATGTCACAGCTCCCCCTTGTAAATGTAGCCACGGCACGTACTGAAGGAGGAGACACAGAAATAATGACATATAACAGAAGAATACAACACAGACAACTTCAACACAGGGCCAATATGTCACGTTGGCCACACACCACTACGGCCACCCACCCACCCACTGCCCACCTGTCCAAACGTGTTCCCCAATACTTACGTGCAATTCTGGTTCCAAAGGCCATTCTGCGTGTACTAATAACTCGTACAGGATATTTTCTTCCTGGCCAGGCCCCGGGTGAGCCATGACACACCATTTTCATATTCATTCTGCTTATTATTTGTCAATTTTCTACAGCTTCAGAAACTCCAGTGGGAATTAAAGTAGTACAGACTCTGGTCATTAATCTTCTGACCTCCATAGACCCTTCCTAATGTCAATAAAAGCATCTAATTACACACAAAACTCATGGTAAAAATGTGTCCCAGTACTAAAGAGGATAAATACATGCAAAGTTACCCTGGGAATTTTTCTACTTTCACACCATTATCCTATTTAAATCACGCACACTTTGATGAATCTCTCTTAATACAAGCACTAACAATTTCACCACTTTCACACCAACATTCAATTTAAATCATCCACACAATGACTGCAGTGACAGTCTGTGTTTGAAGTTAATACTTGTATGAAAACATGCCTAAAAGATGGTATTAATTCTTACTTATTTATTATTGTTTAATGCATCTATTTATTTTTTCAAGAGGGGAAACCTGGCCCAGGGCAACAAAAAAGCTTGAACTCAGATGCCACTCACTGAACTGTACAGGGTCAAGAGAGTTAGCCAAAATAACAGGATAAATGTCTGTAGGTCACAGCTTAAATAATTGAAATCTTTTGCCTGAGAATAATCAAGTGTCTGGAACTGAAGTCTTGGGTTATACACATGACACCCCCATTAAAAAACTGTACACTTAGTTACTGATCCTTCACAACTAACACTATGCAAGGAATAACAAAACACTGCATGCATTACATAACTCTTCAATAATTACATGATACTGACTGATACAACAAACAAGAAATACTTGAATGTCACTATTAATAAAAGAATGACATCTACAGTCACGGCTCCCCCTTGTAAATATAACCACAGCACGTACTGAAGGAGGAGAGACAGAAATAATGACATAAAACAGGAGAAAACAACACAGACAACCTCAACACAGGGCCAATATGTCACAGCTCCCCCTTGTAAATATAGCCACGGCACGTACTGAAGGAGGAGACACAGAAATAATGACATAAAACAGGAGAGAACAACACAGACAACTTAAACACAGGGCCAATATGTCACGTTGGCCACTCACACCACTACGGCCACCCACCCACCCACTGCCCACCTGTCCAAACGTGTTCCCCAATACTTACGTGCAATTCTGGTTCCAAAGGCCATTCTGCGTGTACTAATAACTCGTACAGGATATTTTCTTCCTGGCCAGGCCCCGGGTGAGCCATGACACACTGACTGCCTCTCCACCACCGCCACCACCACCACCACTGCTGCTGCTGCTGCTACCGTCAACACCACCACCACCACCACCAGTCAACTCACTCAACATTCCCCCTAAGACCGTCTCGCTACAGGAATGTTACATGATTTATTTGTTATTTCTTGTTGTGGTTTTGCTTTGTGTGTTTTTTTTTTTTTTTTAAGTGGTAAGAGGTGAATTGTTATTTGGTTTGGTACATTTGGTGTGTTGTGTTTGTGGTTTTTATTTATTTATTATTATTATTATTATTTTTTTTTTTAGTTGTGTGTGTGTGTGTGTGTTGACGCGCGGTGTAAACAAACCCGCCGCTCACCACCACCACCACCATCACTCACAACCAACACGAACACCACCATCACTCACAAAAACACCACCGCTCACCATCAACACCAACACCGCTCACTATCAACACCAACACCGCTCACCATCACCACCAACACCGCTCACCATCACCACCAACACCGCTCACCATCATCACCAACACCGCTCACCGTTCACCATCAACATCACCACCACCGCTCACCATTCACCATCACCACCACCGCTCACCATTAACACCAACACCGCTCACCATCATCACCAACATCGCTCACCGTTCACCATCAACATCACCACCACTGCCCACCATTCACCATCACCACCACCGCTCACCATTAACACCAACACCGCTCACCATCATCACCAACACCGCTCACTATTATCACCACCACCGCTCACCATCACCACTACTACCGCTCACCATCAACACCACCACCGCTCACTATCATCACCAACATCACCACCACTTCGAACTGATGAAACTGCAAGTGAAAATAAACACTGACATTTTTTCTTCCTCTTCTTCAATCAAATGTAACTCGTGATGCATAAATACCATTTTTCTAAGTAATCAATCTCAAGTTATATGTACTGTAGTAGGACTTATTACATTACTTCCCAAGCAAGAAATCTACATATAGTCACTACCAAGGATACATACACACCCTCAGAAACTTGTGTGGGGATTAAAATGGTGTAGACTTTGGCCATTAATCTCACCTCTATACAGCCTTCCTAATGTTACTAAGATCGTCAATTCACACCAAAAACTTATAAAAATGCATCCCAGTAGTGAAGGGGCTAAGTATCAGCCAGCTGTTGTCTCCCCACCCAGTGACATGTGCCAAGAAGCAGTAGTGCATCTTGTCACCTGCCCCACCTTGCAGCACACCATGACATCAGTTACCATTAAATAAGATACTAAAAGATTGGTTCAAGTAATGTAACAAATTTTATAGTAGATATTTATTTTAATACCATATTAATATAATTCATCAGAAACAACTTTTAAACTCAATGGTTGAAGAGTTAAGATCTGATATTTAATAAATACAATAATTAACATCAAAACATTATATAAACCTTTGCTCTAAATATTATATCAAGCACCGGAAAGTGGTTAACAAAGAAAACCTATTAAAAACTATATATATACAACATTTCGTCATAAAACATCTGTAATCTAGAGAGCCTAACAAAATAAAAATATAAATACAGTAGTTGGAGGGATCACTAGGTGTAGCCACAGTCAACACCACACTCACTGGTGATGAGGCAGGCTGATGCTGCTCTGAATCTCAACACCACTCATGAACTACTTGTAACAGAAGAACCTAATTTGTGTGAAAAGGTTCTCAAAATTAATGAAATTAGTGAAAGATAATTAATAAATCTAACACAGATCAGCCTGGAAAAACATATTGATACAAGAATTCAGTGTAACAAAAATTAGATTTGGAAGTGCCACAAAACTAAACCAAAGTGTGAGGTGAGTGACATGAAGAGCAAATATAGGAGGTAGAGAAGAGATTGATGAATTTGACATATAAATACACATGATGGAAGAAAAAATGAAGGAAAGAAGGTTTTTGCATGACAGTAGCAAGAAAACTAAAAGGAAAGAGAAGGACAGTCTAAGATCACCAGCAAGGAAGCAAACACTGGACCAATATTAACACACATTCTTGACTATGTAACTTTTCTCAGACAGATTTCTAGTCTTATAATCCATTATCTCATCAGCAACTTCAAATTCAGTGCCGATGAGATAATGGCTAAAGTACAACACCAATTTTGGGAGGTTAAGATGGACTTAAAGACAAGAACTTAGTCTAAGAAAGTTACATATTAAGAATCTCTGTTAACATGACCCCAGGAGATAGAGAAAAGACTGATGAGTTTAACAAGGGCAACAACTTTCAAGGAACATACTACAAACAAACGCAATAAAAACACAATAGAGATTTTCAAAGACAGTAACGAATAAACAATAAAAATTAAAATCTGAAGAGTTCATCGCACTAAGGCAATAATTTCTGTGGTTCCCTAGTCAGATGCACAAATACTGCTATAGCACAGTCCTTATCATCACCAATTTTTAGGGAGTCCAGGATCTTACAATACTATGATAAAACACACCTAAAGAACCACAATTTTTTCTTCTTTCTTTCTTTCATCCTCTTAACTCAACAAGGAACAAGAGAGGTAGAAAAATGAACAAGTCTGACAAAGATAATGATTTCAGGATGTTGCTCCAAATGAAGATAATAATATGCAGATGACCCCCACATGGAACCCTGGGCTGCCGACACACCACTAGGGCATCATCTGTGGCTCCCCTGGCACTTCAACCTCAGGAGGGGGAGTGGGAGGAGGTGCTGGTGTCTCTGGAAAAGGAGGGAATGCATACTGTGAGTCTACTGAGGAAAGATGATAGGGGATGACGAGAAGTGACATGACCAAATAACCCTGAGGACAAGCTGAAAGAGGAAGTTACACACAAAATAATAGCTTAGGATGAGATGAGAGAATATTCCTGTCTTCATCATCACCCAGAATACTCCTTAAAAAGAAATGAGAGACCAGAGAAGGACAAGAACGGAACATGATACAAAAATGAACCTAAGAAAGAGGTGAAAGAGGAAGCTGTACACAAAATAAACCTAAGGATGAGGTAAAAAGAGAATATGCCAGTCCTTTCCATTATGTACAACACTCATTGCATTAAAAAGAAGAATGAAAAACCCAGAAAAGAGACATGATACAAAGAACTAAGGAAGAACTAAAAGAGAAGGTAATACACGCTAACGAAAAACTAAGGATGAGATAAAAAAAGAACACTCATATCCCTTCCCCCCAAAAAAAAATCAAAAGAAGACACGATGCAAAAAAAAAAAAAAAGAAAACAAGGAAGAGATAAAAAAAATCCATACCAAGAAAGGAGATATGATGAAGAAAAAAAAAGAAAAAAAAAGAAGAAGTCGAGATCTGTACATACACTTACCCAGAAAGGAGACATAATGCAAAACAAACAAACCTGAGGAAGATCTAAGAGACATCCCTACACTCACCTTTTGGTTTAGGCTTGACCGGGGCTTCCAAGCGATGGGCCACACCACCGCTCCGAGCGTCAGACCAGGAGGTGAGGGCGTCCTTGTCCTTAGTAATGCCGTTGACACCAGCGTAGGGCGGGTACAGGATCCGCAGTGTGTTGTTCTGTGCCTCCAGGTAGTTCCTCACGTCGCCAGGTAAGGGAGCCACCTCGTCACTCCGCAGGTCTGGGGTGGCCGCGAGGTGTCAAAGGTTAGTATAGTTTTATTTTTTGTTTTATGGAAGAAGGGAACTCTGGGTAAAAGCAACAAAATGTGAACAAAAAGGGTAACTTAGATGCACTCACCATCCACCAGCACCAGGTTGTTGTCCGCACTGACCGTCACTCTGCGCTGCTTGATGGCGTCGATCAGCGGCCTGTCCCTGAAGATGAGCTGCCCCACCACCTGCACTGCCGCACCCACCTCCGGGCTGGACAACACCACCCGCGGCGAACAGATCTGCCAACACACACACACAGAAATAAGTCTACTGTTTTATAGGTAGATACATAAAGATAAGTTTATTTTTCTTCACTTTTACTGTCCTTCCCTCATTGGCCCACAAATCTACCAAAACACACACACACACACACACTCAATGAAACTAAGGAAAGGACAATGCCTAAGAGGAAACAACAAAAAACAGCTTTCCACAGAGGAGGATCAAAACCTGGAATCTAACAGAAAAAATAATAACAGCAACAAGTGTGTACAAATAATAAGCAGAATAAATAAGTACTGAAGGGGTTAACCTAGCTCACCTGACCTCCCCACACAGACACACAGACACACAGACACTCACCCGGTTCATGTCGGTGATGACCACTGGGGTGTAGGAGGTGACAGGCCTGGTGGGGACGTAGCCTGCTGCTGCCGTGGCCCTCAGGTTGCTCAGGTGGTTGTTGAACAGAATGCCGTGGCGAGTCATGTAGCGCGAGCCAAAGTGTGTGCCCAGACCGCTGTTGTGTGTGGGAGGAAAGTAGCGTAAGTCAAAAAAACATGTGTGAAATGTAGTGTGAATGGGAAGTGTAGTGTGTGTATAAAATGTGTATGAATGTGTATGAAATGTGTATGAAATGTGTATGAAATGTAACGTGTGTATGAAATGTGTATGAATGTGTATGAAATGTGTACATGTATGAATTGTAGCGTGTATGAAATGTGTATGAATGTGTATGAAATGTGTATGAAATGTGTACATGTATGAATTGTAGCATGTGTATGAAATGTGTATGAAATGTGTATGAAATGTGTATGAATGTGTATGAATTGTTGTAGCATGTGTATGAAATGTAACAAGTGAACCAGTGTCCCAGTGTGCCCAGATCTCTGTTATGTGTGTAGGAAAGTAAATGATATTGTATTAACATATGTGGTAGTTAGAATAGCAACATTAGCAAAAACTGTGATAAAAACAGAAGCAATAATAAGAGTAATACACACGACACAACAGAAACAGTAGCAACATAACAGCAAAAACATTAATAAGACTATCAACAACACAACCAGCAATGAACAATAACAACACAACACAAGAGAAGCAGTAACAAAATTAACAACACAACAGTAACAAGACTACCAACACAATAACAAAACAGAAGCAGTAATAACAACACAACAACAGTAACAAGACTACCAACAACACAACAACAACAAAACAGAGCCAGTAACAACAACACAACAACAATAGTAACAAAACTAACAACACAACAGTAATAACACTAACAACAACACACACAACAACAACAACAGCACGACCACCACCACCACTCACACAACAGTGGCCACATATTGATCAAAGGTGTCCATCACAGAGACAGGTGAGCCAGCCTGCTCCGGGAGTTGTCGGGGCAGCGGGGTGTCTGTCTCCCCACCAAACTCAGCGTCCAGCTCCTCTGTCTCTAGCTCTGTCCTGTTGGCCAGCCCCGCCTCCACCACTGACCCTGCAAACACAAGACATGCTGTATAATGTAACAAGATATCTAGCAATGTCCCCGTCACTACTGGAATGCGCTTTCATATTCATTCTGCTTATTATTTGATTTTATACAGCTTCAGAAACTCATGTAGGGATTAGAATAGTACTGATAGTGGCTATTAATCTTCTGACCTCCACAGACCCTTCCTAATGTCAATAAAACCGTCTGATTGCACTCAAAACTTGTGGTAAAAATGTGTCCCAGTACTGATGAGGTTAAGTTTGAGTGGAAGAAAATGGGACCTTTTGCTTTACTTTTAATTTGGTGTTGTTTATTGTGTTTTAAGTGCTTTTTGTTGCAGTGAAATAGTTTTGTAATAAGAGGATAAGGTAAAAGTAAATGTTCCTCAGTATATGACCGTTAAAATAATTGATAGTTGAAAATACTCCATACTGCTTTAATTTGTCTTTAAAACCCTAACAACTTACACGACAACCTGTTAACTTTGCATAAAATAATGACATTCACTACAACCACTCAAATTATCATGAGAACCATAAAAAAAGAAAAAAAAAACATCCTTGAAAACCCTGATAACTTTCACTAAAACCTGTTACACTTTCCACAAAATAAAGAAGAAAAATCATCCTTGAAAACCCTAGTAACTTTCACAACAACCTGATAAACTTCCCTTAAAATAAAAATAAAGAATAAAAAAAACACCCTTGAAAACCATAACAACTTCCACTGAAACCTGTTAAACTTTCTGCACAATAAAAAAGACAAAAAAGCACCCTTGAAAACTAGTCACTGTACCCACCACCACCATCAACACAGACAAAGCAAGAGTGACGTCCTTACCCAGGTGGATGAGGTAGGAATAACTCTTGCGGATGGCCTGGATGAAGGTGTGGTAGAGGTGGTGCTGTGGTGTGGTGGTGGTGATGTTGGCGTGCTTGAGGAGGTGCAGGGTGGCCAACAGCTGGGCACCCCCTGAGAAGGCTGGGGAGGTGTGGATGGTATGGTTTTTCAGTGTCATCTGTACACTGGGCCACTCTTCCACCTGACCAGAGATAGGGAGGCATGAGATGGATCTGGTGTGTCTTTTTTTCCTTCTTCTTTATATTAGAGGGGAAAATTGGTCAAGGACAACAAAAAAACACACAAAAAAAGGCCTACTTAGATGCCAATCCCCAAACAGGTCTGAGAGTTGGTCAAAAGAATTGGATAATGTCCATATTCAGAAATACTTCAGCGCTGCACCACCTCCACCATTTCCAAAGGCTCCTGTTTAAGTGATATAAGTTTTCAAGTGTGTTTTTATGGTTTTAAAGACAAATAAACAAGATTATTATATAACTGACAGGAGAAACACCCTCAGAAACCCGGCTTGTGATCTCTGTGACCTTTGAAAATAGCCGTGGTAACAGAGTGAAGTGTTTCAGAACATGAACCAGTGTCTTGAAAACTCCTCCCTCTAACATGAGTTCAGGTCATAGGAAGATGGACATACAGAAGCAGGCAGGGAGTTCCAGAGTGTACCAGAGAAAAGTATGAATGATTGAGTTTCATCATTGTATTGGTGACTGTGATACACCACACTGGTTGCCAATACTGGATGAAGAAGTGTGTTAAAATATACAACTACCAATACAATGAAAGAATGTCTAAACCACTGTATATTGAAAATTGAAAGATTGATTGTGATCAGCTATCTATCTATAAAACATCACACACACACACACACACACACACACACACACACCGCATCATTCACACTGTCTTGGGCATGCGGACAACTGTACTACAAGCCAATTAATCATACTCTTACTGACATGGAACTAATACTATCAATTAACTTCACTGCCTGTCATTCTACATCTACAATCATTACTCAATACTTTTACATTTTGATTTGTTTGTCGTCAGCATTGTTAGAGTTGAAGGAGTAGATGAAGCAGTACCTGATATGCCCTGAAGTCCCTGGCCTGTATCTCAGCGCCCTCAGCCTGCATAGCGTTGATGTCGTCGTGATCAAAGTCCAGACTGTAGAAAGCTGCAACAGATGACAGTGGCCAGGATCAGTACTACTATTGCTACTACTACTACTACTACTACTACTACTACTACTACTACTACTACTACCATCACTCACTGTTTGCCCCTCGAGCCGACACAAGGTCCAGGAGCTCAGCAAAGTTCTCTCTCTGGATGAAGTCTCCTTTCTTGAGCATGTGGCCTTTGGGGAAGAAGAAATGCTCAAAGAGAGTGTCGCCGTTTGACTTGGTGATGTTCAGCTTCTTTAGGGCGTCCTCAAGCTGAGCCGACACATTGAAGCCTCGTCTGTCAAGTGGAGGAGTGAGACTAAAGGTGCATACACACTGCGCTGATGACACGTGTTAACACGCCATATGACGTGTCAACACAAAACAACAGATTGCATCATATAACACAACGACGTTTTCATTTATCTGATGCATGTTGCGTCAGAACGATTTGATTTTTTGTGGAGTGAGCACGTTCTTTCTTTTTTATCCTCCAATTTTGTGTTGCAGATATTGAAAATGAATCATAATTTGTTAAATGAACTCGATGAAGAAGAGGAGCAGTTAGTAGCAATAGCTTTAGCGCTTGTTACTTCTGGAAAAAAAACTCAAACAAATGTTATAAACGCCAAAAGGGAAAGTGTAGGTGAGTTTCATCACCTATTTCCTCAACTACTGTCAGAGGAAGATCGTTTTGTTATGTACTTTAGGATGACAAAAGAAGAGTTCTACAACCTTTTACACATTATAAAACCAGCAATTACAAAATCCAACACTCAACTAAGGAAATGTATACCAGCAGAAGAGAGACTTGCTGTATGCTTGAGGTGAGTAAAACTTGCACAATTATGTTTTAATATTATTTTCAGCTAATTAGGTACATGAAACACCATGCAATAGTACCTGTTGAATAAAATCGAAACACTAGAATAACTTCAAAATATACAATAATATCTAAACACTATAGAATAATTAAAAAACGTACAATAATACCGAAACACTATAGAATAAGTTAAAAACGTACAATAATATCGAAACACTATAGAATACTTCAAAACATACAATAATATTAACACACTATACGTGCCTACTACAAGTGCCCACTATATGTGCCTACTACACCTATCTGACGCAGATTTCCTTCTGACGAATATCTGGGAGTTTTGATTTTGTTCTGATGCGTGTTAACACGTGTTATGTCGCGTAACACCTCAGCTGACGTGTTACGCGACATATCAGACCAGTGTGAACTTCATTATGAGAACGCATGTTCCAGATTTTTTGCTAACACGTGTTAACACGTCATATGGCGTGTTAACACGTGTCATCAGCGCAGTGTGTATGCACCTTAAGGGCTATTTTCTGAAATGCTCCACTCTCTCACCACAACTATTTTCAAAGACCACAGAGATTACAAGCTGGGTTTCTGAGGGTGTTTCTCCTCTTAGTTATACGGTAACCTTGTTCATTTGTCATTAGAACCATAAAAATACCTTTGAAAACTTGTGTCACTTGAACAGGAGTCTTTGGAAATAGTGGAGGTGGTGCAGTGGTGAAGTGTTTCTGAATATGGATGTAAACCTTCTCAGTGTGATGGGAGATGATAGAAGTAAGAGGAGGGATGAAACAAAACCTTCAGAGTGTAACAGGAGAGGATAGAAATAAGTGGAAGGGATGAAGCTTAACAGAAGAAAGAAATAAAGGATGAAACAAAACCTTCAATGCAACAGGAGAAGAATGGAATAAAGAAGGATGAAACAAAAACTTCACAGAGTAACAGGAGAGGAAAGAAATAAGTGGAAGGGTTAAATAAAACTTGAGTATGATAGGAAAGGAAAGAAATAAAGAAGAATGAAACAAAAACTTCACAGTGTAACAAATGAAAAAATAAAGAGGGATGAAAAAAAAATCTTCGAAGTGTACCAAGAGAGGAAAGAAATAAGTAGGTATTGGCATGACACTCAAAGAAGATCAATATCCACACAGATAACGGTGAGTGAAATGAAGCTTTGTTTGTGGTGTAAAAACAGTAGTAATAGTTAATGACAGAACACCCTAAAATTATCAATATTCACTGAGTTAAGAGAGTGAAATGAAGGCTTTGTAGTGTAGAAACAATAGAGTAACAGGTCATACCAGAACACTCAGGGACAATCAAGGGACCTTTTTGTTTTTACTATTTTTTACTTTACCTTTGGGCAGACTCCCTTCTTACTTAAAAAAAGAAAACAATATCCACACAGCCTGACACCACTGACACCACCACCAAGACAGCCTGACATCACTAGGACAGTCTAACACCACCGTCACCACCACCAAGACAGCCTGACACCACTAGGACAGCCTGACACCACTGACACCAATGTCACCACCACCAAGACAGCCTGACACCACCAAGATAGCCTGACACATGCATTCAAAGTCTCACCGTGCAATGTCAATGCTTGGGGCGATGAGCCTCTCCCAGGGCAGCTTGCCAAACTTGTGGTGTGCGTGTTCCAGCCCCCGCAGCAGCCCCGGCACCCCAACACTCCGGGCCTCTGTAGGGGATCAATGCTTTTAACACAATACTCATCATCATTTGGTATTCAAGGCAGTTTCTCTCTCTCTCTCTCTCTCTCTCTCTCTCTCTCTCTCTCTCTCTCATTTCTTCAATTTGTCTCACTTCTTTAATTTCTCACAAACTCATCTTCCAATTTTTCTTTCTTTGGAAATATTGTAATTTTTTCCCCTCCTTTGAGACACACTAAATTCTTTCTTCTCCATCAGATGTATGCCAATGCTGAGATTCCTTCATCAGACATGCATCAAAATACCTTTCATCCTTCCCCACACATACTAAAACTCTTTCCTCCTTTCACACAAACACTAAAATGCATTCTTCCTAACACAAACACACACACACACAAAAAAAAACTCTTCTTCCTTCCTTAAGCACATACAAAACTTTCTTCCTTCATCAGTCATACAGAAAGCTCCTCCTTCCTCGAATACACACTTGTTTCCTCACACACACACACACACACACACACACTACCATCCTAACTCACATCTTCCTTCCTACGACACAGACTTTCCCAGACACAAAAAAAACATTACAAGAACACCTGAAACACATCACAACAATACCTACACAATCAACACACACACACACACACACATAGTAGAGGGAGTACATTTTTCACACTCAGCTTCCCCGTCTTACATAAAAAAATAGAATGAATTAAAAAGGCAGTGTAGAAGCCTAAGGGTTGAAGGGATAGTGGTGTGGGTTACCTGTGGTGCCTGGCGGAGGGTTCTGGTGGTTGTAGGCAATAGGGACAGCACTCTGGAAGTCTATGACGGTGGTGGTGTTCATTTTGTGGTCATGTACCAGCATCACACCACTCCTGTGTAAGGATGAATGACTAGATTAACTGACTTATTACTTATATGTACAGATGCAAGAAACAATAAAATTAACTAACAATATACATAAACATACAGATAAACAAGCAAACTAACTAATTAATATGAATACATTGATGCACACACATTCACACACATTGAAACCTGGAATAATTTAACAGAAAAATAGTAACAGTAATAAGTATCCACAAATTCAAAGAAAGATTAAGTGAGAATGGAAACAGAGATGGGATGACACAAAATTAACTCAGACCTTGTAAGTTTCAACCAAGTAAATACTTACCTGGTTACTTACCTGGTTACTTACCTGGTTACTTACCTGGTTGGCTACCCTGTTTCAGTTAACATACATCTCGAGGGAGATTAGCTATATCAGAGTAGGGAAGCCCACAATATGCTGGCACGCCAGCCTCTCATGTGTTAAGAAAGTAAGGAGATAATTCAGGAGAAGAGGCTGAGTTGTGTGCCATAAGCACGTTAGGTATATAGCTATGAAAAGTAAGATTTAGAAGTTATCAATCTACATAGTCGAATAGAGTTTGTCCCAGTTGGACATGAAGATATTTCTTGAAAGAGGGAATAGAGTTGCAGCTAACAGCCTCATCAGATAAAGAGTTCCAGAGATCGATACACCTAATACTGAAGAATCTGCGTCGGCATTCGATGGATATGTGGGGCTTAGCCACCTTGAATCTATGACCCCTGGTGTGTGTTATTGGCGAGAGTGTAAAAATGTCATGGGGTGTTAGTGAGGATTGGTTATGAAATATTTTCCAGCACTTTATGAGGTTAATAATCTAATTAACCTTCCTCTGACAGAATACAGGTTCAGTGCACGAAGTCGGTCAGCATAGCTAAGGTCAGACAGCCCCGTTATATACTTGGTCCATCTCCGCTGTGTTGATTCCAGAAGTTTGAGGTCATTTAGGTATCCTGTGTTCCATACAGTGGAGCCAAATTCAATGAGTGGTCTGATATGAGATTTAAACAGGGTTACCATAAAATCTTTATCTCGACAGAGGGTAGATTTCAGTAGATTATTTGCCAGACCTGCTGCTTTCTTCACGGTTACTGCTATGTGTGAGTGGAATTTGAGGGTGTTATCGACTGTTATGCCAAGGTCTTTATGAGAGGAATCAATAGTAAGGATGGTGTTGTTTAGATGGTAGCGCTGAAGAGGTCCTATGTTATCCCAGTCTACTGAACCTCTCTGGCATCGTAACACTGCGCATTTGGTTAGATTGAGGTGTAAACCCCAGGAGTCAGCAACTCTATGTACCACGTCAATATCTCTCTGACAGATGTTAACGTCTGCAGCCAAGGAAGAATATGAGTTACTGCGTAACTTCAGGTATATCTTCAGGTCACCCGCAAAGAACTTACATTTAGACTGGATATATGATGGCAAAAAGTTAACGTATATCAGGAATAGCAAGGGCCCAAGGACTGAACCCTGGGGTACTCCACTGAGGACGTCTTTCGAGGAGCTGATACAACCTGACACAGTAACCTGCATTGTGCGACCCAATAGGAAGTCTTTGATCCATGACAGTAGGGCACCGCGTAGTCCTATTAGTCTCAACTTTTCACTGAGAAGGGAGTGATTGACGACGTCGAAGGCCTTGCTGAAGTCAAAAAGCACAACATCAACTACGTATCCTGCATCTATCCATGCGGTGACATCGTTGTAAACGAGTAATAGCTGGTCATCGACTGTTCTGCCTTGCCGGAATCCAAACTGGTCACTTGAAAGAAGACGGTTTGTATCTAGGAAGTTGTATAGACACTCTGAGATAAGCTTCTCCAGCGTCTTACAGCAGACAGAAGTCAAACTAATGGGTCTATAGTTGAGTGGTGTGTGCCGAGAGCCTTTCTTGAATATTGGCACAATGGTTGACTTCTTCCATTCCTTTGGTAATTTACCTGTGAGAAGAGACTTCTGGAAGATGAGGAGCAGAGGAAGGACAACAGCAGGGCAGGACTTCAGGAGGTTAGGGTGAATACCGTCAGGCCCCATGCTTGAGTTAGGGTCCAATGCCTCGATCTTCTTTTGGACAGCCTGTAGCGTTATCGGGATATCATCGATGGAGCCATCAAAGATTTGGTGGGGAGAAGGAGCATCACTGACTTGAGAAGAGTAGACTGAACAAAAGTGATCAGCAAAAGTGTTGGCCATCTTGGTACAGTCACTACTTAATTCACCAGAGCCCATTCTTAAAGGGCCGACTGAGGGAGTTCCAACTTTCTTCCTCCTGATGTACTGGTGGAATGGTTTTGAGGAACTTTGGAGTTTTTGTATTAGAGATTTTTCATAGTCAGTCTGGATGGAGGTAAAGAAGTTTCGGAATGTGTTGTTTATATCATCATAGTTTGCCAGAGCCTGTGAGGCTTGGGTGGAGTGCCTGCCGTAAGTGTTTCTAGCATTTTTATATGCCCTCCATGCTTGTCTGCGCGACGTTTTCAGGGCTTTGGGTGGAGATTTGATGAGCGTGGGAGGGGTGCAGGGCGATAAGGGGACATAGAGGTCAATCAAAGGTCTTGAGAAAGAGAGGAATCGGCCATACATTGAGTCCAGTGTTAGGTTTTGCAACTCAAATTGCCAGTCGACTTCGAGTAGGTAGTCATTTATCTTGTTGTATTTGGCACGGTGCCAAGAGCGTTTAGGAAGATCAACATTTTCAGTAGTTACACCAGACTGAAAGTAGTAGGTAAGTATTACTGGGCAGGGTCCACAGTTAGGCAGAGGGTTTCCTACCTCGACTTCACCTACCCTGTCTCTTTCTGATGTGAAAGCCAAGTCAAGAATATTGCCAGAGCTGATGTAGGTGGGAGTGTCTATCCATTGGTGTAAGCCAAGGGATATGAAGCAGTTACTAAAACACTCAGTCACTAAAACATGCAGATAAATGAATGAACTAACCATGGTAACTAATTGACACACATAAGCAGGTACTAAATCATGAAAAAATAATAAACTACTCAATTGATAAACATACACACACAAACACACACACACACACACACACACACACAAAATGCCATCCTAACTCACATACAATACCTATCTTCCTTAATACAGACTTTCCCAGACACAAACTTACCATAACAAGAACACCCACACCCACACCCACACACACCCACACACTCACCCGCCCGGCCCTACAGTGTGCGGATGGACCACCATGAGACACACCACCGAGGCGACGGCCACATCCACCGCACTGCCGCCCCCCGCCAGGATGGACGCCCCGACACGGCTGCACTCCTCCTCATCTGTGGCCACTGCGCCGTGGGCCATCACCTGAGGGAGTGGCTCAAGGTGGGCTCACTTATTTATTACTTTTTTCTCATGTTATTTGTTATTTCTGGTTTTTCATAACAACAACAAAAAAGACATTTCAAAACACACACAAAAATAAATAAAAAGTAAAATCAAATATATAAAAATGGTAACTAAATAACTAAATAACCCCACCACCAATATCACAACAAAAAAAGACATTTCAAAACACACACAAAAATAAATAAAAAGTAAAATCAAATATATAAAAATGATAAATAAATAACTGATTAACCCTCCACCAATATCACAACAAAAAAAGACACTTCAAAACACACACAAAAATAAATAAAAAGTAAAATCAAATATATAGAGAAAAATAATAAATAACTAACTAATCAATCCTCCACCAATCTAACTTTTATGATCCTACATTAGGACTGGCAAACTAGTGGACTCTTATCATTTCCATTACCCTTACATAAAAACCACTGGCTTCACCTCAGGACTGCCATAGTATATCTGGATGATGAGAGCGACGGTGATGGCGATGGTGAGGACAAAGAAGCAGGTGGAGATGATAGTGAAGCCATCGCCGCCCCCCTGACAGCACCGGCGCTTCTTGGGGGAGTGGAGAGGGTGGGGCCGCAGCACAGACTCCTCTAGGGGGGGAAGGGGGGGAGGAGAAGAAGGGAAAGTCAGAATTTTCATCATTAAAACGGTTATTTTTTGGAAGGTATCACTGGAAATAGAGGATTCAGTAACTTAGGGTTTAGTTTAGTGGTATAAAATGTGCATATGAAGCTTGGTGACTTATAATGTGGTGTATTGGGGTGGTGGTGTGCATAATATGGTGATGGTGGTGGTGTTGTTGTGATATACTGGGTTACACATTGACCTTAGAGAGAGAGAGAGAGAGAGAGAGAGAGAGAGAGAGAGAGAGAGAGAGAGAGAGAGAGAGAGAGAGAGAGAGAGAGAGAGAGAGAGAGAGACCCACCCCCTAAACCCGCTCATCCCTCATTTATAACTCTGCACTACCACCAGCCTGGCCACACACACACACACACACACATACACCTGCCAGGGCCGAGCATTACCTGTGTAGCCGTGAGTGGCGGTGTGGTCTGTGAGAATCATGGGAACACACTAACACACACACACACACTGACACACTAATAATAACACAGACTGACAGAGACTTCAACACGGTTAGGGTACGGGGATGTCACTCGCTGGAAACATTTACGTCTCTCCAACGGTACTATATTTTTTTTTTTTTGTATTTTCCTTCATATTGGGATGTCTACGTTTATTCTACTAGTATTCCAAATGCTCTCTCTCTCTCTCTCTCTCTCTCTCTCTCTCTCTCTCTCTCTCTCTCTCTCTCTCTCTCTCTCTCTCTCTCTCTCCACATCACGGCAAGTCTTAGGTTCACGAAAAAAAAGAACATGACAAATTTTTACTCCCTTGCTCCCCCCCATCATCCCATCACCCCTCCCCCTGCCACTCCTGCTGTCTTTTACTTCCTGCTGGTCAGTGTTGCAGAGAGTACTAGTTGTGTTTTGTGTTTGCGGGTGTTACACTGGAGAGAGAAACCGAGTGCAGCAACCTGATGAGTGAATGGTGAGGAATGTAGAAATGTACATAATATAGGGTGATGACTGGATGTGTATGGGCTATTTATGAAGCTCAGCCACCAGATGGCTCTACAAGTTAAGAGATAATCAATCAATCAATCATGGGGGGCATACGCCGGGGGGCGCGTTGCCTCGCCGTGGGGCGCCACTCCTGGCGGTCACGCCTCGCGAGTCTCCATGCAGGCTCCCTTCCTATACCGAGTAACTCCCAGCAGGAGGCATCGACTTGCCGCAGCCAAGAGTTCTGTGGGAGTCCCCTAGGCCTCCTCCAAGTCGGGTTGTCCCTGACGGAAACAACCCGACAAGCAGGATCGGCTTCCGGGTATCGCGCCACATGCCCATATAGCCGCAGTTGGCGCTGATGGACTATGCTAGTAATAGGCCTCGAATCGGTCTCACGGAACAATCGCTGATTTGACACAGTCATACCAGCGGTATCCCATGATCCTGCGAAGGCATCTAGTACCAAAGACATCAATTCGCCTCTTCAGGTCGGTGTTCAGTGTCCATGTCTCACAACCATAGAGTAAGACAGGGATCACCAGCGACTTGAAGATCCGAATCTTTGTCAGTCTGCACAGGTATCGACAACGCCAAGGCAGTCGTTGATCCTCTGAAGGTTCACCCCAGGAGCAGTCCAACGTGCAGGCGCCACATCTGCAGCCCCACCGGCACCCCCAAAATCAGAAGTAGGGCTAAGAGATAACCGAGCCAAAAATTACTTCATCTTTACCATCATTTACCTAGGGTTATAAAAGCAGTTACGTGTCAAAGTAACTTCATGCACGAGTTGGGTAATGAAAAAGCTTCGCAAGAAAAATATAGCATGAGAGAAAACATTTCTCTCCTTAATGTATTTTCCTGAGATGTGAAGCCAAAGTCGACAAACTGGCACTCTCTCATCTCACCTTTTTGGCGTTTATAAACAATAAAAATGCAAGATCAGCACTTCCAGGCCTCTCTAGATATTTGATTCACATTAGAGTATGGAAAATAAATATAGGTTTTAAGTGTCAACTTTTTTGGCGGATATTTAATGTTAATAATATTGAATAGTTCAACAGCGGATATGCGAGCTCGGAGACTGTCAGTCATCTGAGATCAGTTTTGACTCATATTTGTCTTGATTTCATGCGAGGAGGACCTCATCACGGCACTGTCTGCTGTCATTCCCACAGATCATGCTTCAGTATCCCCACTTCCACACACCCCTTGTCAAGGATATTATAAGAAAGGATGAAGTGATCGAATTGGCGAAATTGAGGAAAATGTTCATGCCGTCAGTGCACACTAGGGGGCAGCAGCAGTGGAGAGTAGTGAAGGGGAGGGGGACCCCTGCAGGGGCCCAGCCAGCTGTTGACGCCACACAGCGGCAACGCTCCACCGACACCACCACATTCAAAATGTCCCCACGCACAACAACAACAAGGAACAGTTCTTGCTGCTTTTGTGGCGGAAATTGAGCAACTTGTCCACGGATGCGCCTTCATCTGTTCCCTAGAAACACTAGAAGGTATGTAGTGATAGATAATGATAAGTCAATAAATATGACACATTTAAATAAAAAGCCATTCTATGAATCGGAGTATCTGCCTCACTGAGGAAACGTTAGATAAATATCGTTAAAACATTTACAAATCTAGCCTAACCTTATCCAGATTGCTCTAAAGGTTGTGACATATTGAGTGGTTTTATTGTTGAGTTGAATTTTATTGGCACTGACACACATTTCACTTGTAGACGAATGCAGTGGTGGCTCCAACGCACGCTAACTGGAAAGACCACCACCCTGTTGTTACCATGGGCGAGGCGACACGTGGAGCAGCGAGCCCCCCTCCCTTCCTCGCTGCCTGCCTCCCTCGCGTTTAGCACATGGCGGCAGTAGCAATAACACACTGTGGGCCCCATTCTGGCCCAGGGCAGGCGACGAGGCAGCACGAGGTAGGAGGTGCAGGGCCACTGGGTCATATAGACACGCGCCCCAACACACACTTATTTGTGCAGGGTCTTCAATAGTGTGTGTGTGTGTGTGTGTGTGTGTGTGTTCTATCAATAATTTTGTAATGTGAATGCAATGATTATTCTTGTCGCAATATTGCAAGTATGAAATTCAATGCTTAGGAGGCATTAAAATTATGTTTACAGTTTCATAATTATTTTAGTCATTATGGCTATTGACTTTATGTAACCGATATTACATAATAAAATATATTAGTCTTTATGTATATGTGTCAATGTACCTATGAATGAGTACGACTATGAATGAATACGACTAATATAAGAAAAGGAAGGCGAAAAATTAAGCAAAACAATATAGCCATCCCTTGTGAAACAGAGAAAATGGGTTCCATTCTCTATCTTTAGCTTCCGTCAGTGGCCACTGTGGCGCCATGATCTTTCCTCCAAGGTATAATTCACGGCTTGGTAACCATCTTAGAATCCTTGGGTTTCACGGGTGGTTTGGCTTCTTTTTCTTCTTGTTGTGACCTCTTTCGCTTTATATCGCCTGTGGGTCCTCCTTCCCTTCCGTGTTCTTTTCAGCAGGTCCTTCCGCTATCTGCAGCAGCAAGACAGCAGCAGAAAACAACATCTACCACGTGTATTTCAATGTTTACGGCGGTTTTGTTGGTTTGCATTCCTGTCGGGTAAAGAAAACTTGGAAACTGATTCCAAACTATGCTGTCATACAAATCAAAACAGCTTGGGGTTATTCTAATGTTGGCCATAGTATTAGAGTATTACCTTAGTATACCATAGTAATACCATAGTATTAGAGAGAGGAACCCAGCAGTGCGCATGTCATATTCCGTCACGTCACCCTTGGCAGAGGAAGACCTGCTGGCTGACGGCGGCTGTTTTGATTCAAATTTCGCGGGAGATCCGGCTTTCGTCCATGAACCTGCCTCAAACATTGTTTCTACTCATTATAACCATGTAGAAAATACTGATATTCATAGTTATGCCATAATTTACATTTATATAAGCTTTCTATGGTATATTCATGTAGGGAAAGTTATTTTTCGGTTATTTGACGTTTTGCCTTCATGCCTTCTCATATGTCCCAGCTAAGATTGACTTAGGAGGTCCGAAGTACAAATCTTGAGACCTGCTGATAAGTCAATCTTGAGGAAAATGACTTGGCTAAGTCAATATTTTGAGAAGTGCTAAGTACATTTCTATAAATACCGGCCCTGCTGCGGCCCTGCTGGAGCGATCCCGAGCCAGCCACCTGTAGCATAAAGATCAAGAGAGTAGCAACATGAACAAATTCTGAAGGACGTGTTTGTGTCAAGAACCAGCAGCAGGAAAAGACGTGACAAGCTACAAGCAATATCAGGCGAAACAGGTTAAAAGAAGAAGGTTTGTGTGTTGTGTGTGTTATCCTCATAGGTCACTCTCAAGGGTATTATAATCTTAGAATCCTTGGTCACTCTCCACCCACCCACTATTGTATAGCTGCAGGCCCACGACATAGCAGCACCTCTGCTGGCTGGGATAGAGACAAAGCTGTAGTGGTTGTAGTATTAATGAAAGGTAAGTTACACACCGCGTAGTGTAGTGGTTAACATGCTCTGCTCACAACCGAGAGGGCCCGGGTTCGAGTCCAGGACGCGGTGAGGCAAATGGGCAAGGAGCCTCTTAATAATGTGTATGCAGGCCCTATCCTTACAGTTGAGGCAATGCTCTGAAATATTATCGGTATTATTTCACCCGGTATGTGCATCAATCACAGTCTCACATTGGTTACACTCCATCCATAGCCTTTGCCTCTTTAACATCATCATGTCAGAGAGGAAATATGTACCACATCTATAAATATCAACATGAACAGGATGTCAGGAGGGAGAGTGCTTGGGTCTCGTGCCAGTCATGGTGCTTATTCTGGCCCAAGGTAGCCTGCCAGGTGTTACTCAAGCAGTGAAAAGTGTTAGTAGTATTGAAAGACTGTTAAGAACCTAACACACACACACACACAACCCTCCCAAAAGGATACAAATTACTGAATCTAATGCATTTATCTTCTGCCTTCCATACCTTAGGCATCCACTCACTCACATTTTTTTTTGCATTTTCCTTATAAAAGAGGGGAAATCTGGCCAAGGGTAACAAAAAGACCAACTTAGATGCAAGTCCCTTATCAGGTATACAAAACAACACAGGATCTAGCGAGTCACCAGTCACTCTCCCTGCACAGATGGCTGCCTTGGGGGTCCTCTCAGGGGCGGGACTCAGCCTGCCGGTGGAGGTGCTGGAGGTGGTGTTGTCGCAGCTCCCTCACAACTTCCTCATCACCACTTGTGCTAGCGTGTGTCGCCTGTGGTATGAGGTGATACGGAACCCTGCGGTGAGTCTGTGTCTGTCTGCTGGTGTTGAGTCTTTGTGGTGTTTGCCTGGTTGTGGTTTGGTACCCTGTGTTTATCTGCTTGTTTGTTTTTCTGTGTTTCAGTGTTGAGTGATTTATATTTGTTGTTTTGTGGAGTCTGTTTGTGTCGTTTTGTGGAGTGTTGAGGGTTTGCTTTGGGAATGTGATGAGTGTTTGTTTGCCTGTTTGTGTGGTGATGAGTGTGTGTTTTGGGAATGTGATGAGTGTTTGTTTGCCTGTTTGTGTTGTGTTTGTATTAGGGAGTGTGGTGTGTATTTTGTAGAGTGTTTGTTTTGAGAATGTGATGAGTGATTGTTTGCCAGTTTAGGTATGTTGTGTTGTGGAGTGTGTTGAACTTTGTCATGCATTTTCCTCTTGCTTATGTTGTTTGGATTGGTTTGTTGTGCATTCATGTTCTTTTTACTTCTTGAAATGGAATTGCAGTATCATTTTTTTCTTTTTCATATCTAGAGGTATTAGTATTTTAATGTTTTTTTTTTTTTAGTTTGTGTATATCATATCTTTTTTGGATGGAATTGTAGTTTTTTATGGGTATCATTTCCACAGACACACATACATCCATTATTATACATTAATGCATGCATATACATAAATACATGCTTAGAAATGCTTATAGTTTGTATGCAAGGACAGAATGTATTGTAATTTTTTAAATCATGTGATAATTAGATAAAAAGGATAGAAGTTAGGTAAGTACATATGATAACTCTCTCTCTCTCTCTCTCTCTCTCTCTCTCTCTTATATATATTAACTATTATTCTACTACTACTACTACTACTACTACTACTACTACTACTACTACTACTACTACTACTACTACTACTACCACCACCACCACCACCACCACCACCACCACCACCACCACCACCACCTTTTCATCATCAGTTCCTGCCATGGAAGAAACTGTACCATCACTACAAGTTGGCACCCTCCAGCCCCACTTCATTACTACTGCTGAGTAAGGCTGGTGGTGGTGGTGGTGATGGTGGTGGTGATGGTGGTGCCTTAACAGCAGAACAAGTGGTGAAGCGTCTCTGTAACCACCACGACATCACCTCTACTGATAATTGCCTCGTTGCTATTATAAGGTATGGTGTTATTATTGTTATTGCTATTATTGTTGTTGTTATTTGTTGAAGCTTTTTTATATTCTAAGGTATGGTGTTATTATTGTTGTTGTTCATTGTAGAAGCTTTCTTTTTATTATTTATACAGTGTGAGTTTTCTATGGGAACTTATGGGCTAAAGGAGATCACCTAATGGAGACTTCCTATCTGAAAGATCACTCATTGGCGAACCATTACCACATTAGGGATCTCTCGGCCCACAGAGCACATGTGGAAGTTATGAGATTGTTAGATGACATTTACCGTTATTATTATTGTTTTTATTATTATAGTATCATCATTATTGTTGTTGTTTGCAGTGGTGGTGGTGGTGGTAATAATACTTACTCCAGCTATAAAAGTACGTCATTGTAATTGTGATTTTTCGAGCAGACTCTTGATTTCCACAGGGGTTAGGGACCACAGAACATCACAAAAATAAATAGTTAGTCAGTAAAAATGGTAATTATTCGATGAAAAGTATATAAAAAAATCTGCGTAAATTCTAATTTGCGGGAACTAAGTCCGCAGAAAATAAGGGTCTACCGTATTTATTTATTCAGCCGGTCCACAAAACAGAGTAAAAAGCAATCATTAGAATTTAAAGGATTTGTCTTGTAACCTTTTAGAAGAGTTCAGGTCACAGGGAGATGGAAATACAGAAGCAGGCAGAGAGTTCCAGAGTATACCAGAGAAAGGGATGAATGAGCATACTGTCCAACGCTCTAATGCAAGAGTTCACCAGTACTCCTAATCATTCATTCCCTTCTATGATAAACTCTGGAATTCCCAACTTGCTTCTGTATTTCCAATTTCTTAGGACTTGACAATTTAAGAGGAGATTTCAAAGTATTTCTCTCCGTGTCTTTTAGCAAACTATTGACCTTTAAAGGGACTAGCAATTTAGTGGGGTTTATATTTTCATTGTTTTTGTTGCCCTTGGCCAGTGTCCCCCCCTCTTACCTAAAAAAGGATACATATAGCATAGGTTATTGTGGGGAGAAGCTGAATTATTTTTCTTCTTTTCTTCCTTATATTCACTGCAACACTCCCTCTCTCTTCTGGTCCACATCAGGGCAGTGGGGAAGAGCCACGGCGTACCACAAGGCACCTCCCCAACACTGCTGCAGGGCCACCGCCTCTACCAGCTGGCCCAGGACGTCCTTGCACATCTCAGCCCGTCCCTCCTGCCGCGGCCCCACACCCTCTGGCACCTGGCTGCTACTATTGCTTTATGTGTGTAGTGTGTGTGTGTGTTTGTATTGAGCTGTTTTGTTCTTTCTTTTTATTTTTCTTTTTTTCTCTCTTTCTTCTTTATCCTTCTTTCTCTCTTTTTCTTTCTTTCTTTCTTTTTCTTTCTTTCCCTTTCTTTTTCTTCCTTCCTTCCTTTCCTTCTTTCTTTCGTTATTTACATTTTATTTATTGACATTAAGTCTTTTCAGATTTTACATCTTATTTACGTACACCAAGTTCTTTCAAATTTCACAGAGTATTTATTGACATTGAGTCTTTTCATACTTAACATCTTATTTACTTACATTGAGTCTTTTCAAATTTTTACATGTTAGTCACACATCATTCCACACTATAACCCCACCTCAGTCCAGCGGTTCACCCCCAGTGTCGCATGATGTGTGGGACGTCCATGATCTGATCCGCCTGCTGCTGCGTCCTGGCTCTCTCTTCTCGCCGTGTGTGGTGGTGGAGGCTTTCTATTCCATCGCTGCCTTCCTCCTCCACGCCACCACCTCTGACCTCATCACTCTGCCCATGAGGTGAGTTGGTTCACTCCTCTAAGACTCTTCGTACATTCTTTTCTTCGTACATTCTTTTCCAAACTTTGATCTCTGTAACTTCTTTCGTTAATAACTGCGATAGACAATCTTCTCAAATACAATACTAAATAAAGAATAATGTTATTTCCTACTTCATTTCAATGCAAAGCCACTTTATTTTTTGCCTTCATGCTGATACCACTAATATTTCCCTCCCTCCTTTCTTTTTTTCCCTTTTCCCTTCTTAACCCCTTCAGTACTTGGATGCATTTTTACCCTGAATTTTGGGCACGATTAGACAATTTTATTAACATAAGGAATGGTCTATAGAGGTCAAAAGATTAATGGCTGGAGTCTTCATTATTCCAATCTCTGCATAATTTTCTGAATTTGTACAAAATCATCAGATAATAAGCAAAATAAATCTAAAAATGCATCCCAGCACTGAAGGGGTTAAATTTCTTTGTGTTCTTCCTTTAAACTTCTACTTATGAACTTTTAGCTTCTACTGATCTTTTAAACTTCTGCTTATGTTCTCTCAGTCTCTACCAACCTTTGAGTCTCTCTATATTTTTCTTTTAACCCTTTCACTGTTATTTGTTCCATATTTTCTTAATAACTGATCACTCTAAGACATCTTTACCTGCTCCATAGTTACCTAAAATCTCTAAACTGGGCAGAAATCACAAAAGATATACCTTTTTTATGGGTTACATTTTTTATATATAATAATGAAGATCTCATGCATTGTTTTTTTTATTTCAACTGTCTTGGATCACAAAGAAAGAGTTAAACGCCCCTTAATTATTCTTTTTGCCTCTAATAACCTCTACTAACCTTGACCTATTTGTCTCTAGTAACAACTTCACTTCACCTCACCTCTACCTTTTTGCCTCTACTAACAACACTACACACCACTATGGCCCCATTACCCTGTCTTCCCTCCACCAGGTACCATTACCAGGTGTTCTATGCCCTCTACCTCTACGAGAACGACTGGGGTGGCTTGGTGGAGGATAAGGAGGTGAGCCAGCACCACTCCGGCCAGCAGTCAATGGAGCAGTATGTCCAGCGCAAGAGGGCCATACAGTACACACATGAGCAGCTGCGCATCATCAACCATCCGCTACAGAGTGATCACGTGTGTTTTGTGGTGTTGGGTGTTTGGTGTTGCTTGTGGTGTTGTGCCTAGGTTGATGGTGTGTCTATATTATGGTTTTATTATTGTTTTTATAGTTTTTTCATGCATTTTTTAATTATTATATATTTGTTTTATTCTATTTTTTAATTTATTCTTTATTATTATTATTTTTTTTGTGTGTGTAGAATTATAAAAGCATATATGTATATCTCAACAGTTTCCACTAAAACCCCCAAAACACCCTTGAAAACCCCAACAACACACTTGAAAACTCCAACAACAATGACTATAACCACAAAACACCTTTGAAAACCCCAACAACCACTAAAACCACAAAAAACACACTTGAAAACTACTAAGGACCAAGTAGCCCAACCATACACACACACACACACACACACACGCACGCACACACACACACACCCACACCCACACCCACATCCCTCACAACCTAACTCTTCCCCAGATTGTCAAGATAGTAGCATTTGCTGGCACAGGGAAGACCACCACCCTGCTGGAGCTGTGCAAGAAGAGGCCAGACCTGAACTTCCTGCTGGTGGTGTTCAACAAGTCGGTGCAGGAGTATTGCACCCAAGTCTTCCCCAAGAACACCAAAGTGACCACTGCACACGCCATGGCATTTTGTCATGTTGGCAGGAGGTGAGACTGATGGATTGCAGTGGTAATGTCAGTAAAAAGGTATTGGTTAACAGACTGACCCACTCACCCTACTGACTCACAAATTAACTGACTTATTGACTCACTAAACAAACTCAATATATGGACAGTTGACTGATTAACCATTCATCTATCCATCTATTTCTCTATTTTTTTTTTAGTTAACTATCTCTGATTTGCAAGGGGGACTGGCAACTAAGTGGGCCTGTTTTCCCTCTCTTGCATAAATAAAAAAACTAATTAACTATCTAAATAATGGATTTATTGATTTATTGAATAAGTGACTAATTGTTTAAGTTACCAATTTATTTACACATTACAGTATAATGCATTGATTTATTTCTTCATCTTCCTTTCAGATATAAAGCAATCAATAAGTTCACCATGGATTTTGCAGCTGGTAACCTTTCAGACTTTCTACCCAAGAGAGAGGGGGCTGGAAATAGGTAATATGACTCTCTCTCTCTCTCTCTCTGATCTTTTCTTACCCTAGTTTTTTGTTTTTTATATTTTTCTTTTCTTCACGTTTTCTTCTTCATTCCTTTCATTTCCTTTTCAATCACATTTTTCCAGTTCCTTTCCTTTTCTGTCCATTTTCCACTTCACTTCTATACTATACTTCAATTTAATCTCCATTCATGTTATTAAGTCCTCGTCTATGTTTTAATTTCCATCATTCATTTTATTAAGTTCTCATCCATGTTTTTCCAGTTCATCTTTTACTGTTCTGTCCATTTTTCTTTTAGGTTTCCACTCAGATTTCCTGCTGTACTTCAGTTTAATCTCCACAAGGCTGTACATATCTCCATTTCTTCTCATGTCCGCAAATTTCCCCAGGTTACGTCGTGTGGCTCTGGTGAAGAAAGCACTCCAGAGGTTCCTGAACTCCAGTGACGAACGCTTGACACTCCAACACACACCAACAGTTGACAAACATGGAGAAGACATAGAAGATGACTGTCGACTTCACGTAAGGCAAACTGTGGCTCCTGAGTGTGTTTGAGTGAGTGTGAGTGAGAGTGTTTGTGCTTAGCCAGTTGCCTCTTCATAACACTGGTGGTAACATACTTCTTTTCTGTCTATCATAGAAGATGACTCTCAACTCAAGGTAAAGCAAACTGTGGCTTGTGAGTGTGTTTGAGTGAGTGTGAGTGTGAGTGTGGGTGCTTAGCCAGTTGCCTGTTCATAGCAGTGCACTGGTGGTAACACACTTATTTTGTCTGCCTTTCCTTCTTGATCTCATTCTCTGTCCTTCCTCAGGTGATTCTAGCTGATGCTGAGGCAGTTTGGGCCGAGATGACCAAGTGTTCAAGGCAGCAGCAAATCAGTATGACTCAGGTGAGGTGGTGTTGTGCAACCTTCCCTTCCCTTCCCTTCCCCTCCTCTCCCCTTTTTAGTTGTACACTTGAGAGTAGAAGTAATAATCTCTTTTTATTAATAAACAATGGAATGGACTTAATTTGGTCTTCACTTAGCCGTCCAACATACATTAATATCCAGTTATGCAGTTGAGGGTAAAAAATATTACTCCCTTTTATCAACTGAAGGGATTGATGTGTGTATTTCTGCCATGTGGCTGAGGGTGTGCAGTGTGTTGCTCACGTGTCTTTGTTTGGCAGGATGGGCAGCTGAAGGTGTGGCAGCTGAATCGGCCCAGACTGGCAGGCTATGATGTGGTGATGATTGACGAGGGACAGGACATGAGCCCCTCCATGCTGGACATCTTCCTGCGCCAGGCCTGTGCTAAGGTACTGCTGCTGTTCCTCTGTCTCCAACATTTAATCCAGCCTCACTCTGCTTGCTGTAATATGGTGTCACTTCTTTTATCTTGTCTCTTCTTTATCATAATATAATCTCACCTGATCTATTGACACTTCCCTTCCCTCACTCAACTAACCCGTAAGCCCTTCAGTACCATGATGCATTTTCATGTCTACTGTGCTTACTATTTGTTGATTTTATTGAGCTTCAGGAACTCATGTGGGGATTAAAACAGTACAGAGTCTGGTCATTAGTCTTCTAATCTCCAGAGACCCTTCCTAATGTCAATATAGTCATGTTAATGCACCCAAAACCAATGGTAAAAATGCATCACAGTACTGAAGGGGTTAAAGTTGCCTGACTTTGCCTGTTGTAATCTTGTCTCACTTCTAATCATAATGTAATCTCACCTAACTTAACCTAATATTGTGTAGCTTAACTCTTTTCACTGTGATGTCCACCACAACACAGTCCTAAAATAACAAAATCTTCACAAACATTGACAAGAAAGATAGAAAAGATAATTAAAAATAGTATATTGAGCAGTCTTTAGTGAGTAGAATTCTTTGAGGTGGCTGAGTTACAACAAAAGATGTCAGGGTGGTTTGCTAATAAGGAAGACAAACCAAATTACAGGATAAGTGCTAAGGTATTGCCACTTCCCTTCCTTCATTCCACAAGTGCCTAAGACAGCCTCACCTTATACCTGCTGTAACTGTATTATACCACCAGCTTGTCACAGCCTCACCTAGGTTACCTCACCTAACAAAAACCTAACTCATAATATTGCCTGCTGCCCTTTACTCACATGGCTAACTCCAACCCTAACCATATCCTTCTTAATTACCCTAACTTAATCTTACCATACTTGCTGTCATCTTATCATATCTCTTGCTTATCATAACCTCACCTTGTTTTACCTCCAGCTTATCATACCCATTACCTTCCCTGATATTACTTAGTCTAACTTCACTTTATCTGACATGATCTTATCTAACCTAACGTGACCTAAGCTAGTTTAACCTAATATAAATCTTGCCTTTAGTGTTTCTGAGTGAGTATGTGAGTTATTAAACCAAAAAAGTCAGTGAGCCACTTAGAACCAGCAATTTCTTTTTATATTTCTTCTTATTTACCTGTTGTTCAAGAGACATTCCCAACCTTGCCTGACAGGTGGTAGTGGGCGACCCACACCAGCAGATCTACTCCTTCCGTGGTGCCATCAATGCTCTCGAGTCTGTGGAGTCAACACACACCTTCTATCTCACCCAGTCCTTTCGGTTTGGACCCGAGGTGTCCTACATGGCCCAGTGTGTGCTGGACCTCAACAGTGAGAGACAGAGGCAGACCCTTGTTGGGGGGAACAAAAGAGACACTATTGTAGCCTCCATGAGCAGCTCAGAAGCCTTGAGACCCAGCAACAGCAGACGCACGGCCTTCCTGGGGCGCTCTAATCTTGAGGTGTACCAGCAGGCTCTGCACATGTGCCAGTCGAATGCATTTGCCAGCATGACCATGGCGTTTGTCGGTGGGCTGGCGAAGTACGGCCTGGACACAGTCATGGACATCTATAACCTTTCCCGAGTGGAGGCCAAACAGGGCACGGCAGAGAGTCTGCGTATCAAGAACAGACTAGTGGCAAAATTTCAGAGCGTCCGTGCACTGAAGAACTACGCCGACACCCTGGACGACCAGGAGCTGTACAATAAGATCCTGATGTACGAATACAGTCGCTCCAACACGCCCCACCACATACAGCTGCTGGAGAAGAGGTGCTCCTCCTCGCAGAGTGTGGCCAACATCACCTTCTCCACCATCCACAAAGCCAAGGGTCTGGAGTGGGACCACGTGGTGCTGCTTGGCGGATCGTCATTCGCTGACCACCTCTCTTCCTTCAACGATCGGAGTCAGTGTGCCACCCTGAGAGACGAGATCAATTTGCTGTACGTGTCTGTGACGCGTGCCAAGAGGTTCCTGACGCTGAACAGTGTGATGCTGCAGGTGCTGAGGCTGTGCAGGGAGAAGAGGGAGGTGCTAGTGGCCGGCAGTGAGGTGGGGGAGGGCTGGCAGTGTTCTTGTTGCAGCAACACTGTAGATGGAAAGCAACCTGTTGTTACCAAGGTTTGTGTGTGTCAGTGTGTGATGTGAACTGATTATATGTGGTGGTTAGATCTGTCTATCTGTCTGCATGGCTGAGTGGTTATCATTAGTGCACAATGTAAATGTAAGTGTGAGTGACATACTGCAAGTGTTTACTGAGGCTGACCTCAATCAATGGCAAGTGTCAGTTTACAGCAGTGGGACTTTATTGTAACTCAGATGTCTTGTAGTGCAGTGGGTGAGTGTGTGAATTAGTATATTGATAGCAGTAGTTAATGTGGGTTAATTGGCTTCATCTTTCTCCCTAGGTGATGGATGTTCATTTGACAGCAAGTGGGTTTCTGGAAGGTGGGTACATTTGCCACACCTGCTCCTTGAATCCCAACCGCTACGTTTCCTCCAGCAGGTGAGTGAGTGGAAGGCCCAGTGGTGTGACCCTTGGTTGGTCAGGGCTCGTATTATCACAGTTTCTTAATTATGTAACTTTTTGTAAATGAATTTTTAGTCTTAAAATCCATCTTAACCCCCTGAAAGTGGTGTTGTACTTTAGCCATTATCTCATCAGCTGTAAATTTGAAACTGTTAATGAGATAATGACTAAAATACAACACCAATTTTGGGAAGTTAAGATTTGATTTTAATACTAGAAATTCATCTAAGAAAAAGTTACATATGTACTTCAGAATCTCTGTTAATATGGCCCCAGGCTTGAGGTGGTAACAGTGTGGAAAGGGAGAGAGAGGTACACCCATCACCCAAAGTACCAAGTTAGGTTGGTTCCACTGTAGTCACTGTGCTTGGAGCCTTGAGATAGGAACCAAGGTGGCTGGGGATAGCAGCCTCAGGTATTCTAATAACCAGCATTATAAAGTTTTTTTCTTTTATGTATGAAGGTAATCAGACCAAGGGCAATGAAAAGGTGGTAAATAAAAAAGATGGCCCACTGAGATACTGGTCCCTAAAAAGTTTTATAAAGGTTAGAAGTTGACTTTTTTTTTTTTAATGGAGAATATATAAATGAGTGCATGCAGTTTTATGTGAAGGAAGAGAATTGTCTGATACTTATAGATGTGGTGTTAATAACTCTTATTCTCTCACACTTTTCAGTAAAACACTGGTCAAGATTCTGCATCCTCATGACAATCATGACATCTCCAGCAGAGCCAGGGTAATGCTGATATCAGGACAGCCCTAGCGGACTCCACAGCACTCAGCAAGGAAAGGTGTGCTGCTGCTGCCTTGTGTGTGTGTGTGTGTGTGTGTGTGTGTGTGTGTGTGTGTGTGTGTGTGTGTGTTCTGCCTGTATTTTTAAATACTTTTCTCTCACCATCACTAATTTTTTAAGGTTCTAGTTGAAGATACTCATGTTTTTAAGGATATTTTTATGGCTGTGGTGATAGATTGGCAAGATTTCAAGTTTATTATAAGGAGAAACTATCTGGCTTGTCATCTCTGTGATCTTTGAGAATTATTGTATGTGAGAGCAAGGTGTTTAAGAATATGTGTTAGACCACAATGTAAGGGAAGCTGTAATGAACTGCCAGATCTATGTGTGGCAGCCCCTGTGTGAAAAAGTGCCTATTAATTCCCACTTCTTATACTCATCCATTAATCTTTACTCTTATTTTAATTTTGTGTGACACAAGACTCAACCTGATTACTGAGTCTTCTAGGAAAGCAGGGGTAAGGAAGGAAGGGAAGGTTAGATATAAGAGAGGGGGGATAGGTGGAAAGGAGAAGGTTGGAAAGCACAGAATGAGAGAGAGAGAGAGAGAGAGAGAGAGAGAGAGAGAGAGAGAGAGAGAGAGTATTAGGTGAATTTTGTACAAAGAGCAAAGAAGATAAGATTCTATTTACTTCTTAATTTCCAGATAGGGAAATAGAAGATTAAGAATGTAATTGTTAAAAAGATAGAGAGGGCATACCAAAGAATGATAAAAATGACATAATAATTCTGTCTTTGTACTGTAATTATTCCACAGGGCTTTCATTCGTATATAACTTAGTGTGTTGAGGGATTGGGTGCTGTAATGATAGTGGGTGTGAATGAAGGAAGTGAAGAAGTAGCATAGGGAGGGAGATGAGGAGGAAAGAAGAGATAGCAGTGAAGGCAAAAGCACAATGAAAACTGGGCTTACATATGGCCTTTTTTTTTTTTAAGAGAGAAAGAGAGGATAAATGATTAGATTTTGTGATTCTTTTTTCCGGTGGGTGAGAAACTAGTAAGGTTTGGAGACTTGCTAGATTTTACTATTGTTTTATTTGAGAGAGAAACAATAATAAAATGTTTTATGAGTGTAATTGTTTTAACTTTTTAATAATATGTTCTTAAGGGGCTTTCAATCTTGTATATGCTTCATAAGTGTCTTTTAATTAAAGTAACACTTAAGAAAAAGGTATTCATAAGTAACAAATATTATAGAAAAGTGTTGCTTGAGTTTTTGCTCTCAAGTCAAAACAAAATCAACTGAGCAACAACTCTTATCTTGAATTGCTCAAAAGTCGAATTACTCATAACCCGAGGCTTCAGTAAATGTATAGTATATACGTCAATTTTACTAGTGTATAGCTTTTTATTCAGTCTTCTTTTAACTGTATTTGTTAATTGTATTTTTAATAAAGTTTTGATGATTTACAACTTTTGTTACCTAAAATAATTGTGTGTTTTTGTGGGCAGAATAGTAGTAGTTGGAGTAATAATAATAATAATAATAATAATAATAATAATAATAATAATAATAATAATAAGATGAACAATAATAACAACAACAATGACAATACTAATAATGATAATGATGGTAATTTTGGTGCAAATTAAAAAAAAAAATCTGTAAAGCTCTAAAATACCTTTAAGGACCCTTTCCTGACATCCTTACAAATAACGTAAACTTCTTAATCTACCGCTGAAACCTTAAAAACCCTTAAAACACCAATATGAACCCTTGTAAAACCCTGTAAACCCTTGAAACACCTATGCAAGCCCTTGTTATTCTCTTATAAACCCCCAAAATCATTTTCAGCAATGCAAACGAAGCTTGTCGCGAAGCGCGTCGGTAATAACGCGTTTAACTAACGACAGCCCAGATAGCGACACCCGAGAATTGGTATCCACGAACATTGTCGCTATTTGGGGTGGGTGTCGCTAACTCGCATTAAGAGCGCTCATTGGCTATCGGGAGACAGCCAGTCACATTTATTATTATTATTATTATTATTATTATTATTATTATTATTATTATTATGATCATCATCATCATTATTAAGATTATTATTACTATTATTACTATCATCATTATGATTATGAAGATTATTACTTTATCATCATTAATATAATCAGCATTATAATTTGTCGTCCACCACCACCACTACTACTACTACTACTAGTAGTTCATTCCAAGGGAAGTGGTATTTCAGTATCTAGAGGTCAAGGCAATCCTCGTGGCACTATCCTATATCCGTACAAAGTTAACTTCCATTACAGCAGTCAGTCACTATAATATACACTATATTATAGGCTGCTGCTACTGGCTTTGTCTCGCCGATCGGCGGCGCAGCCAAATTTCCTCCCTCATCTCGATCTTTATTTTTGCTGTTCCATGCAAAATTTCATTTTGTGCCTCCCAATTATCATGTTTCTTGAATGGTGAAGTATGGATGAGGTAAAAAAAAGATTATTTTGTGGACAAAAATATTTATATAAGGGATAGCGATGTCTTTACTACACCTCGGGAGGTGTCGTTATTAACGACACGAAAATGACACTAATAACGACGTCCTAACGTCACCCGCTGCGTTCGTGGATACCGTTAGTCGTTAATACCGACAGACACCTGTCGCTAGCGCGTCGTTAAGTTTCGTGGATGCGGCCCCTGGAGGATGCAGGAGCCAGTCCCGGCAGAGCAAGCATCAAGTGGCGCTCCGCCCTGCTCGAGCTCGCAGACTGCAGCGCTGAGCAAGGCTCTAGACATGGCACTGCCCTGCCCGAGCCCAGAATGTCCCAGAATGGTTCGTAGGAACAAGGGTTGTGACTGTTCCACTGTTGAGGACGGTACACTCATCACTGTTTTGACTTTTTTTTTTTTCCTTCTTATTCTGCTTATTATTATTATTATTATTATTATTATTATTATTATTATTATTATTATTATTTATGGCTGCCCTCCTGACCCAGGATATACACAAAGTCCGACTGCTATCATGTTCCTTTAATTAGCGTGAACTGAAACAATACAACTAATGTAACACTCGCTCATACCAAAGAATATAAATACTTCAAAGCTAGATCAAATTAAACACCAAGTAAAAATAGTATACTACTAAAGCAAATATGTGATACGAAGGTGGACAGCGACACATGGTGCAAGGAGACTCAATAATATTTCACGTTGCCTGGGAATCTAACCAAGGCTCTTCCAACTGGGAGTTACAAGCGCTACCACTGCACCATGGGTCACCCTAGTACTACCGATAATAAAGATAACAAAAACAATAGTAATAATAATAATAATAACGGTACCATAACACCCTACAGGTACCTTAAAGAAAGTAAAAGGTAACAGTCTAAGTTAGTCCTTCCTGAATAATAAACTAATTAAAGTGCCAACCCCGTCACCGGGATTCAAATGATTGAAGAATTAATCACAAACTATCATATGTATCCATATACTATAATTTAATTCAACTGCACAATTATTACTAGTGGGCCTAATCAATATTAATATCCCGAAAATAAATCATGAAAGTAATCAAATCAAAGAACATAGGTATGTGCCGAGACTCGAACCCACTACGCCATGTATGGAAAACCATATCACCACCAGGACATTGGAAAGCTAATCATAACACTAATTCTAAATTAACAATAATATTAACACTGCTACTCGAGCAATCTGCACAGACAACATAAATAATATAGAATCATACAATTTTACATTATATAATAAACATACCTTTTATTGCAACAACTGGGCCTTCAAATAGGGTAAGCAGCCAGGAAACCAACATTCCCCAGAACACAGATGACCGTCACCACTGTCTGATACACCAGGTTACCGTCTAGCTCCATAAACCCAACACAACACAACACAGGGGTTATCCAAGACCGCACCAACGTCTTACAGGTCCACAAGTCAACTGACTGTTACTGCAACAGCAAAGTCTATTGTCGGCTCCGCACACCTTACCAAAGCCACGCCTACGCAATTATTACCGCCGATCCGAAACAATGACCACATATTCGAGACAGACAGTGAAACTCAATCCCAACCATTCGAAATTATGAAGCAATATGAACCTTGGCCCAACTATTTCATGTGTAGGTTTTAATTAATATAATACATATTAAAGTATATTTTACAATTCCAGCCACATTATTATTATTATTATTATTATTATTATTATTATTATTATTATTGTATTATTATTATTTACATTTTTTCCCTGTTCTCTATTTTCATTGTTCTTGTGGTTGTCATCGTTTTCATTGTCCTGGCCTGGCTTGCGTCCTTTTTCTCAGGTAGGCGACGTGGGCCGTGAAGGACAGCCGCTTGTCAACCCACACACCGAAGTACTGATAGGAGGAGTTGGTCCAGGACAACTCAAGTCCCTGGATGTGGAGCTGCCGCGCAGGGTCCGCCGCCTTCATCATCATAGCCCGGGACTTCTCGGCCGAGATCTTGAACCCCAACTCCTCGCACTTCTCGCTGATGAGGTCAAGCGCCTGCTGCGTCCTCCTGAGCTTGTTGCTCCTCCCAGTGACCATGAGGGCGAGGTCATCGGCGTAGCTCAGCAGGACGGTGTCCTCGTGGAAGGGCAGGGCCACGAGCTTCTCCATCAGGAGGTTGAAGAGGAAGGGGCTGAGGATGCCACCCTGGAGCGTCCCATTTTCCAGCTCGTGGAGGCTCGATCTCGCGCCCTGGAACGGCGGTGAAGCAGATAGTCCCGGAGCCAGGCAAGCAGTTTACCCCGCACGCCCTTCTCTATGAGCGCAGTAAGGACGGCGTGAGGGCTGGCCAACTCGAACGCCTTCTCCAGATCCAGGAAGACGACTAGGGTGGGGCGGCGGTTGGCTTGGGCCAGCAGAGGGAAGACGCTGTCGGTTGTGCTCACGCCGCGAGTTGGGCTGCTGCACATGTTGGTGCAACGGCCCAACTCGCCTCTGCAGCCGAGCCAGTACCATCTTCTCAGCTGTTTTGGCAGCAGCCCGCCAGCCACGAGGCATTAAGCGTGGCCAGCAGCGCGGCGTCCCCGGCAGGCCCGACGTGGGCGAGCATGGAGTAAGTCACACCTGTGTAGCGGCCTCGCTTCTTCACCTGCCACAGCTCATGTAGGGAAAAAGGCTGGTCTGTCGCGTCAGCTTCCTCTGTCGCCTCCCTGACTGCCTCTTCGCGGCTTGGCCGTAGCTGCTGCTGGAGACGGCGTGTCTGGGGAGGAAGGTGGTCGCTGGAGCTTCGAGCGGTGAAAACAGCCACGAGCCTTTCTGCCTCTTGATGTGGGTGCGGGTAGGCGGTGCGGGGCGTGCCGGAGGCAGTCCTCACACTTCTCCACAGCTGACTGAGAGAAATGTGACGGCTGAAGGATGCACACCACTCCAGCAATTTTGCCTCCCTGGCCCTCCGGGACACCTCCCTCGCCCGGATCACCACGTCCTGCAGGAGTCTTAAGGTGGTGGGGTTGGGGCGCCTTTTGTAGAGGTTCCTGTGAACGTTTACTCGGTGGTGGTTGTACTCATGCACCTCCTCGTTGTAGAACTACCACTCCGGGCGGTGCGGCGGTTCAGGACGCATCTGGGAATGGCTGCGTCAGCTGCACCCTCGATAGCAGCCGTCAGGTCCCTCTCCTGCTGGTGCAGGTCCGCGGGCGGCTGGTAGGTAACCCACCACTCGGCGAGGGAGGCTTGAAACTTGGCCCAGTCATCTCTTCTGATGTTCCAGCGCGGAGGGGGGCGACGCGGGGTTAGGGGAGCAACAGGGAGGGTAGTGAGGGTGGGGTGCACCTGTCAGGTAGCGTTGGGAGTAAGGTCGCTTGACACCAGAGTGAGGTCAAGCCTGCCCCCCCTGGTGTGGGTGGCCTGTCCTGTGTTGAGGAGGCAGACGTGAGGGACGTCCTCGAGCAGCATGGCGAGGTGGCGGCCCGTCCCGCTGGTTGGGGATAGCGACTGTAGGATGGACGCCTGCCACTAGGAGACTGGTGTGGGAGGCGAGGATGAGAAGCTCGCCCGCTTCGAGCTGGTGTTGCTGGACCCTGTATATGTTGTATATGAGGAGCGTGTGACCTCCCAACTGCACCTCTACAATGTCCCCGCAGTGGACTGGGGAGGCAACTCTGCGATGAGGGATGGCATTCCTCACCAGCGCCGCACACCCACGGGTGCCCTCTGTGACGTGGAGCGAGTGGAGGGTGTAGCCCGCTACCCGCCACTCGAAGGGGACAGGCGTCAGGGTCTCCTGGAGGAGCACCACGTCGAGGTCCTCCTCGATGATGGCCTGCAACACCTGGTGCTTCTTGGGCTGCAATCCTTGCACGTTCCACTGTAGGACCTTGAGGCTTGGGGAGCCTGCAGGCTGGTCCTGATGGGCGGTGTCCTCAGCATGCCTGCTCTCCATCTTGATGGAGGGGGGCAGCTGGATGGCTGGGGAGCAGGTGTAGGTCCCTCGGGTTGGGTAGAGGCTGGGTGCCGCTCTCGGTGATGGCGGTGACCGTTTCCTGGAGGAGGAGCGCGTCCAAGTCCTCCAATTTGGGGGGGCGGGGGGGTCGTGGTTAGGGCGATCGAGCAAATAGGCCAGCAGCTGCATCATCCGCGCCATGATGCAGTTCACCACCACTGGAGTTTCCTCGCTGAGGGCGACAGGCACATGGTAACTCGAGGCCATGACCCTCCTTCTCTCTGACGGCGGGGGCGGGCCGGTCGGTGTAGCTGTGTTGTTGGTGTGTGATTGGTGGGGCCGGGCTCCGGTCTGTGGAGTGGGGGTGTTGAGATGGGGGTACGAACGTTCACTTCCCTAGCTGTGGGGCTCGCCTTGGTTTCCCCGTTTTACACCTGGGTGTGGTCCCTGGGGACTGGTTCGTTAATTCTCCCTTCCGTCAGTTGTGCCGGGGGGGGGGGGGGGGATGAGGGGTCGGGGGGGGAAGACGGCTTGATCTGGGCCAGTGTTGACCTGATTGGAGGTGAGGCGGGATCAGAGGCATGCCGCTGCTGCTGGTGTTGGGTCCTCGATCGCTGTTGGCCATGTGGTGGGCGTTGTTGTTGTTGCCTTTTTATATGTAGAAGGGAGTCGGACAAGGGCAACAAAAATAAAACAAAAAGGCCCATTATAGTGCTGGTCCCTGGAAAGTCCAGATTCAGTAGCCAAAAGAATGGGATAAGTGTCTTGATACCTCTCTCTTGAAACAGTTCAAGTCAAAGGCAGGTGGAAATATAAAGGCAGGCAGAGAGTTCCAGAGTTTACCAGAGAAAGGGAAGAAAGACTGAGAATACTGGTTAACTCTTGCATTAGAGAGGTGGACAGAATAGGGGGTGAGAGGAAGAAGCAAGTCTTGTGCAGCGAGGCCGCGGGAGCAGGGGAGGCACGCAGTTTGCGAGATCAGAAGAGCAGTTAGCATGGAAGTAGCGGTAAAAGAGAGCAAGAGAGGCAACATTGCGGCGATGAGAAAGAGGCTGAAGACAGTAAGTCAGAGGAAAGGAGTTGATAAGACGAAAAGCTTTTGATTCCACCCTGTTCAAAAGAGCTGTATGAGTGGAGCCTCCCCAAACATGTGAAGCATACTCCATACATGGATGGATAAGGCCCCTGTATAGAGTTAGCAGTTGGGGAGGTGAGTAAAACTGGCAGAGACGGCTCAGAACACCTAACTTCATGGAAGCTGTTTTAGCTAGAGAGATGTGAAGTTTCCAGTTTAGATTACTAGTAAAGGATGGACCAAGAATGTTTAGTGTAGAAGGGGACAGTTGAATGTCACTGAAGAAGAAGGGAAAATTATTTGGAAGGTTGTGTCGAATTGATAGGTGGAGGAATTGGGTTTTTGAGGCATTGAACAACACTAGGTTTGCTTTGCCCCAATCAGAAATTTTAGAAAGATCAGAAGTTAGGCGTTCTGAGGCTTCCCTGCGTGAGCTGTGTACTTCCTGAAGGGTTGGTCGTCTATGGAAAGACGTGGAAAAGTGCAAGGTGGTATCATCAGCATAGGAGTGGATAGGGCAAGAAGTTTGGCTTAGAAGATCATTGATGAATAATAGGAAGAGAGTGGGTGATAGGACAGACCCTTGAGGAACACCACTGTTGACAGATTTAGGGGAAGAACAGTGACCGTCTACCACAGCAGCAATAGAACGATCAGAAAGGAAACTTGAGATGAAGTTGCAGAGAGAAGGATAGAAGCCAAAGGAGGGTAGTTTGGAAATTAAAGCTTTGTGCCAGACTCTATCAAAAGCTTTTGATATGTCTAGGGCCACAGCAAAAGTTTCACCAAAATCTCTAAAAGAGGATGACCAAGACTCAGTAAGGAAAGTCAGAAGATCACCAGTAGAGCGGCCTTGGCGGAAGCCATACTGGCGGTCAGACAGAAGATTGTGAAGTGATAGGTGTTTAAGAATCTTCTTGCTGAGAATAGATTCAAAAACTTTAGATAAGCAGGAGATTAAAGCAATGCGACGGTAGTTTGAAGGATTAGAACGGTCACCCTTTTTAGGAACAAGCTGTATGTAGGCAAACTTCCAACAAGAAGGAAAGGTAGATGTAGATAGACAGAGTTGAAAGAGTTTGACTAGGCAAGGTGCAAGCACGGAGGCACAGTTTCGGAGAACAATAGGAGGGACCCCATCAGATCCATAAGCCTTCCGAGGATTTAGGCCAGCGAGGGCATGGAAAACATCATTACGAAGGATTTTAATAGGTAGCATGAAGTAGTCAGAGGGGGGAGGAGAAGGAGGAACAAGCCCGGTATCATCCAAGGTAGAGTCCGGAATTATCCAAGGTAGAGTTATTAGCAAAGGTTTGAGCGAAGAGTTCAGCTTTAGAGATAGGTGAGATGGCATTGGTGCCATCCGGTTGAGCTAAAGGAGGGAAAGATGAAGAGGTAAAGTTGTTCGAGATGTTTTTGGCTAGATGCCAGAAGTCTCGAGGTGAGTTATATCTGTAAAGATTGACACTTTCTGTGCATGAAGGAATTTTTGGCAACTTGAAGAACAGACTTGGCATGATTTCGGGCAGAAATATAAAGCGCATGAGACTCAGGTGATGGAAGGCTCAAGTACCTTTTGTGGGCCACCTCTCTATCATGGATAGCACGAGAGCAAGCTGTGTTAAACCAGGGTTTGGAAGGTTTAGGTCGAGAAAAAGAGTGAGGAATGTACGCCTCCATGCCAGACACTATCACCTCGGTTATGCGCTCAGCACACAGAGACGGGTCTCTGTCACGGAAGCAGTAATCATTCCAGGGAAAATCAGCATAATACCTCCTCAGGTCTCCCCAACTAGCAGAGGCAAAATGCCAAAGGCACCTCTGCTTTGGAGGATCCTGAGGAGGAATTGGAGAGATAGGACAAGATACAGATATGAGATTGTGATCGGAGGAACCCAACGGAGAAGAAAGTGTGACAGCATAAGCAGAAGGATTAGAGGTTAGGAAAAGATCAAGAATGTTGGACGTATCTCCAAGACGATCAGGAATACGAGTAGGGTGTTGCACGAGTTGCTCTAGGTCATGTAGGATAGCAAAGTTATAGGCAAGTTCACCAGGATGGTCAGTGAAAGGAGAGGAAAGCCAAAGCTGGTGGTGAACATTGAAGTCTTCAAGAATGGAGATCTCCGCAAAAGGAAAGAGAGTCAGAATGTGCTCCACTTTGGAAGTTAGGTAGTCAAAGAATTTTCTATAGTCAAAGGAGTTAGGTGAGAGGTATACAGCACAGAAAAATTTAATTAGAGAGTGACTTTGAAGTCGAAGCCAGATGGTAGGAAACTCAGAAGATTCAAGAGTGTGGACACGAGAGCAATTTATGTCGTTGCGGACATAAACGCAACATCCAGCTTTGGAACGAAAATGAGGATAGAGAAAGTAGAAGGGAACAGAAAAGGGGTTACTGTCAGTTGCCTCAGCCACCCGTGTTTCAGTGAGGAAAAGAAGATGAGGTTTAGTGGAGGAGAGGTGGTGTTCTACAGATTGAAAATTAGATCGAAGACAGCGAATGTTGCAGAAGTTGATGGAAAAAAGTGTGAGGGGGGTGTCAAGATACTTAGGGTCGATACCGGAAGAGCAGTCCGATCTTGGGACATTTATGGTCACCTCCCCAGGGGGGGACTCCGAGGCTGGTGTAGGAGTCGCCATATTTAATAATAATTTTGAGTGAAGGATGTGTGTGTAATTCGGTGCATGTAGTTTTGTGTGGAGGAAGAGGTTGTCTGTAGAGGGCAGGCTGTAACTACCCCCTTGTGTTATGAGACACAAAGGGAAACGTTCAGTGAGGTCACAACTGGTTTTGATGATAAGTTCACAGCACCCCCTGTTCCAGTGCTTTAGACCTCACTGGGAGTAATTATCGTTTCGGCAGGTGTCTACTGCCTCCTCCTTATATATATATATATATATATATATATATATATATATATATATATATATATATATATATATATATATTACTGTGAAATTCTGTTGTGGTCAATAAAATATCTACCTATTTATGCAGTACTTTCCCTCCTAAAAAGGGCTTTATTTGCTAGTACTCTTTGGTTTTAATCTGTTATTGTCCACATATGATTATAACCCGATACCAGACGCCAATTCAGACAGCGACCACCGCCATCAGACCAGCACAGCCAACATCCGCCCAGAGTGAGAGGCAGCCTCCAAGTCCTCACAACTGCAGCTGCTCAGGGCAGCACCACTACCTCGCTAACCACTCAAAAACTTGTAGATAACTCTGACGACAAGAAGCCTTTTGAGGAATCATCGATATTTTGTTTATTTTCGTGTAACACACACACATCATCTATGCAGTAGGAATACCAACAAATTTTACTGTGTGACACACTAAAATTTGTTAGTATTTCTTCTCCATACTTAGATATGTAAACGTTCCTCATTATTTATTTATTTTTTTTTCATTTTCTTTTCACTCCTCCCTAACAAGTAAACACACTCTCCCCGAAACAGCTGATCCGAGGGCCTCGGATTCCGATCTCCCATTTTCTAGTAAGATCATCGAAGAAAAAAAAATAAATAAATAAAATAAATAAATAAATAAAAAATAAAATAAAATAAAAATAATAATAAATAAATAAATAGATAAATAAATAAATAAATAATGAGGAACGTTTACAGTATGCAGGAGGAATACCAACAAATTTTAGTGTGTGACACACTAAAATTTGTTAGTATTCCTCCTGCATACTTACATATGTAAACGTTCCTCATTATTTATTTAATTTTTTTATTTAATTTTTTTCATTTTTTTCGATGATCTTACTAGAAAATGGGCGATCGGAATCCGAGGCCCCCGGATCAGCTGTTTCGGGCAGACTGTGTTTACTTGTTAGGGAGGAGGGAGGTTAGGTAGGCATAAGCATTGTGTTAGGTGCCTCCCGGACCCTCACCCTCACTCAGCATAATGAAGGCAGGCCCAAACACACCTAAAAAAGTAAGAAGTAGGAGTAGGAGAGGAGACTTAACAAGAGAAGACAAATCTCCACCCAGAAAACAGCGGTTTCGCACTGAGTGGCTACAGGTAGTGACACTCTTACAGATAATTATCTTGGCGTACTTTTTTCGATATAAAGACATGATTCTTGGGTAAAATTTGGTGCTTTTTCTTTTTTTTTTTTACAAACACTAAACTAATTTTACTTCCTGCATGAGTAGCAGATTTTAATAAAATTTTAACAATGAATTAAATAGGAAAACCTAACCTGACCTAACCTATTGTCATTGTCAGTATTGTTATTATTTCAATAGTTATTATTATTATTATTATTATTATTATTATTATTATTATTATTATTGTCAACCAGGCTAAAAAAATCGTATTGATTTAATGAACATAAGAGTTTTTGCGAATATATGCTCAAATTGCTTTTTTTCTTTTATTAAAAAGTATTTATCTTGTGTGCCCTGCCCATTAGCGATTATAAATGTAGATATATACCACAAAACCTATATTCTGCAATTGAATGAAAACATGTTACATCAGTTACCGAAAAACTGCATTTTTTCTACAAACATCATGTTGACAACGGAGGGACAAGCGTAAGGACTTTCCTTTTGAAAGTAGGGACACGTAGGGACTCTCCGATACATTTGTAGGGATTTTTAGACCCAAAAGACAATTTTGGGCTGGCAACACTATCTACGCTGCTAGGTTTCATGTGGATTTTAAGGAAGCCCACAAGGTGGGCCAATAAAAATTCATTAAGACTCATTGAGTTGTTCCCCTCCACGGAAATCTTTAGTAAAAGGCGAAAGATTTATGCGTTTTGAAGGGAAACCAGAGTTAACTTCAGCTTTTTTTTTTTTTTTTTTTTTTGTGCCATCACCCATACATGGGTATTAGGCCAATTTTATTAGGTTTGTGTATTTGTTTGTTTATTTACAAGTGCTTTTTTTTATTTATTTGTGTTTTATGTTTTTTTTTTATTTGTTTTTTATTTTATTATTATTTTTTTTTATATAATAACATCAACAATAACAACCACAACAACAACAGCAGCAACAACCACAACAACAACAACAAGAACAACAACAGTCACACTTACACACACGCTTCATTCACACAGGGCACCTATTACTACTGCAAAACTATTTATTGTCCTTTGTCAAGGCAGGGGATGGAGGGGGCAACACACAAACACACAAGGTGACTACGTAGTGTTACTACGTATTGCTTTTATTATAAAAAAAATATATATAATAATAATAAATAACTAGAAAAAATAAATTAATTAAAAAAAAATAATAATATTAATAAATAAAAATAAACATTTACATCAAATCACGCTGGATGGAATTCATACACACTTTCATACTTTTATTTACATTATATATATATTGGAGTGAAAAAAAATATATATATACATAGTGCATCATATATACTATATACACATAAATCACAACTCTCTCATTAAGTTGGTCTCAGTCAGATAAATCATCAGTCTATCGACCACATCCGGGTGTTCGTCACCCAGAAGGGTGGTCTGCGTTAGCGTGAGGCCGCGACTCTGGCAATACGCCGCCAAGGGCCGCCTCTCTTCACGATAACGCACACAGTGAAGCAGGATGTGCTCGACAGAGAGGGTGACATTGCATACAGAACATTGTGGTGGGAATGCGTTGGCTATGTAGGGGAGCATGTGGGTGGGGAGGGTGCAGCCCATCCTGAGGCGTGCGAGGACAACCTCCTCCCGCCTTGTGGGGCGATTGGAGGAAGCCCACTCGCCTAGGATGGGTTTGATGGTTTGTAGGTGGAGGTTGTCCCAGTGACTCTGCCACAGGAGTTTTGCTGATGATTTAACAACTGAGAGACATGACTGCAGATCCCGACGGAGGTTCCACGCTCCCTCGAGCTCTGCGGCAGACCGAGCTAGCATGTCAGCCTGTTCATTCCCGCGAATATTGGAATGTCCAGGCACCCAAATCAGTGAGAAGGATTTACGACTTGAATTTAATTTATTAATGATGTTGCCCTGGATTTCATTTGTATCCGTACAGCCGGACTCTATTGCCTGAAGGGCTGACATAGAGTCCGAAAAAATTGTAATTGAATGATGAGATGAATTTAAAGCATAATCTATGGCTTTGTCAATGGCAAAAATTTCAGCGGAAAAGACCGATGTATGAGTCGGCAGTCGGAACCTGAGGGCACATTCACACGACCACACACTTGCACCCACACATTCATCCGTCTTGGAGCCGTCAGTATATATGTGTAGGGATGGAGGGAGGCCAGCGATGAGGGCCCGTCGCGGCTCTGGACCAATACCTTAAAAGCTGAACACCTGCGCTGACGTCGTGTCAGACCAACAATGGAAACTACGTGCTTAACGTATCTTTTTACTACTATATCACTTATTTATCAGGATGCCCTTCTTCCGCCCAGACGTTGTTTTCGGCTCGGATTTACTGGCAGCATCTAACATTATTAACATTAAAGATTTATTGTACATACTTACATATATACATATTCATGTACAATGATACAAGTACATATGTACATATACACATATGCACAAAGCGGCACCAGCCTGCCAGTGGTGTGGCGAGATGTGCTGCTCGCCAGCTGTGGCAGCAGTTTCGACGGCTAGCTAGGCGGAGGTGCCGCCCTAAGCACCCGCAGCCTCACCTCAAAGGGCGTATGGCTGGCGAGAAAGGCGGCCCTGACCTCGCAGATGGTGAGGAGACCACGGTCTCCAGGCTGGGTGGGTGGTGGCTGTGCTGGTCCGATTCATTATGGGACCAGCTGTTGAGAACACTTTGCAAGTCCTTCATTCTTCAGATGTTTTGTTGTCATGGTGACAAAAGAAACGCAACTTTGACACATCTTTGTGAGTTATTTACCGTCCTCAGAACACACATATGTCTAATGAATGACTGTGAGACCACAATCATACTTTTCAATTTTACAAAATAACCAAGAAAGAGTGATTAATTTCCGCTTTCATATAATTAATCTCGAGCAGTTTCTAGTTTTCAAAAATCGAACTGTACAAGTTGAGAAACTGCCAGTTTCTGGTTGTGCTTCGACAGCAAACCCAGCATATCGTAACATAGTGACTGTTTACACTAACCTAACACCACTTGATAACTTTAGCTTGTTTTCTTTTCTATGACGAAAAGAAAGATGAGTCAGTGGCATTGGACACATGATTAAACATGTGATGACGATGACGTGTAGCAAAGTTGATAATGTATTTTGCTTTACACAAACCTTTGGGTGGGGGGGGCGGGAATATATCTCTCTCTAAGATTTACTATCAGAAGTCGTCATCGTGTGCCTGTAGATTAAACGATAGCATAAGGAATTTCATCACTGAGTCCAGTGATTGATACATAGACACGCCACCCTAGCACTAGTAGTGCAAGTGCTTAAGATTCCCAGATAGTGTTATAATTTTCCCCTGGGGGAGTGGACCGATCCCGGAGGTACTGCAATACCGGGCCGATCCGCGGCAAAGGTGGAGCAAGCCCCTAGCACTTCGCCATAGTCCAAAAATCAGATTAATATCGTAGATCCCACATGGGGATCGTATCAGATATTAAGCTGATAAGAACAGATACTACACTTTGATCTTAGCCAAAAGGCCGAGAAGCGATGCCTGCCATTCCGAACGCGGGGCCCACACAGTCAGCCACTCAACACCCACACATACTATTGATTTACTATGCTACTGATAGCAAACCCCTCTTTCCCTTATAGAATAACTTTAAGTCACTGTTAGGAACTTAAATATATTCTTAATTCTTAACATTTATACTACTTATTCCTTAACCGGGAGTCATTTTCGCTTAAAAGATTTAGGGCACAAAAATAAACAAATAAAATAAAATGCTCAAAGATAAATGTATGGCGATGATACATATCATGATACAGACAGCCATATATAGAGCTAACAGTCTTCAAAACAATAGTTTTCTTTTCCTTTTCTTGTCTCACAACCTAATGGATAAGTGATTTAAGTTCCTCGAGGTAATGCAATAACGAGCTTCAATTTTAGCATCAACATGTTCTTACACAACAGGACATATATGCATGTTTTATGTCTAATCACATGGTTATATACGATAAAGCTTTATCCCTTACACTGAATGTCAACATGATCCAAGACTTGCTCGAGAATCGCCTGGCTAAGCATATCATATACACCAGCACGACTACAGCATTGTTTCTTACCATGCCCTAAGCCTATCAGGCAGCTTTACAAGTACGTATAATATATGGACAACAAATCCTGTATGTATTTGCTCTACACAATAAACCTTTAAATAACAATCCTGCAGTGACCTTTCCGACAAACCAATGTTGATATTCTTTTCTTTACCCAAGTTAGCCATCGCTATTACTACACAAGTTTTCTTCTGTGCTTATTATGAACCAGACTCTACAAAATGCGATGTGTGTGTGTGTGTGTGTGTGTGTGTGTGTGTGTGTGTGTGTATATATATATATTATAATATATATATATTATATACTATAAGATATGATATATATAGTATATTATAGATACTATATATATATTATTATTTGTTTATTTTATTTATTTATTTATTTTATTCTTCTTTTTTTTTTTTAGATTTGTCATCCTGGGTGGATGACGCGGGCTTTAGCCTACTGGCTTACCCGCAAGTCTAATGTCTTTGGTTGGGTTTCTGTTTCTGTGTGGTGTTTTTATCGTGGTGGAGGGAACTTTTCCACCATTTTTGCTAGTGTGTCGTGTTGTGTCTTAGCTATAACTGCTTCTGATGTAATGTTGTCTCTTCCAAGGAATGTTCTTGTCTTGGTGCATTGTTTGATGTAGTGTTCTAGTGGGGTGTTTGTGTGAGTGTTGTAGTGTTCGCAGCTCCTTGGTAGTTGCTTTGCGATCTCTTCCCTGCATGCGTAGCCTAGCCTTAGTCTATGTATGTTAGTTTCTGTTTTCCTTGGGAGTCTTTTGGGTAATGGGGAGTCGTTTTGCCTTGTAGTGGAGTACCACAAAGCACTTTGCCTCCCTTCCCGTGTCCGTCTGTATAATTCTTGCAGGGAGAACTCACGGCATGCTTTGGTCAGCTTGGTTTTTACTGATTTCAGGCTGTTCGGGGTCGGTGTGGTTGGAGCTGGAAGTTGGAGTGCATTTTTTGCCTCCATGTCGGCTTTCTCGTTGCCTGGAATTCCAATATGGCTTGGTATCCAAGTGAGGTTTATTGTTTTGTTTTGTCTTTGGAGTTCCTGGGCCAAGGACCAGATTGAGGTCACGAGTCCCACGTTATCCTTTGCCTGGTTGTCTTCTATCGTCTGTATTGCGGCTAGGGAGTCCGTGTAGATTGCAGCCGATGTGGGTGTTTGTAGGGCGTGCTGGAGTGCCCCCTTTGATGGCTACAAGTTCAGCCTGCAGGATGGAGGCCCCGTTGTTCAGTCTGTAGTGAATGGTCTCGGTGTTGCATATGGAGGCTGCAGCTGCTCTCCCATCGCTAACTGAACCGTCCGCGTAGTATGTTTGCACTCCTTGTGTGGGTGCTGCCTGTATTGTTTCCTTGGCTTGTCTTAAGGCTTCCTTCTGGCTGAGTTTGTTTTTGGTGTGTGAAAGTCTGTGTGTGGTTGTCTTTACTGCTTTTCCTTGCCAGGGGGGCGGGGTCCTGTAAGTGTCGTCCGGCGGATCCATCTCGAGGTTGAAAAAGAGCTGTTGCACTCCTAGTTCCTTAATCCCACCAGCTATTTGGTTAGCCCAGGTCTTTTTTGTGAAGAGGGTGGGGTCTTGCTGGAGTGCTTGGTTAATGTTGAGGTGCAGTTTGGCATTTTCTTTTCTGATGAATTTTTGCAGGTGGTAGAGGTTACCTGAGTGTATTCTGTTTCGTAGGGGAGGGAGGTTAGCTTAGATTTGCATATTGCATATCCTTGTCCATTTTGGGGCCCCAAGTATGAGTCGTAGTGCCGTGTTTTGCGTTTTTTCTAGCTCTTCCATGCAGGTGTGGGATGCAGTGGAGATGCAGGGTGCGGCATACTCGATGATGGATCTTATTGCCTGTATGTAGAACATGCGTAAGACAGTTGAGCTGGCTCCTTGATTTGGACTGGTCATGTATTTCATTATTTTGATACGGGCGTTGACTCTGACTTTTGTAGCTGCTATATGTTGTTTGAAGCTGAGGTGGTGGTCGAAGCATACTCCTAGGTATGTGTGGGAGTTTGCCCATCCAACGTCAGTTCCGCTGATTTTTAGTGGGGGTTGTGGCTTAGTTCCAAACGTCATGGCTTTTGTTTCATCATGGTTTATTTTAAGGCCGAGCTCTTCACATTTGTTGGCCACTGTGGTGAGGGCCTCCTGTGCCTTTTGGTCCATTCTGGGTCCAGTGGAGATGATGGCTATGTCATCTGCATAGCACAAAATCTTCGTACTGGCCCCGAAATGAAGGGTGACCAGGTTTTCCATTACGATGTTAAAGAGAAAAGGGCTTAAGATGCTGCCTTGGGGGGTGCCGTTTTCGAAGGTGCGGGTGTTAGGAAGTCTCTTGTCCATGCCAAGAGCTTGCCTGACACGCCTTTGTTCGCCAGTGTCTCGAGGATGGCCTCTGCGCTGGCCATTTCAAAGGCTTTTTCCAGCTCCATAAATATTACTGTAGTTTTTCGCCCTTTTATGGATGTGAGCATGTTGGTAAGGCAGTCTGTGGTACCCTTGTTGTTGGTGTAGGCGTAGATGTTGGGGTGTAGCTTGCCTACTTGCCACTGAAGACGGGTGAGCACCATTTTCTCAGCTGTTTTCCCTAAACAACTGAGGAGTGATATGGGCCTGAATTTGTTGGGCTCTTTTGGCTTGGGTATTGGCTTGATAATTGCCTGTTTCCATGCTAGTGGTAGTTTGCCAGAGGTGTAAGATTGGTTAATTAGGTGAAGCAGTTCCTCATGTGCCGTGTCACCAGCTTCTCGTATCATGGAGTAGCTGATTTTGTCTGCACCTGCTGCTGTGTCTTTTCGTGGTTTAAGTGTGTTCTTGAGTTCTTTGGTGGTGAAGGGGACGTCTGTTGGTGCTTCTGCGTTGCATGTGTCGTTTGTCTTTGCTCTTCTTTCTGGCCTGAGTTGTTGTTGTTTTCCCTGTGTGGCTGGTGGTAGTTGTGCTGAGTCACAGCGGTCTGCAAAGCTGTTGATGAGTCGGTTGGCTTCGGCGGTTGGTTCTGGGTGGTTGGCTTGGCGTGGTTTCAGGCCACCGATGATTTTTATTTTGCTCCACATGCTGCCGAGGTTGGTATGTGGATTCATTGAGGCGCACCAGTCAAACCATTTGGTGTTCTTGATTGCCTTTGTGTCTTCCCTTGCAGTTCTGGCGGCTGCCCTAAGGAGGGCACGTGTTGTTTCGTTGTTGTGGCGCCGGTGGAGTTTCTTGGCCTGGTTGACTCTGTGCTTGTACTCTTTGACGTTCTTGTCATAGTACCACCAGTCTTTGTAGTGTTGTTTGACTGCTTTGGTAAGGGGAATGGTTTTGTCTGCTGCCGTGTGGAAAGCTGTTGTGAGTCTTTGTTCCAGTAGGTTAAGATCTTCCGGTGGTGGTGCATTGCAAAGTCGTTCCGTTAGTGCCTGCCTGAACAGTGGCCAATCTGCTTTCCTTGTGTTCCACCTGGGTTTGTGTTGGGGATTTGCGAGCCTGTGTATCTTGAGGGTGATACAGGTTGCAAAATGGTCACTCACTAGGTGGGGGTGAGTTGTCCACGTCGCATTATGTGCGACGTTGGTGGAGGCGAACGAGAGGTCGAGGACTCCCCCTGCAATATGTGTGGGATCTCCGGTGTTGAGGAGTATTGCGTCGGGAACGCTCGCCATGACTTCAGCAAGATGGTGGCCGTTTTTATTTCTGGGTCTTGTGGATCGTATTGCTTCATGAGAAGCATTGAAGATGAAAGTTGGGGCGGTAGCACACAGAGAAAGTATCTCACTTGCGTCAAGTTGTGATGGATGGCTTGGACTATTGTAGATATTATATACTGCAAGTGTCAGATCCCGTAGTTGTATGGACACTGCGAGCACCTCGACACCTTCCCCACAGGAAGGTGGCCTTGCGATTATATATATATATATATATATATATATATATATATATATATATATATATATATCTATATATATATATATCTCACACACACCACACACACACAACACACACACACACTATATCGATATATCTATATATATATTATATATGATATATATATATATATATATATATATATATATATATTCGCTGTATACAATACGGCTTTGATTTTAAAGACAGTACATCAAGAAGCACATGGTAACTAAGGCAGAAAATCAATAAAGGTGAAGCAATATCAACTCTAATGTTCATTGTGCTCTTGTGCAAAGATATATAAAAGCACTTTACATGAATTAAAGGACACACTATGTATTTCTGTAAAGGCACTTAGCATGATTCATTAATACACACATCCTAATCATAATTACCATCTTTCTGAAACATTCAGATATGGTACTCGTAAACTGTACTGCACTTTAACGCAATTGTCCTCAATGACTACACCTAGAAATATGTAATACCAATATCAAATATCATTCAACAACTATTACCAACACGTACATGCAGGAACTCAGATTTGTCCCCCAGCCCCCCCCCCTCCCCCCTAGACACCATCACCCTTAGATGGTAATAAAAGTACCATAGTACCTATTCCATACCATCAGAGCACGATGGAGATGGGTGAAGGCAGTGCCTTACCATTAGAGTGATAAACAAGAGTCTGTGATGCATTCTGCATTTGCACAAGGCAACGGGCACTTATAAACAAGGGTGATGCATTCTGCATTTACACTAGGCAACGGGTGCTTATAAACACCTGATGCTAAACATTGATGTATCATTCATTCAATTAAACTCTAAGGTACGTAAATTAGTAATTGGTGTCATTTACCGACCTCCACGTCAAGTACGCGAGACAGACGATAAGCTATACGAACAAATAGCCGAAATTTGTTCAGAAAATGATACCTTAATTGTTGGAGATTTCAATCTACCTATAAACAGATGGGGCGATCCTCTAAATTCTCCCTCGGGACATGATTTATATACCAATCTTTTAGAAAGTAGTTTACACCAACTAGTAGCTCATCCTACTAGAGGTGACAATATCCTTGACCTCATTTTTACCACCAACGAAAACATAATCACTAACGTAGAAGTTGGTTCCGAATTTAGCAACAGCGACCACCGAGTGATTACTTTCGGTATTAAAACAACTAAGTCCCTTTTGAACGAAAGCAAAGAAAAAGTACCTGATTATCGCCGTGCAAATTTTGTATAGCTTAAGAAAATTTTGGCAGAAAGCGATTGGAGCCAATTGTCAAGTCCAGTTGGTATAAATGAAGCATGGAAAGCTTTTAGATACAAACTGGACTTAGCAGTAAATTCATCTGTTCCATTGAGAAACAGGCGCTCGATCGTAAATAATAAACCAAAGTGGTAGAGCCCAGAAGTTAAAACTTGCCTCATTGCCAAAAAACGTGCCTATACCATAAATATAAAGTAACTCAAAACGAAAGAGACAAGGCCGAACACGATAAATTGCGAAGACGTGCTAAAAAATGTATCATAGAAAGTAAGAAGAATTACGAACTCCATGTCGCAAACCAAATCAAGTCCAACCCCAAAGAATTTTACAATTACATTAGAAGCAAAAAAGTGTTGGCTTCAACAATAGGTCCACTAGCTCTACACGACGGAGAATACACTGACAACGAAACTAAAATGGCTTGTGAATTAAACGATTACTTTGCGTCAGTGTTTACTAAGAAAAGCGTTTCTGAAATTCAACCAATTGCTCAAAATTACAGTAACAATAATTTCTTAAACAGGTCCGATATTAAAGAAAAAGAAATTTTGCATGCGATAAATAGAATAAAAATTAGTAAAACACCTGGACCTGACAAAATTTCCCCGCGTATACTGAAGGAGGCTAAGAACGAACTTGTAAAACCGTTATCCATTCTGTTCAATAAATCGCTAATCACACATAAAGTTCCAGACGACTGGAAACTCACAAACGTTACCCCGATATTTAAAAAGGGTGATAGGTCCCAATCTAAAAATTACCGTCCTATTAGCCTCACTTTAGTGGTAGGTAAACTCATGGAAACAGTCTTGAGGGATAAAATTGTTACATTTTTAGAAAATAATAATTTAATAAACGATTCTCAACACGGTTTCAGAAACAAGCGGTCATGTCTAACTAACCTACTTGACTTTTTCCATGATGTATATAATTTATACGATAACACCAGAGCGGTTGATATCATTTACTTAGATTTTCAAAAGGCCTTTGACAAAGTTCCACATAAGCATCTTATAAATTAAGTAAAAGCATACGGTTTAAATGGTGAGATCGCAGCATGGATTGGGGACTGGCTTTCAAACCGTAAACAACGAGTTGTAATAAATGGTAAATCTTCAGAATGGATTAACGTAAACAGTGGTGTTCCTCAGGGTTCAGTCTTGGGTCCATTTCTTTTTATTATATATATCAACTACATCGATGAAGGGATTAAATGTAAAATTTCTAAATTTGCTGATGATACAAAAATTGCGAACAAAGTAGATTCGGAAAACGAACGACAACTCTTGCAAAGCGACTTAAATACCCTCATCGAATGGTCAAACAAGTGGCAAATGAAATTTAATATAGATAAATGCCACGTGTTGCACATAGGGAATCAAAATCCTAAGGCGATATTTTCTATTAATAATATCCCCATGATGAGTGTGGACAAAGAAAAGACCTTGGCATCATAGTCTCAACAGATCTTAAGCCAAGTAAACATTGCACCGAAGTCGTTAAAATTGCGAACAAGTTAGTAGGTTTCATTGGTAGATCATATGGCCGAACGAGTGGCCACAAGTTGGGATAAGGAGACGCCACACCCAGGTTGTTTCTTCTTGTATTGGAAATAGTGGTGCACCCACAAGAACCTCATAGAGGGTAATGCACAACTCAGAAAAAAATAGCAGCACTAACACCACCTGCCATCAAGTCTCTGTGCTGTCTGGCTGAGAGAAAATCGTCTTGACTACCTTTACCCCTTAATCTTGATCTTGAGATCGTAACCATAATACAAAAATTTAATCCTAAATCCTAAATCACCACATCAACTTCCCCACCAAAAGGCGGAGCCACATGCCTAGTAGTAAAAATAATTTGGATTCTGCTTAAATGTAATGTGCCTACCACTCCTTGAGATACTGTCATTTGTGTTAGAGATAGGAGTATGTAATGAGTTATCAGCATTAGATCCACTACCAGCATCCTCCACATCATCAGGTGCTAAGCTCGTATCAGCTGAAACATCAGATGACTGCTCGGAAACTGTAGTCGGTTTGGCACTTAAGGATTGGTGAACAGGTTTCAAGCGATCTACCGAAATGGATTGTTCCTTGCCCATATTGTCTATGACAAAATACTTATCTTCCCGTCTGACAACAGGAAAAGGACCAGAGTACGTGCCTCTAAAGGTCGTCGAATTCTATCCACCCTTACCCACACATGTGTACAATTTAGTAACTCAGGGGGATAATATGCTTTAGGAGAGCAATGATGTTTCCCATGTGCAAACTCTGCAAAGTCCAGCTTGGCCATTTCTGTGGCGAGAGCACGAACTTGTGATGAGTTGAATGTCTCCCCAGTAACTTCACCTGGGTTCACAATTAGAGGACGCGGAAACAAGAGAGAGGAGCCAGTTACAGCTGAGAAAGGAGAAAATCCAGATTCTTTTGGTGTGATACGGATTCCTAGCAAAACAATAGGCAAAGCTTGTAACCAATTTTCTTTTCTTGCTGTGATGGCAGTCTTTAGTGTGCGATGTTGCCGTTCGATCATGCCATTTGCTTGGGGATGAAATGGTGTGGTACGGAGCCGATGAAATCCAGCCAGAGTGGACAATTCCTGGAAGAGTTCACTCTCAAACTGTGTTCCCCGGTCTGTGACTACATACAATGGTACTCCAAATCTTGAAATCCAGGTTGTCATGAATGCAACAGCAACAGAAGCAGCTGTAATGTCCTCTAGGGGACATGCTTCAATCCACCTTGTCGCTCGATCAATACATGTAAGCAAGTAACGATATGGAGCAATAAAGGATCCTGTAGTATCCTTACAAACGGGCAAGGGTCCAACGATGTCTACATGGACTGTCTCAAAACGGTCAGATGGAAGATGAAAAGGTTGAACTTCACTTTTAGTATGCCTATGGATCTTGCTTTGTTGACAGGCTTGGCAATCCCTTGTCCAAGTACGAATCTCCTTGTCCATGTTTGGCCAGTAATATCTTGCTTTAATTAAGCGCAGGGTAGGTCTTACTCCTGGATGGGATAGGCCATGAATATTGATAAAGAGACTTTGCCTACATGCTTTTGGCACAAATGGGCGAGGAAAGGGAGTTGAGATGTCACACAAAATACTTGTTTTATCATTGATCTTAAAAGTCTTTAGAGACTCATCATAAGCTTTAATTTCCTCATCTGCCAGTTGTTCACGAGCAAGTGCTGGTAAGTCATAAAGATCCACCGTTACTGCGTTAGTGGGACGTGATAAGCAATCAGCAACTGTGTTCTGGTTCCCTCGGATGTAACTTACATCAGCAACGTATTCACTGATGAGAGATAGATGCCGCTGTTGTTTGTCAGACTTCAGTAAATTAGGTTTCTTGTATGCACCCATTAGTGGTTTGTGATCTGTGAACAATGTAACATGTCTACCTTCAATTTGTGGTTTAAAGTGTAGTACTGCAAGGTATGCTGCTAACAATTCTCTATCAAAAGTAGACTGATGTCGTTGTGATTCAGATAACTTTTTTGAAAAGAAACCAATAGGCACTGGTTGACTATCAATGACTTATGTAATGCAGCACCCACCGCATAACTTGAGCTGTCAGTCACTATTTGATAGTGAGTAATGGCTGAAGTGGGGTAAGGCAATGTACTAAGTTCACTTAAGATTTTCTTCATCTCTGAAAAAGCTTGTTTCTCCTCTGTATTCAATGTTAATTCCTTAGCATTTGGTTGCATTTTGATAAGTTCCGTTAAGGGAAGAACGACGTTGGCGAAGTTTGGAACGAGCCGTCTGTAAAATCCGACCATGCCCAAAAAGCGACGAAGCGATTTAGAGTCTGTTGGTTCGCCGAAGTCATTGATTTCATACAGCTTTCTCTGTGTGGGCTTGACACCCTCTGCACTTATATTACAACCCAGAAAGTCTATGCTCTCTTGCAGAAAGGAGCACTTGTTTACAGAGATGCGGGGGCCGTTATCATTGAGAACCTTGAGAACAGTCGCTACATCTCTTAAGTGTTGCTCTCGTGACTTGGAGAAAATCAAGATATCATCTAAGTATATGAAAGCACATGCCACATTCATGAAAAGGTTGTCCATATGCCGTTGTAGAGTAGCAGATGCATTTTTCAGACCGAATGGCATATACAAGTATTCAAAAGTTCCAAATGGAGTGGCAACAGCTGTTTTCTCAATATCATTAGGATTCATTGGTATTTGATGGAATGCCTTGAATAAGTCTATTTTTGAAAAGTATTTTATGCCATGAAGTTTGGAAGTCACTGAATGTATGTGTGGCATGCAGTACCTATCAGGTTTAGTGATGGCATTCAACGCCCTGTAATCGCCACAAGGTCTCCATTGTCCAGGTGTAGGCTTAGGAACTAAATGTAGTGGTGATGCCCAAGGTGACTCAGAACGACGGACTATTCCCATATCCAGCAAGTTGTTGAATTCTTGCTTTGCAATGGCAAGCTTTTCTTCTGATAACTGACGTGCCTTCGCATGTACTGGTGCTCTATCTCCTGTGTCTATGCGATGGAAAACCTTAGCCTTATTTGAGTTTCCTGGTATCTGCTGTGGCAAGGTTAAGGCAGGTAAACTTTCAAGTAGATGTTGAATCTCAGGTGACTGGCCTACAGGAAAGATAACATTGACAGGAAAGACATCATATTCAATCTTGTTAACATCCACAAAAAATTTGGTAGTTCTGTCAATTACTTGTTGCTTTCCACAATCAATTATTAAATTGTGATGTGACAAGAAATCCAAACCAAGAAGAGCATGTGTTGTATCAGCCACAATCATTGTCCACTTGTACACTCGGCGTAGCTGAGGTATAGATATGTCTACCACCGTTTCTCCGTAACAGGTGATTGATTCACCGGTAGCAGATGAAAGGTGGGCAGGAGTAGGATTTAAATTCAACCCTACACAGTACTTGTGAGGAAGAATAGACACTGATGCACCTGTATCTACAATGAATGATAAACATGTACCACCTATCCGGGCAGCAATTTCAAAGGATGGCGGGCCGGAGGTGATGCCTTCGACCCGCCCTACTAGTTTTCCGAGGATGGAGCAGGAGAGGAGGCTCTAGAATTAGGCTGAATAGTACAACTGGTCTTATTTGGGTACCGGCACCATGGTTTACATGTTCGGGATTTATCTGCATAATATATGTGACCTCTGCATATCCTTGGTCTCTGCTGATCATTAAAAGGACGTAGTCCTATAGGAATGACACTGTTATCCCTTGTCTGGGAATTTAATGATGGTTGTTTAGAGTGTGACTGTACATTAGACTTGACATGCAAAACTTGATGAAAGAAAGGAGTGAGTTCATCAGCCAAGTTACCCAATTGTGTTAAAGTCAAGTCCTTTTGAGCAGCAAGAACTGGGGATATGGTAGGGGGTAATGCCTGGATAAACTGGTGTCTTACAAGATCCTCACCTACACCAACTTTGGCAGCAATGGAGTTAAGTTCTTGCATATAATAAGAAGGTCTTCCAGTCATTGAAGTTTTAGTAATTAGTTTAGAAAACAGCTCAGGTTTAGTTCTCTCATGAATATTTACCACAACCTCTTTGGTTTCTTTATAACTATGATTAGCAATTACAGTGGCAGAGATCTTGGTAATTACATCTGGTGGCAAGTTAGCAATCAAATGGAAAAATTTGGTTTCTTCAGTGGTGATATGTTTTATATGGAAATTAGCTTCTAATATAGAAAACCAAGCAGCTGCAGCTGTCTCCATAAATGCTGGCATCTTAATCCCCACCACATTCAAGTGGGCAGCGCTCTTATCATCGTTGCTCATACTAGTGATGGTGTAACCTACTTATTTCTGTAGAGCAGGATATTCTTCTTCCTGTGTAAATGATGGCAGGCCGTGATCCGGAGCGGTGTGGTCACTGGCGGCGTAGTTACGAGGTGTGATGTTGCTGCAGAGGTAGAGGAGGGTTTGCTGGTGTCCAGGCGTGGTCGTCACTCCTGCCTCGCGTCACTCCGGGGTCACCAGTTACGGCCGAACGAGTGGCCACAAGTTGGGATAAGGAGACGCCACACCCAGGTTGTTTCTTCTTGTATTGGAAATAGTGGTGCACCCACAAGAACCTCATAGAGGGTAATGCACAACTCAGAAAAAAATAGCAGCACTAACACCACCTGCCATCAAGTCTCTGTGCTGTCTGGCTGAGAGAAAATCGTCTTGACTACCTTTACCCCTTAATCTTGATCTTGAGATCGTAACCATAATACAAAAATTTAATCCTAAATCCTAAATCACCACAATCATTTACATACAAATCTGAAAAAGTAATATTAACGCTTTATAACTCACTCGTGCGTCCACATCTCGAATATAACGTTCCATTTTGGTCACCTCATTACAAAAAAGATATCAAGAAATTAGAAAAAATACAACGCAGATTAACGAAATTAATCCCAAGGCTGCGAAACAAATCCTATGATGAACGCCTTAAGGAACTTAATCTATTTACTCTTGAAAAGCGAAGGATAAGAGGTGACCTAATTACGCTTTTTAAAATTTTCAATGGATTTACAAATTTGAATATTGAAAAATATCTAACACTCGACCGGTCCCATGTCACCAGAAATAACGGGTTTAAAATTGTAGGTAATCGTTTTAGAACAAATGAAGCCAAACACTTTTTCTTCAATCGTATTGTAAATATATGGAATGGTTTGCCAGCAAATGTCGTCCAATCAGGTACTATTGAAACATTTAAAGTCCGCCTCGATAAATACTTCAAATCTAATCCCCGGTTGTTGCTGTTCATCTCCGAATAAAACAAGTTCACTACGATTCATTGGGCCACTGATCACAAATTGTCCCGGTCGCATAAATTACTCCCATCCTCCATACATGACACAGATAGCTCGGAGTGAACGGTCACTACTCTTCCTCTTGACCTGTGAAGGGCTGTGGATAGTCAGGAGCCCTGTCAGTTGGTGATCATCATCGGGATTTAAGGTACCAGGGGTCACCGCTGCAGGGGGTAACTACACAGTGTGCGGCGCCCTCTAAAGGGAAGTACACTTTTACAGTGGTTGTACGGAGCTGGGGCCTGATTGACTGCTGCCTCTCTAGAAAGCGCCAGGCAAGGCTGCCGCGCCATCTCTGGCTCCACACTGTGTCCACACATACACTACAAAACACTACCTACACGCATAGATAGCCCAGAGTTAACGGTCACTACTATTACTCTCGACCTGTGACGGGCTGTGTTTGGAGGAGGCTTTGTCAATTATTGATCATCATCGGGAACTGAAGTACCAGGGATCAATGTTGCAAGGGGAAACCAACATACAGCATCCCTACAGGGAAAGTATGCTATCTCAGTGGATTGTACGGAGCTGGGGCCTGATTGACGGCTGCCTCCCTAGAAAGCGCCAGGCAAGGCTGCCGCACCACCCTTTCGACATACACACTGTGCATCCACGTACACATTACGCACACAACAATACATTTACCAAGCATTAACACCTTCCCCCACAAACACTAGTACTCAGTCGTAGATTACATGTTTCCTTTTCACTCTCTACAAAAATTCCATGTGGTTTTTCTATGCCATATGGTATCGCCTTTTTTCCTGCCAGCCTCAGCTGGAGGGAGGGGTGGGTGGGGAGGAGCCTTCTGCTTTGCTGTCCTGTCTCTACTACTGATAGTTAGTAAGTAGTCTCAAACAGCCCAGTAAGGACCTCAGGGTCTGTTGCTGTTTGTCTTCCTTTGTATAAACAAGAGTGTACTGCATTCTGCATTTGCACTAGGCAACGGGCGCTTATAAACAAGAGTGTACTGCATTCTGCATTTGCACTAGACAACGGGAGCTACACTACCTTCGTCGTGGAGACCACACAAGGCATTCATCATCACACAGAGAGTGAGGGGGATGCGCGAACGCAATCCCCCGCTACCAAAAATTTCGCACTCGAGTTAACCACATTTGGGTTAATCGCAGGGGTCAGCACCGCCGGAGTGCAATGGTGGGCCTCGCCCTGGGAGAACCGCCTTCATGATCACGGTGTCTCCTGTGCCAGGTAAGTATGCCTTACTCTAGAACTTGGCTCACCCAAGCCCTAACAACTAAACACCAGTAAATAATCTCAAAAATATTATGCAAAGACTCTTAAGAGAACAATAACTTTCCATTATTATTATGCTTAAAATAAAAATAAAAAACATTTGTAATCTATTACTTGCTTCGATTCTAAGTAAGAGATATAACAACGTCCATTCCATACAAATATACATTTATACATCTTATCCTCGCAAACCTTACCGACACGGATAACGATAACAGGCCCGGATCGCAGCCTGACCTTCCTGCCCCCACCAACGGCGCCCCGCACCCATGGGAGCCTCCTCCCCCCAGCAGCTTACACCGTCAGTCCTCTCCCTGCCAGAAAAGTCCATTATACTACCGAGGAACTATGACAACACAGCCCGGGGCAGACGGCGTGCTGCTGCAGAGTAAGGCTGGGCTACCGCACCAGGGAGTTGTACGACGGCTTCCAGTGGCAGGAGTGTGGCCACTGTGGGAGGCACGATCGCCAACCACCCCTGGACTAACTAGGTACCTGCTGTCCAGCCCGGCGACAGCTGCCCTGAGGCCGGCACGATCATCACCTGCCCAGCTTGACAACGGTGGCCTGCTCACCCCCCGCGAGACCCAGGGCTGCTCTCCTCGTTCGCGACACTCCCGTGAACATAATGATACATGTGCTCTGGGCTGCTCTTCCACCCTGCTGACCACCCCTTACTGAAGGTGTTCCGGTGTAGCGGTCTGATTTTCCCCCTGTCCGAAATTCTTCCCGGGGGAAATATGGCCCAGGATATATATCCCACTGGGGGAATTTCGTCCCAGGATAATATTCCCCCCTCTGGACCAAGATTTCCTCCCCCTCCAGTTGGACACGTCCCATTTCTACCTCTCTTCCTCCACCCTCCCTCCCCTCTAGGTGGACTGGTGGTGGAGGTGTGGTGGGTGGAGGGTGAATAATTATCATCACGACAAAACTACCATCACTTGGGCTGTTGACAATCGCAGTCTTTTTATCAGTTTTCCTTGTAGTCATGGCGCCAACAGGCTTCACAGTTGTTCGAGCAGTGGCAGTGGAAACAGCTGCGACGGAAGATGGAGGAGCTTACTTACCACACATACTACCAATATCTGGATAGCGGAAAGTATCCTGATGGACTGAACAAAGATGAAAAGCGTGATATTAGAAAGAAGTGTGAACCATTTTGTGTTAAAGATGGGCATGTAATGCATAAACGAAAAACAAATAATGAAGTTCAGTTACATCAAGTGTTGATGAAAACGGAAGTGAGTCGAATTATCAAAGCTTGTCATGAAGGGTTTGGTGGTGCACATAAGGGAAGGGATAAGACTATTGGAAAAATTACTGCTAAGTATTATTTTAAAGGCATCAAAGAACTTGTTAGTGATTATGTTTCTAAATGTGACAAGTGCCAGAGAGCAAGTAATAAACCAGCAATGCAAGCTCCAGAGTTACATCCAGTGCCTGTTCCTGAAAAAGTCTGGTCACAGGTAGGAATGGACTTGATCGGACCCTTGCCCCAGACAGACAGAGGACACTGTTACATTGTAGCAATGACGGATTACTTCACAAAATTTCCAGTAGCTGCACCTTTAAAACACAAATCTGCAGCAGAAGTTGCATAGTTCTTTTTAGATACCATATGTGAATTTGGCTGTATAGAAACCTTGATCACCGACCAAGGGAGAGAATTTGTCAACGAACTGAATGACATCATCTGTGCCGAGTTACAGATAGATCACAGAATTGCTTCAGCCTATCACCCGCAAACAAATGGATTGCAGGAGAGATTTAACCGAACTCTCGAAAGAGCTCTTGTCAAATGTGTTAATGAAAAACAAAACGATTGGGATTTGCACATAAAGAGAATCCTATTCGGATATCGTACTTCGGTCCACGCCAGCACTGGTGTTACCCCTTTCACTGCCATGTATAGGAGAGATCCCGTGCTTCCAATCTACCTAGATACTGGATCAAATGAGGCGGTAGGAGCTAGAGTAACGACAGCAGAGACTGTTCAAAAACTAACAGAGAGAGTCTTGTCAGAAAAAAGGGCAGCTGAAGAAAAATTCGCTATGAATATTACTAAAGCTCAACACAGACAAAAGAAAAACTATGATGAAAGACATACATCAAAATGCAATGAAATAGTTGAGGGTTCATTAGTACTATTAAAAAACAACAAAAATAATCACCGAATGGGAGGAAAATTAGAAGCAAAATACATAGGCCCGTATGAAGTTGTTTCTCTTGTAAGCAAAGGACGAGCAAAACTGAAAAACATTGCATCAAATAAAGAACTAAAAAACTTGTACCACATAGTGAATTTGAAGTTGTACAAACAAGATGACATCACTGTAGCAGAAGAACCATGCAACGCATCTGTGAATAAGCAGCAATACCCTGAACAAACAGTAGTCCTACATATTCCAGCAGAAGAGAAAGCAATTTTACTCATGTTTGTAGAAGAGGAAGCTGTCAGAAAGGTGGAAGCAGAGGGAAAACAAGTTACTGAAGATGAAATAGAGACGAAACCAGAGAAGCTTCCTGGCATGCTTGTCATGAGAAAACAAATACTGAAAGGTGTTTACAAATACATGGATGAAGATGCAATTACAACGCTTCATGCAACACTAAAAGCAAAGGAGGACGACATTCCTGAGGCATGGATATGTCAAGTATGCACAAGAATAACGGCAGATGGACGCGAAGTGGTCGAGTGTGAGTCATGTTATGAATGGTACCACACTGCTTGTCTTGGAACAACACAAAATTATAAGGCCTCATGGAGTTGTCTTAAGTGCAATCCAGTCCCACAATCAAAAAGACAAAAGATGAAATGAATTAACGCTCCTCTAAGTTCCGTGATTTTAATTGTGTTTTTAAGTTTAAGTACTTTTTTAGTCGTCAAATAAAGACTTCGTTTTTACCATTATTCTGATAATCGGTTAATAATGAATATAATGAGGCATAACCATTGTTCTGCCTGAAACTACTTATGACCCCAACGAAAACATTAAAATAGTATCAGTATCCAAGGAACATGACGGACGACATGGTTCGCATTATGCTGTGCTGCATACGTATTATCGGTGAGTACGCTGCCATATTTAAGTCAACACTTTAGTACTATATAAGTATCAGTAAATTACCTGACATTACCTGATGTAGAAAAAAAAACTATGATTTTGCCGAACTTACCGTCGATTGTGTAATTCATTAAAGTACCTAGTTTCTATGTAGGGGGAAAAATAGCCTAGAGGGGGGAAAATATCCTAGGTCTGCAATTCCCCCCGGGGGAAAAACTGCCCGGGCTGTTATTCCCAGGGGAAGTCCATCCTAGGCTAGTTTTCCCGGGGGGAATTTCAGTCAGGGGGGAAAATTTTCCTGCTACACCGGGCCACACCTCCGCCCGCCTCTAACAGCCAATCTCGCCACGACACCATGGCGAAGCAAAAGCACTTTCCGCACCACCGGAGGGCTGACGCCCGCATTGTGTAACAAAGCTATTTGTGTATTTTGTAATTTGCCTCACATAATAAACCTTTCCCCGCCCCCACAAAAACGCACCCTCATGGCTATGGCGCGGGTCACCGAGCCAGTACCTTTAACAATAAATTCTCATATCCAAACTATATTGGTATTCTCACCTTTACTTTAGCTAACCATCACTACTGCTACACAAGTTCTCTACTGTGAGCATTATAAAAAAAAACTAGTCAAAACTCACGGTTTATAAACCATTCCATTGCAAACAATAATCTGTTGGTTTGGAAGAAAAACTAATACTGTTCTCTAGTTTCACTTATTAACAGTATTGTGCAAGACTTCAGTGGAAGTATCTACAATATAAACATATACAATAACACCCTTTCGCCACACTTATGATCACTGCCTCTGTGATATGTGTTGTTTTTCATCTGCACAGGTTAATATAAAGCTATCTTATTAATAAAAGTGAAGAAATAGTTACGTTCTTAGTCCTTCAAAACAATGACATATCAGAAAATTCAACACACAAAACAGATATCACTAAAATTATTTTCCATTATTTATATATAATACGAATCACACTTCATTGCATGCAAAGAAGACAAGTGTAAACATTGAGTTTCGAAATCTCCTTTGAATAATAAAACAAACTCTACAACACCTGCACTGCTTGACTTACATAAATATATTCTTTAAAAGGGGCCTTGGGGCGGGTATGGGGGTATCAGATAGGACATGGGCTGACAGCATTTTTTGTTTATCATGTGCTAATGTTGTATACCTTTCCAAATTCAGTATCACATGACCGTTAATCACAATGCTCAAAGAACACATCTAGTCTCATGAGTGAGTGTTCATGCATTTATTTTACTTATTTCATAGTTTTTCTTATTAATTTATATTTATTCTTAGTTTTTTTCCTATTTTTTTTTATTTAAGCATCTGCCACATGCTTTCTTGAAAATTCAGTTATATTGTAACCTCTTTACAATATATATATATATATATATATATATATATATATATATATATATATATATATATATATATTACTTTGAAATTCTGTTGTGGTCAATAAAATATCTACCTATTTATGCAGTACTTTCCCTCCTAAAAAGGGCTTTATTTGCTAGTACTCTTTGGTTTTAATCTGTTATTGTCCACATATGATTATAACACGATACCAGACGCCAATTCAGACAGCGACCACCGCCATCAGACCAGCACAACCAACATCCGCTCAGAGTGAGAGGCAGCCTCCAAGTCCTCACAACTGCAGCTGCTCAGGGCAGCACCACTACCTCGCTAACCACTCAAAAACTTGTAGATAACTCTGACGACAAGAAGCCTTTTGAGGAATCATCGATATTTTGTTTATTTTCGTGTAACACACACACATCATCTATGCAGTAGGAATACCAACAAATTTTACTGTGTGACACACTAAAATTTGTTAGTATTTCTTCTCCATACTTAGATATGTAAACGTTCCTCATTATTTATTTATTTTTTTTTCATTTTCTTTTCACTCCTCCCTAACAAGTAAACACACTCTCCCCGAAACAGCTGATCCGAGGGCCTCGGATTCCGATCTCCCATTTTCTAGTAAGATCATCGAAGAAAAAAAAATAAATAAATAAAATAAATAAATAAATAAAAAATAAAATAAAATAAAAATAATAATAAATAAATAAATAGATAAATAAATAAATAAATAATGAGGAACGTTTACAGTATGCAGGAGGAATACCAACAAATTTTAGTGTGTGACACACTAAAATTTGTTAGTATTCCTCCTGCATACTTACATATGTAAACGTTCCTCATTATTTATTTAATTTTTTTATTTTATTTTTTTCATTTTTTTCGATGATCTTACTAGAAAATGGGCGATCGGAATCCGAGGCCCCCGGATCAGCTGTTTCGGGCAGACTGTGTTTACTTGTTAGGGAGGAGTGAGGTTAGGTAGGCATAAGCATTGTGTTAGGTGCCTCCCGGACCCTCACCCTCACTCAGCATAATGAAGGCAGGCCCAAACACACCTAAAAAAGTAAGAAGTAGGAGTAGGAGAGGAGACTTAACAAGAGAAGACAAATCTCCACCCAGAAAACAGCGGTTTCGCACTGAGTGGCTACAGGTAGTGACACTCTTACAGATAATTATCTTGGCATACTTTTTTCGATATAAAGACATGATTCTTGGGTAAAATTTGGTGCTTTTTCTTTTTTTTTTTTACAAACACTAAACTAATTTTACTTCCTGCATGAGTAACAGATTTTAATAAAATTTTAACAATTAATTAAATACGAAAACCTAACCTAACCAAACCTAACCTGACCTAACCTATTGTCATTATCAGTATTATTATTTCAATAGTTATCATTATAATTATTATCATTATTATTATTATTATTATTATTATTATTATTATTATTATTATTATTATTATTGCTATCCAAGCCAAAAAAATCGTATTGATTTAATGAACATTAGAGTTTTTGCGAATATATGCTCATATATGCTCCAAGATCTACTTCTTTTTCCGTACTTGCCAGAGGCACATTTTTCATCGAGTATTTAGCTTGGACGTTGTTGTTTCCGATATGAAGGACCTTGCACTTTTCTACATTAAATTTCATCTGCCATTTTTCCGCCCAGCATGCTAGTTTGTTCAGGTCACCCTGCAATTCTTGCCATTGTGGGACGTAGGGACTCTCCGATACATTTGTAGGGATTTTTAGACCCAAAAGACAATTTTGGGCTGGCAACACTATCTACGCTGCTAGGTTTCATGTGGATCTTAAGGAAGCCCACAAGGTGGGCCAATAAAAATTCATTAAGACTCATTGAGTTGTTCCCCTCCACGGAAATCTTTAGTAAAAGGCGAAAGATTTATGCGTTTTGAAGGGAAACCAGAGTTAACTTCAGCGTCGCGGCTCTGGACCAATACCTTAAAAGCTGAACACCTGCGCTGACGTCGTGTCAGAACAACAATGGAAACTACGTGCTTAACGTATCGTTTTACTACTATATCACTTCAAATATTTCATACTCAATACTTTTTTCTAAATAAATAATAAAACACTAAAAAGAAGCATGCTTTTGTTTCTCGTTTTACAATGCACACATTTTAGGTAGCAAGTATATAATTTATCAGGATGCCCTTCTTTCTCCCAGACGTTGTTTTCGGCTCGGATTTACTGGCAGCATCTAACATTTATTAACATTAAAGATTTATTGTACATACTTACATATATACATATTCATGTACAATGATACAAGTACATATGTACATATACACATATGCACAAAGCGGCACCAGCCTGCCAGTGGTGTGGCGAGATGTGCTGCTCGCCAGCTGTGGCAGCAGTTTCGACGGCTAGCTAGGCGGAGGTGCCGCCCTAAGCACCCGCAGCCTCACCTCAAAGGGCGTATGGCTGGCGAGAAAGGCGGCCCTGACCTCGCAGATGGTGAGGAGACCACGGTCTCCAGGCTGGGTGGGTGGTGGCTGTGCTGGTCCGATTCATTATGGGACCAGCTGTTGAGAACACTTTGCAAGTCCTTCATTCTTCAGATGTTTTGTTGTCATGGTGACAAAAGAAACGCAACTTTGACACATCTTTGTGAGTTATTTACCGTCCTCAGAACACACATATGTCTAATGAATGACTGTGAGACCACAATCATACTTTTCAATTTTACAAAATAACCAAGAAAGAGTGATTAATTTCCGCTTTCATATAATTAATCTCGAGCAGTTTCTAGTTTTCAAAAATCGAACTGTACAAGTTGAGAAACTGCCAGTTTCTGGTTGTGCTTCGACAGCAAACCCAGCATATCGTAACATAGTGACTGTTTACACTAACCTAACACCACTTGATAACTTTAGCTTGTTTTCTTTTCTATGACGAAAAGAAAGATGAGTCAGTGGCATTGGACACATGATTAAACATGTGATGACGATGACGTGTAGCAAAGTTGATAATGTATTTTGCTTTACACAAACCTTTGGGTGGGGGGGGCGGGAATATATCTCTCTCTAAGATTTACTATCAGAAGTCGTCATCGTGTGCCTGTAGATTAAACGATAGCATAAGGAATTTCATCACGAGTCCAGTGATTGATACATAGACACGCCACCCTAGCACTAGTAGTGCAAGTGCTTAAGATTCCCAGATAGTGTTATAATTTTCCCCTGGGGGAGTGGACCGATCCCGGAGGTACTGCAATACCGGGCCGATCCGCGGCAAAGGTGGAGCAAGCCCCTAGCACTTCGCCATAGTCCAAAAATCAGATTAATATCGTAGATCCCACATGGGGATCGTATCAGATATTAAGCTGATAAGAACAGATACTACACTTTGATCTTAGCCAAAAGGCCGAGAAGCGATGCCTGCCATTCCGAACGCGGGGCCCACACAGTCAGCCACTCAACACCCACACATACTATTGATTTACTATGCTACTGATAGCAAACCCCTCTTTCCCTTATAGAATAACTTTAAGTCACTGTTAGGAACTTAAATATATTCTTAATTCTTAACATTTATACTACTTATTCCTTAACCGGGAGTCATTTTCGCTTAAAAGATTTAGGGCACAAAAATAAACAAATAAAATAAAATGCTCAAAGATAAATGTATGGCGATGATACATATCATGATACAGACAGCCATATATAGAGCTAACAGTCTTCAAAACAATAGTTTTCTTTTCCTTTTCTTGTCTCACAACCTAATGGATAAGTGATTTAAGTTCCTCGAGGTAATGCAATAACGAGCTTCAATTTTAGCATCAACATGTTCTTACACAACAGGACATATATGCATGTTTTATGTCTAATCACATGGTTATATACGATAAAGCTTTATCCCTTACACTGAATGTCAACATGATCCAAGACTTGCTCGAGAATCGCCTGGCTAAGCATATCATATACACCAGCACGACTACAGCATTGTTTCTTACCATGCCCTAAGCCTATCAGGCAGCTTTACAAGTACGTATATATGGACAACAAATCCTGTATGTATTTGCTCTACACAATAAACCTTTAAATAACAATCCTGCAGTGACCTTTCCGACAAACCAATGTTGATATTCTTTTCTTTACCCAAGTTAGCCATCGCTATTACTACACAAGTTTTCTTCTGTGCTTATTATGAACCAGACTCCACAAAACGCGAGGTGTGTGTATTTACCTAGTTGTATTATACAGGGCTCGAACAGGGCTCATATTGTCCTGTCTCCATATCTATATATATATATATCCAACATTTCCTTAAATTTCTGCACACTTGCTGCTGCAACAATCTCTCCACTTAATCCATTCCAAACATCCACCGTTCTATGCGGAAAGCTGTACTTTTTAATGTCTCTCAAACATTCTCTTTTTTTTATCCTCTTTGAATGCCCTCTCATCCCGATGTCACCACGCAATGAGATCAAATGACCAGGGAACATCTTCCTCAAAATCCCCATCGCACGTCGAGAAGTGTGGGCTGTTGCCCCATCTGTTGAAACCAAACCTTGTCCATATCGTGGAGCATATTCAATTTTGGTCTGAAAAAAAGTCTCGTCATTTGATCTCATTGCGTGGTGACATCGGTTGGCCCGCCCGTTCACTTGATTTAAATCCGTGCGATTTTTTTTCTCTGGGGATACCTCAAGTCAAAGGTATACATTAATCGCCCTCGATCTATTAAACAACTTAAAGATGCAATTCGTCAAGAAATTGCTGCTATTCCACAAGAAATAACCCACCGAGTTATAGACAACTTTTGTGAACGCCTTCGACAGTGTGTGGACAATAATGGATCCCATTTGACTGATTTAATTTTTAAAACATAATGAAAAAAATGGCATGTATTCGCTGTATACAATACGGTTCTGATTTTAAAGACAGTACATCAAGAAACACATCATAGTAACTAAGGCAGAAAATCAATAAAGGTGAAGCAATATCAAGTCTAATGTTCATTGTGCTCTTGTGTAAAGATATATAAAAGCACTTTACATGAATTAAAGGACACACTGTATTCTGTAAAGGCACTTAGCATGATTCATTAATACACACATCCTAATCATAATTACCATCTTTCTGAAACATTCATATATGGTACTCGTAAACTGTACTGCACTTTAACGCAATTATTGTCCTCAATAACTACACCTAGAAATATGTAATACCAATATCAAATATCATTCAACAACTATTGCCAACACGTACACTGAATAACTACACCTAGAAATATGTAATACCAATATCAAATATCATTCAACAACTATTGCCAACACGTACATGCAGGAACTCATATTTCTCCCCCAGCCCCCCCCCCCCCTAGACAATAAAAATAAAGTACCATAAAAGTACCATAGTACCTATTCCATACCATCAGAGTGATAAACAAGAGTCTGTGATGCATTCTGCATTTGCACTAGACGCTTATAAACAAGAGTGTGATACATTCTGCATTTGCACTAGACAACGGGCGCTTATAAACAAGAGTGAGATACATTCTGCATTTGCACTAGACAACGGGCGCTTATAAACAAGAGTGTGATACATTCTGCATTTGCACTAGACAACGGGCGCTTATAAACAAGAGTGTGATACATTCTGCATTTGCACTAGACAACGGGCGCTTATAAACAAGAGTGTGATACATTCTGCATTTGCACTAGACAACGGGCGCTTATAAACAAGAGTGTGATACATTCTGCATTTGCACTAGACAACGGGCGCTTATAAACAAGAGTGTGATGCATTCTGCATTTGCACTAGACAACGGGCGCTTATAAACAAGAGTGTGATGCATTCTGCATTTGCACTAGGCAACGGGCGCTTATAAACAAGAGTGTGATGCATTCTGCATTTGCACTAGACAACGGGCGCTTATAAACAAGAGTGTGATGCATTCTGCATTTGCACTAGACAACGGGCGCTTATAAACAAGAGTGTGATACATTCTGCATTTGCACTAGGCAACGGGCGCTTATAAACAAGAGTGTGATGCATTCTGCATTTGCACTAGGCAACGGGCGCTTATAAACAAGAGTGTGATGCATTCTGCATTTGCACTAGACAACGGGAGCTACACTACCTTCGTCGTGGAGACCACACAAGGCATTCATCATCACACAGAGAGTGAGGGGGATGCGCGAACGCAATCCCCCGCTACCAAAAATTTCGCACTCGAGTTAACCACATTTGGGTTAATCGCAGGGGTCAGCACCGCCGGAGTGCAATGGTGGGCCTCGCCCTGGGAGAACCGCCTTCATGATCACGGTGTCTCCTGTGCCAGGTAAGTATGCTTTACTTTAGAACTTGGCTCACCCAACCCTCAACAGCTAAACACCTCCCAAATCTTCCAGCATGTTAAGCAGACGTTTCCAAGTATCCAAAGTAAACCAATTTTACTTTAAGTGGAAATAACACTTGCCTTTTATCACTTTACTTCCTTCTAAACAAGTTGCCATAGATGTGTAAAAAACAATAAATATTTCAAATTGTTAGCGAGTCACCTCGATTTTATACAAATATATAAATATACATACGTTGATTCCACATATACATACATTCATACATCTTTTCCTCGCAAACGAATGATGCATAGATCTCTTCCGATCAACTCGATGCAATAATTACGTTTATCACATACTGATGTAGGTTTAGCCAAGACATACCTACTCGCTACAGGACAATAGCATGCACTGCAAATCTATATACGCATTTAATTATGATGTCTTTCAATGAATGTTAATTTGAACACAACTTGCTCGAAGATCTCAACCAACAAACAAGAGTAAACACATCAAGTGCAGCACCACAACTACCAAACCGCCTCTACGGCAAAACAAGCGATTTTCAAATGAGGCCAAATAAAAGTGGTTGTGTATACGGTAGTTAAAACCCGAATAGGGATACCCTCCTGTATTAACGAGGGGTAGGCAAAATCTGAGCCAAAGTGGTGACAAACTATTTGGGGTGAAGTCATTACTATGGTATCAGCAACTACAGGAACAAAATATAATCGTTCACCGACGGTGCTCGGAAAGAAAGTATCAGGAAAAAAAGTAACGGAAAAAAATAAACAATTTTTGCTAGGATAAAAAGTAACAGGAAAAAAAGTAACAGTACTAAGTTTATTTAGGAAAAAAACGTAACAGTTGTCATTCTAATGTCTAATTCTAGGTTACATTCTAGGTTAGGTTAGGTCAGGTTAGGTTAGGTTACAGTGTACAGTGTTACTTTTTTTCTTGTTACTTTGTTTCTCTGTTTCTTTTTTTCCGTTACTTTTTTACATGTTACTTTCTGTCCTACAATCTTCACCGACACCACCAACAGTCCAATCCACTCCAATGAAGTTTTTGGAACCGTTGTTTTAGACCTCAAGGAAATTCAAGTAAAGATAATAACAAAGCAAGTTTGTAAAGCACGAGCCATGTTACACAAAGAAAAATGCAAAGGTAGACTCACGAGGCAATCTAAATTTCTAAAACTCAATCATCAATTGGTAACAAATTGAAAACAAATCTCTAAGAAAATTGGTGGCAACCTTATCTACACGACAAAAAGCCCTGATGATCTATTGAAAACCATAGTAATGCACTGCCAGAATATCTGTAGGCTAACCAGAATATGCCTTCCAAAACAACTAAGAGGAAACAAAATATGATACTTCAGGATTGAAAAATTCTAGAGGAAAAGGAGATTGCAGATAAAAATACAAGAATACTCATTTCTACCAACACAAAGAAGACTTCAATCTGAAAATAAATGTCATAAAAAGGATTAATAAAATCATACTTCGAGCAAGTTGTGTTCAAATTAACATTCATTGAAAGACATCATAATTAAATGTGTATATAGATTTGCAGTGCATGCTATTGTCCTGTAGCGAGTAGGTATGTCTTGGCTAAACCTACATCAGTATGTGATATACGTAATTATTGCATCGAGTTGATCGGAAGAGATCTATGCATCATTAGTTTGCGAGGAAAAGATGTATGAATGTATGTATATGTGGAATCAACGTATGTATATTTATATATTTGTATGAAATCGAGGTGACTCGCTAACAGTTTGAAATATATATTGTTTTTTACACATCTATGGCAACTTGTTTAGAAGGAAGTAAAGTGATAAAAGGCAAGTGTCATAATCATGAGGAATACTCCCTACAAAAAGAGATTCAAGCTATTAAATCTACATTCCTTAGAGAAATATAGATTAAGAAAGGACCTGATATAAATACCAAAGTGGCATAGTGGTTCTAGCAAAGGATTATAACTCAGGATTAGTAGCCAGTATAGAACCAGAAATAATGGGTTAAGATTGAGAATTTTAGGTTTAAGAAAGAAATGCGAAGGAACTGGTTCTCTAACAGAGTCGACGCATACGTATGGTCAACGTTGTTATGTAGATCAGAAGCCTGGACGTTAAATAAACAGATGAAGAGGATGGAAGCATTTGACAGCTCTTGACAGAAAGAATATCAAATGAGGAATTAAAGAGAAGAATTTGTAATAAAAAAGAATGATGAAGATACAAGCAAGTTAGAAGACATTTGTAGAACAAGTGATGAGAAGATAAAAGATAGAGGCAGACAAAGGGAGAAATACATGGGCGGAATAAGGAGAACAATAGCAAGTGGAGGAAGAGCTTCATGTATATTGCAAATTATAAGACACAGAGAGTTGTGGGAATCCATGGTTGTCAACATCTAGAAGAACAGAACACTTCGGTAACAATGTATATAAAGAACCACAATTCTTCAACAAAGAACACTAGAGTTGCCTGTACTTGTACCGAACCTTAAGTTACCATCCCCAGCAACAAATTCCTAAAACTGTTAAATTATGAAGATAACTGTACCTGGAGACTCCAATGGAAGAGCTGAGGTAAGAAGCAGTTGTTTTCTGCAAGAAACAGAATACAAACATGATGAAAAGTTTAAGATAGAGCAAGACATATGATTTTAGTACATAAATATTACATTGAGTTACACAACTCAGAAGCCATACATTATTTAAAGTTATGTGACAAAATAAAATCAATTAACCTATGACAGATTCCTGAGACACAATGTAAACTGTTGTAAACAAACTTCAAAAATTACCTCAGTGTTCTGTAATAAGCTTGAACCATTAAATGGTGATCATGATGCATGACTGTGCAAGTGAAATGAGCAAGATGAGGTAGGTTTGTATTACTCTGGACAAAAGTTAAGAGTTGAGGTTGAGGGCAATGGGAGCTTCATGAGTAAAAGACAACAGTTTGGGTGCGAAGGGCTTGACCATGTAAGCAAATTTTTTTTTTTTAATAGAAGATTTTATAATGGAAGAGTGGAAATTTGGGCAAGGGAACAAAAACAATTAAACAAAAAGGCCCACTTAGATACTGGTCCATGAGCAGATTCAAGAATTAGCCAGAAGAAATAAGTTCAGGTCATAGGAAGATGGAGATACAGGAGCAGGTACGGAGTTCCAGAGTTCATCAAAGAAGGGGATGCATGATTGAAAGTAGTGGTTAATTCTTGCATTAGAGAGAAAGACGGGATAAGCATGAAAGGAATAAGTTTTGTTCAGTGAGACTGAGGAAGCTGGGGAGGCATGCAATAAGCAAGATCAGAAGAGCAGTTGGCATGAAAATAAAGGTAGAAGGTAGCATGAGATGCAACATTATAATGGTGAGAAAAAGGTTGAAGACAGTCAGAGGAGAGAAATTAATAAGATGAAAGGGTTTTGATTGGAACTTATTAATAATAAGACAGTAAGAGTGGAACCCCCCCCCCCATACAAGGACAGATAAGGCCCCTGTACAGAGGTAGGGGGTGAGAAAATTTGGAATTGGAGCTGCATTTTTAAGGCACTGAACACAACCTAGTTTTAACTACCCCAATAAAAAAATTGGAGAGAGATCAGAGGTCAGGTGTTCTGTGCCAACTCTGTGTGATTAGTTAACTTTCTGAAGGGTTGGTCATCTCTAAAAAGATGTGGAAAAATGTAGTAGGATGGTATCATTAGCATAGGGATGGATAAGACAAGAAGTTTGGTTTACAAGACCATAGAAGAACAATATGAGGGGTTAACATGACAGAACACTGAGGAACACCACTGTTAATCAATTTAGAACATGGATTCTGAATCTTTTTTTCCCATTGCGAATCTCCTGAGTTATAAGATAATTTTTGAACCCCCCGTAATCTGACATTGAACAGAATGTTAATTAAGAGACTAACTCAACATACAATGGTACTGCAAAGAATATCATGAGATCAACCATCTAAGTACTCCTGGAAATCTTCTTGTGAACCCATGGGGGTTCACAAAATCCATGTTGAGAGCCCCTGATTAAAAAAAAAAAGTGGCCATTTACCACAGCAGTAAAAGAACTGTCAGAGAGATGGAGTTGCAGAAAGTGAGACACAAAAAGTTAGAGGGTAGTTTGGAGGTTAAAGCTTTGTGCCATATTCTATCAAAGGTTTTTGATATGTCTAAGGTAACATAAGTTTCACAAAAATCTCTGAAAAAGGATAACCAAGAATTAGTGAGGATAGCCAGATGATCAGTACAGCAGCCTTGACATAAGCCATGATGGACATCAGATAGAAGATTGTAGAGTGACAGATCTTTGAAAATCTTCCTATTGATGATAAATTAAAGAAAAACTTTGCATAAGAAGAGATTAAAGCAGTAGGGCAATAGTTTGAAAGATTAGAACAGTCAACCTTTTTTATGGAATCTGGCAAGTTGGAGAACAGACTTGGCACGATTCCGGGTAGAAATATAAAATGTACAAGATTCAGATGATGGAAGGCTCAAGTACAGTGGTACATCTTGATTGGAACTTAATTAGTTCTTTTTGGCTTTTTTGAAAATTCAAATTAGGAAGCAATTTTTACCACTGAAATTAAGGTAGAAACATTTAATCCGTTCCTGTTTATTTTAAATTGAAAAAAATTGAGTCTTACAGAATTGGATGGAAACATTTTTCATCACATAATGCTAGCACACATACTGGTAAAATATTTTGGCAATATTCACATTGGTTTGGCCACAAAGGTGCATAGATGTAGAGTGTATGGTGTGAGTTGGCAGGTGCCCGGCCCGCCTGGCGGAGGAGGAGAGGGGGGAACGGAAGGGAGGGGGATGGTTTGTGGCTTCCTCCAGACATGTTTATGCTGGTTGAGTTACTGTGTATGTGATAATACTTATTATTACTTATATTTACATCACTTAGAGTACATGAGTTAGCTCAACACAGTCTGTATATGCACAGAATAAGCATTTACTCACAGTTACGCATAATACCTATAGTTGTGGCATTGGCCGCCACGTGTGTTTGTGTTCGAATTGAGAGGTAGCATTTGGATTAGAGGTCGAAATTTGTTTGCCAAATGTGTTTGGATTGGGAAGTGTTTGAGTCAAAGGGTGTTCAAATCCAGAGGTACCACTGTACCTTCTGTGGGCAAGAGATGTTACAATATTATAAAAACCAAGAGAAGACTTGTATGGAAAATTTCATGCAACTATCACATGACAAAATTAGGGCAGAAAAGTATGAAATCAACAAAATTATTACAAAAATACAAACAATGTTTATGCACTCTGATTGCATAACTTACAATCAATTAACAAAATCCATATATATATATATATATATATATATATATATATATATATATATATATATATATATATATATATATATAAGGCATGCCACTCTATTCACTAGCCTAACCTCCTTGGGGACAATAATCTAACCTAGCATTATCTAGCCTAAGCAACATTAGATAATCAACCATGGGGGCATATGCCGTGGGGCATGTTGCCTCGCCCACCCTACGGCGCCACTCCTAGGGGTCATGCCTTGTGAGTCTCCATGCAGGCCTCCTTCTCATACTGAGTAACTCTCAACAGGAGGAATTGACTTGTCACAGGCATGAGTTCTTTGGGCTTCCCCTTGGCCTCCTCCATGCTGGATTATCCCCTTCAGAAACAACCCGATATGCATGATCGGCTTCCCGGTAGCGAGCCACATGCCCATATAGCCGCAGTGCCTCAAATTAATATCATGGAACAATCGCTGATTTGACACAAAGTCATACCAACGGTACCCCATGGTCCTGTGAAGGCATCTAGTACCTAAGATATCAATTCGCCTCTTCAGGTTGGTGTTCAGTGTCCAAGTCTCACAACCATAGAGTAAGGCAGGGATCAACAGCAACTTGAAGATCCAAATCTTCATCTGTCTGCACAGGCATTGACAATGCTAAATACCTGTGTTGAATGAGTTCATAACACTGTGGGCCCACGGCATTAACATTAGATAACACTAGGTTTAATGTTTATTATTGGTCATTGTCAGTAGTGCATTCATTACACTACAAGTTGTGGTAGGATACTCAATGTACTTCATGTCTAAAAATCTTTTTTTTTGCACATTCAGCTATTATTGATTCATATTGATGCTTCTGAAAATCAACACATTGCACCAAGAATAGAGTTAGATTAGGTTTAACTTGGGTTTGATTAGCCAAGGTTAGGTTAATCTTAAGGTTAACTTAGACATTAATTGAGTTTGTTTTAGTTTAGTTGGTGAGGGACACTAAAATGGACCAAATGTTGTATTTTCAGAAAGATCATATTTGGCAAAGGAGGGATCTCTTGTAAACATTTACCAATGCTTAGATTAGTATCAAGAATTTCATTAGTATCAAGGATGGCACCCATCATATCATCACCAATATTAACTCTCACTTATTTTTTTCTAGTTTGAGGTGATATTTGACCAGCTTTTCACTTTCCTCATCCAAAAATTCCCCTTTCCTACCAGGTTCTCACACCTGATGGGCTTTCCACCCCCAAACATGAGATGGAAGATAAAAATGGGAAGCCTCACTCTGGTGATGCATCAACTCAAGAACATCTTCATGGGTTATAAAAGCTAACAACAAGAACTGGTTGGAAAGTGCATCATAAGCAGTAATATATGACTGTCTGACAGAACCACAAAAACTGTTACTCAAGTATCATGAAAAAGAAGGTCTCCAAAATGAAGAGCAAGGCCATGTTTAAATGTTTCAATATTTTCACACTGAACAACCTCAGCAGGCAATGTATTCCACAGGTCAACACACCTCAAACTAAAGAAGCTTTTCTAAATCTGTATCTGGATTTTAGAATGAACAATTTTGAAACCATGACTTCCTATGCTACTCAACAAGGGACGAGGAAAGAGATCATCTCTAGAAATTGGCAAGTGATCATGAAAAATTTCCCAATATTTAATAATATGTATAGTTTCTGAGTAATCTCCCCTTGATTGAGTACAAGTTCAAGGTTTTTAGGTAATGGGAGTGACCCAACTCCTCCATCCTATTAATTTCTTTTGTCCATCTTCTCGAGCTGTCTCTAAATTTCTAACATTTCCCATATAATTCATATTCCAAATGAAAGAGGCATTTTCCAGTATAAAGAATGTACACAAGTATTAAAAATGAAAATTATATCTGAAGCACCCAAATTTAGACCTTGAAATACTGGTAGTAAACCTGCCTGCCTTCTGAACTATATGGCATACATATTGGTGGAATTTAAGATTATTAGTAATACACAAACACCTAAATCTGTAGATGTGTCTTTCAATGAAATCACAACAAACATTATCAATACAACAACAAATATCCTGACAAAACACAGACCAAAAAATACTATCCTTAATAATCTTGAGGTCACTTAAACCACCAGCTTCTTGTGTAATATTGAGATTCCATTATCATGCCTCAAATGCCTTGTAAGGTAACTGGTTTACCATATGAATACACAGATATGAAATCCACAGCAAAAACATTAGCCATAGTTAAAGGATCTTTAATAATCTGCCCTTCAGTAGATTTCAAAGGTCCAACACCCACTCTCACTTTTATATTCTCAATGTAAGCATGAAGAATTGTAGTATTATGTATTAAATGATCAAGAAAGAAATGTTCATATCCATATTGTTTATTAACAACACAAATTGTACATTGGTATTTAATTTTAAACAATTGCTGTAGATCCTCTCTGGCCTCTGCTGAATTTCTCCCTAAGTTTGACCTTAAACTGTTTTATACTGACGCCACAAGAGGCAACTGCGTTTTACACACACACACACACACAACCGAGAGGTCCCGGGTTCGAGTCCCGGGCGCAGCGAGGCAAATGGGCAAGCCTCTTTAGGTGTATCTAGCCCTTGTTCACTTAGCAGCAAGTAGTTACGGGATTCAAGTCGTGGGCCTCGCTTTCCCGGTGTGTAGAGTATGATGTGGTTTCAGCCCTACCCGAAGATCGGTCTATGAGCTCTGAGCTTGCTCCATAGGGTGAGGCTGGCTGGGCGACCGTGGTGAAAAAAACACACACATACACACAGCGTTACGGCCCCAACTTAAAATAGTAGACAGCCAAATACTGAAAGTACCCTATAAGGATGATGGCATACTCACTAGGCAAAACTATGGATGCCTCATAGGCCACACGGAATTATTCTTCACTACAAATCTCTTACTTTATCTTCTAAGTCAATAGGTATCACCACAGGAAAAAGTCTAATCTTAATCAAGCTCGTAAAAAGGAAATGCATTGATAATTCACACCTCCAATAGAATAATATTTCTCCTTGGACTAGCCACTGCCAAGCTTTACGCTTCACTTGTCAAATCACCATAAAAACAATTTCTCAGATCACACAGTACACCCAGCACTAAACAATAACCCCAAAACAACACCAAATTCACCTACACACTTAAATTCTCAATACCTAGCTCAAATAACCAAATATATATCATGGAGATGCTTACCCGACACCCACGCTTGGCTTCCCTCTGCGTAGTTCCTTCCTCCTCCACAGCTTCACGAGAGTGATGGCGCCCCACTCACTCCTCCGCAAAGAACATTACGTCATTCTGCCTCTCACGACCGCTTTCCCACACGGTAAAAGACGATTTCCCTCATCCAGCGGGAATTACAATCTCAATGTCACTATACACCTACACACTTACATTAAAAATCCTACACACCAGCAAAAGTTTAGGTGCCACTACAACAATCGCGTCATAGATCCGTATGGAAGACACATGACAACTACACAAACATTCCTAATACAATCTTCTCATTGTTAATGAATACGAAATGATTAATGAAATAATAATGAAAGTAAAAGTGCTCCCCCCAAAACAAACAAGCAAACATGAAATCATTGGTAATGGGCTATTTATGAAAATCGGCGCCCACCAGATGTCACTGGCCGGTAAGAGATAGCTGAGTCAAGCAAGATATTAACTATCGCGATTTTTCTGTACTTAACCAAGCAGTTGTGTGGCATCGTATCATTATGTACAAGTGAAGTAATATAATAGCATTTTAGCAGTACACTGGAAATCGTTTACCGTGATGAATCTTGAGAAACCTGGGCCAGAATGTTTAACATCTGGCAATTCCACTTCACATTGTTCTTACGATTATGAATAAGATTAAACTAATATTGTGTTGTTCACCCGTTTAGCATAATCAGTGTGCACTCTTCAGCTAGAAAAGTACTCGTTCAGAGTGTATCAATCTCTATTTTGACGAATATCAAAATGAGGCAAATCTTGCCACTTAGGATTCAGGAGACTGTCCCTAATCCAAGACCAGCAGCAAGGTGTGTGGTGCAAGTTGACGTGTTTCAAGCTGGAGGGCGGGAGGGCTCTGGGCACGCAGGACCACACGGGGTGTGTGGAAGTGGGGATACTGAAGCATGATCTGTGGAAATGACAGCAGACAGCGCCGTGATGAGGTCCTCCTCCGATGAAATCAAGACAAACATGAGTCATATCTAAACTCAGATGACTGACGGTCTCTGAGCTCGGATATTCGCTGTTGAACTATTCATTATTATTAACATTAAATATCCACTAAAAGAGAAGTTGACACTTAAAACCTATATTTATTTTCCATACTCTAATGTGAATCAAATATCTAGAGAGGCCTGGAAGTGCTGATCTTGCATTTTTATTGTTTATAAACGCCAAAAAGGTGAGATGAGAGAGTGCCAGTTTCTCGACTTTGGTGGCTTCACGTCTCAGGAAAATACATTAAGGAGAGAAATGTTTTCTCTCATGCTATATTTTTCTTGCGAAGCTTTTTCATTACCCAACTCGTGCATGAAGTTACTTTGACACGTAACTGCTTTCATAACCGTAGATAAATCACGGTAAGGATGAAGTCATTTTTGGCTCTGTTATCGCTTAACTTGTAGAGCCATCTGGTGGCTGAGCTTCATAGACAGCCCATTAAACATAGTGTTGCGGCAATGCCTAGTGTAAAGATACCAGTGGTAAAACTGTCAGATTGGTAACGCTAACTTCGGTGTGGAGGTGGTAAAGATGGCCGGCGTTTGCGGCCAGTGGAAATCTTGTGCCTGATTGGCCAGAAGAAGGGACGCGTCTGGGACGGGAGATAGAGAGAGAGAGAGACGCGGCCGGAAGAGCGACACAAAGGAATAGGGCTTCTGTCGATTCAGCAATTGGTGGCTGGGTGACCGGAGGGTGAGCCGAGCGGGGGCAGTTGCAGTCCAGTGAGGAGGAGGTGAGAGGACCGCCGCGGACGGGTAAAGGAGTCCCGCCGCTCTCACACCTGAGAGAGAGACGGAGCAAGCCTTGCCTTGAGAGGATGTCTGCCTCTCCCGCTCTCCCTGAGGACTCGTTCCTGCCCTGTTTGTGTTGTGCCGTTAATTACTATGTGCCATCCTATATTTACTCTCTTGTGTGCCAGTAAAATAAGGAAGCTGTGCCTTGCCTTTAACTGCATTCCTGCCTCTCTGAATAAGTCTGGGGTCTGTGGGTCTGTCACCTCGCTCCACTTGCTAGCCACGAACCAGTAGGAGGAGGCAGTAGACACCTGCCGAAACGATAATTACTCCCAGTGAGGTCTAAAGCACTGGAACAGGGGGTGCTGTGAACTTATCATCAAAACCAGTTGTGACCTCACTGAACGTTTCCCTTTGTGTCTCATAACACAAGGGGGTAGTCACAGCCTGCCCTCTACAGACAACCTCTTCCTCCACACAAAACTACATGCACCGAATTACACACACTTCCTTCACTCAAAATTACTATTAAATATGGCGACTCCTACACCAGCCTCGGAGTCCCCCTCTGGGGAGGGGACCATAAATGTCCCCAGGTCGGACTGCTCTCCTGGTATCGACCCTAAGTGTCTTGACACCCCCCTCACATTTTTCTCCATCAACTTTTGCAACATTCGCGGTCTTCGATCTAATTTTCAATCTGTAGGACACCACCTCTCCTCCACTAAACCTCATCTTCTTTTCCTCACTGAAACACGGGTGGCTGAGGCAACTGACAGTAACCCCTTTTCTGTTCTCTCCTACTTTCTCTATCCTCATTTTCGTTCCAAAGCTGGATGTTGCGTCTATGTCCGCAACGACATAACTTGCTTTCATGCCCACGCTCTTGAATCTTCTGAGTTTTCTACCATCTGGCTTCGACTTCAAAGTCACTCTCTAACTAAATTTTTCTGTGCTGTATATCTCTCACCTAACTCCTCTGACTATAGAAAATTCTTTGACTACCTAACTTCCAAAGTGGAGCACATTCTGACTCTCTTTCCTTTTGCGGAGATCTCCATTCTCGGAGACTTCAATGTTCACCACCAGCTTTGGCTTTCCTCTCCTTTCACTGACCATCCTGGTGAACTTGCCTATAACTTTGCTATCCTACATGACCTAGAGCAACTCGTGCAACACCCTACTCGTATTCCTGATCGTCTTTGAGATACGCCCAACATTCTTGACCTTTTTCTAACCTCTAATCCTTCTGCTTATGCTGTCACACTTTCTTCTCCGTTGGGTTCCTCCGATCACAATCTTATATCTGTATCTTGTCCTATCTCTCCAATTCCTCCTCAGATCCTCCAAAGCGGAGGTGCCTTTGGCATTTTGCCTCTACTAGTTGGG
>CM035209.1:5229420-5257286 GCA_020233015.1 Callinectes sapidus | reverse complement strand
AATAATAATAATAATAATAATAATAATAATAATAATAATAATAATAATAATAATAATAATAATAATAATAATAATAATAATAATGATAGTAATAAAATATTAATAATGATAGTAATGATGATGATGATACTACTACTACTACTACTACTACTACTACTAATAATAATAATAATAATCATAATAATAATAATAATAATATGATGATAATCATAAAAAAATAATAATAATGGTAATCATAATATCAATAATAATAATAATAATAATAATAACAATAATAATAATAATAATAATAATAATAATAATAATGATAGTAATAATGATGATAATAATAATAACAATAATAATAATAATAATAATAATAATAATAATAATAATAATAATAATAATAATAGTAATAACAATAATAATAACAAAATAGTAATAATAGTAATAATAATAATAATAATTTTTTGATGATATTAATAGTCAGAAGAATTTGATGATGATGATGATGATGATGATGATGATGATGATGGGCCTGGCAGCGGCCTGCAGGCATAGCACTAGGTGCCGCCACGACGTGTGGTACGGGGACGCGAGGGGCGAGGGCAGGGCGTCTGGCACCACCAAGGCAGTGAGGCAGTGAGTGTCCTGCCTCACTGTGCCTCACTTCCTTAGCAGCAGGTGGAAGAGGTCCTGTAGGTGGTGCTGCAGCAGCCTCCGCCGGAGTGCCGCGATGGCCAGCGTCACCTCGCGGAGGGAGGAGCGGCACCTCGGATCTAAGCGGGTGCAGCGCTGCCCAAGCCTCCACAGGGGCAACGCTAGCCAGGACTGGATGCAGATCTCAGCGAGTTTCTGCACCATGAAGGATGAAGGATGGACACGTCCCTCGAGGCAAACACAGGCCACTGCTCCCTCACCTCCGGCGCCATCCAGTTGCACTCAGCGGCGAACCCTTCTCTAGGGGCGCCAACCTCACTCATCTCCAGGGTGAAGCCTCCGGCAACACGTCCCACACGCCGCACCCACCCCAGGTCGATGAGGTGCAGAATGGGCCAGTGAACGCCGCCCAAGACTGTGATGTTGTCAACCTTGAGGTCGTTGTACACCACTCCCCGGGCGTACTCCTCCCCCGGGCGGCGGCACAGCAGGACCAGAGAGCGCAGCACGCCGTTCACGGAGCACTGCATCAGGCAGGGTGGCGCCCCGCCCAGAGCCTTGGTCACATCGCTAGGCGGGGGCCTCTAGCAGGGCATCGCCCCGCCCATAGATTTGGTCATCATGCGGTGGTGGGGTCGGGCAGGGTAGCTCCTCTCCCAGAGCCTTTGTCGCTGCACCTGGTGGGGGGCACGGGCAGGGCAGTACCCTCTCTAGAGCCTTGCTCAGGGCAGCAGTCTGCGGGCTCAAGCAGGGTGGAGCGCCATTATTGATGCTTGCCCTGCCGGGAGAGGCTCCTGCATCTCCCAGGTCAGGCGTACGCCTTCGCTGCTGGAGAGGAGCCGCAGCTGGAGGTAGGCGGGCCGCGGTGCAGGGCTGCCAGCAGATCGGCTAGCGTGCCCTGCGTCTTCTTCCTCACGCCGCGGATCGTCCAGGCACGTACCTTGAAGGTCACATCGGGAGGGAGCCTTTCCAGCTGCTTCAAGTTCAGCCTCTGGTGGCCAGTGATGTTCCACAACTCACTAGACTCCACCCTCTGCCACCGGTCTGCCGGGAAGGCAAACACAGTCAACTGGCGCGCCCTTGCAAGGGAACAGCGGCCTGCTAGCCCCGTGGTGACAGGTGCGCAGCGCAACTCGGGCTGGGGCGAGGCAGCAACTGCCGCGCAGCGCACCAAAGACAACGGTTAAGTTTTAGGTGTGATCGCCATCTGACGAGGCACTTTTTTTATTTTTTATATATATTTTTTATAGATTGCCATCCTTTTCGGATTGCTTGAGCCTTTTGTCTTTTGGCGACCCGTTTTGTAAGTGATATTCCTTATCGGTATGTCTCTCTTATAGGATTGGCCTGCATACTGTTACTGGGGAGTCTGACTCGCCTGCGAAGCAGTGCGTCAGATACACACCAACACAGCACGGCAGGCCAAACCTTTGCTAGTGATCGAGGTGGGATAATACCACTGCTTGTTGGTTTGGGGAGACTAACTTGCCCGCCGAGGCGGTGCGTTAGATACACCCCAAACCACTTTGGTGCAGCATTATCGGGGGGAAGGGTATTTGCATACTAGTTATACAAGTGCTTGGTAAGGTGTGTTCTGGATGATGTCAGATGATGTTCTATGGCATCTGTTCCGGTAGTGTCTAGTCTCTTCACAGTCTTGTATGTAGTGTGTTAGCGGTGATGTACAGATGATGTTGCAGACGGGACACTTCCCGAGAGGCGTATTTATACTCCGGACCTCAGCCCCCGCTGGTCACGTGACCAAAACCCCAGAACGGTCACGTGACCCCATTCCCGGATTGGTTACTTGACCACAGGGCTGCGATGGTTATGATTGTGATCCTGCCTGGCCCAGCCTCGAACAAACATCGATAGACCAATAGACAGATGGACACAAAGACACAAACACTGTCTGACCCCAAAAGTACTGCGAAGTGCCAAGAGTGTCATAGTGTTAGAAACAGTGTGTCTGACAGTGACAATGATATAATATGCAATAATGAGCCTAACAGTGGCGCCTACTACGCTAGTAATCTGCTTGACAGTGAAGGAAGAGACTTGTACTTGTACTTGGATTCGAGTGTAGTACAAAAGTACTTGTAGTTGGACCGGAGTCCAGTTATAAAACTGTGGACTCGTACTTGTACTTGCGATACCACCATGTGATCGTACTCGTACTCCAGTACAAAAAAAAAATGTAATTGAACCCAAGTATGGTGTGTGTGTGTGTGTGTGTGTGTGTGAGTGAGTGTGTGTGTGTGTGTGTGTGTGTGTGTGTGTGTGTGTGTGTGTGTGTGTGTGTTACCAAAAGTGTCGAAAAGTTGGTTAACTACTACTATTGTATAGTCCTAGCTAGGATGCCACTAGTGTTGGAAGGAGGCCTAGTTTATTGTGGCAAGGATGGCGCACTGTTTGGTTTCTTAATGGATTCTCAATGGGATGTTTCATCTATCAAGACAACTTACTTGTTAATGGCTGACTGCCTGGCTAGCTGAGTGACTGTCTGGCTGACTGGTTAACTGGCTGGCTGGCTGTCTGTTTGGCTGACTGGCTAACTGGCTGGCTGGTTGCCTGTCTAGCTGACTGGCTAACTGGCTGGCATGCTACCTGTCTGGCTGGTTGGCTGGCAATAACTCAAAGCACATGGATTCTTCATAAAACAAATCTACGTAATTCTTGAAATATGCAATGACTATGATATTTTCCTTCAAAGTCAATTGATATATAATTATTCAATTATGAATAAAGCTTTCAAACACACACACACACACACACACACACACACACACACACACGTACCATTTTCTCTTACATTCAACGTTAAACATTGAACATTTAACACAGAACAAAGAACATAGAATAGTAAACAATAATAACTTTTATGGATCAAATTTTCCACAATTCTTTGTGTCCAGTACCAAAGCAAGATAGATCCAAGCGTGACGTTGACAAGTGTGTGCCGTGACTCTCTGTGTGTGACTCATTCCGGTGTTCTTGTGGTGACTAAACTGGTGAAAGACTCCCAGGCCGTGTCAGAACATTTAGTGACCCGCCTATCTCCACTCGTGTATATAAATAGTACAAACTATTTAATACGCTTAAGCCATAACACTTAGAGTGTACTTATCCACCAAACTAAAAACTAATATAAATTGGATACCGCTCGACCATAATCCCTGCTACCGTTGAAGGCCTACCTCTGGTCCCAAATACGTGCCAGATTACCTGCAGACCTTCCTCCTGTCTTCACCCTGCCAGTGAGTCGTCGACCCTGCCTTCACCTGGTGACTCAACAGGTATATGCTATCAGTTTCGGTGAGAACTACAACCGATGCAGGTAACAATGGTGGCAGCGGTAGGATAAATCTATGTGCAAAACTGTGCCTAAAAACTAAAAAAACTAGGTGGATAACGTGGGTGAGTGAAAAACACTAAACAATCTAGAAAGGAGGGAATGAACGAAGCATTAGAGAAAGCGAGGAGTGAAGTGGTAGTCGCACCTTCATCGTTCCGCTGTCGTTAGCAAAACAGAAACAAAACAGCAGCCGTGTTTACAGCTCTGCGAGGCCACTAATACCTCCCTTCCCTGTCGAGATTGACCCATATAACTCTTGGCCGAAGTACTTCCTTACCTCCGCCCCGTGACCCACGGCACTCCTGCACGGCACTCTTGCGACACCCACACGCACACAACCGTCACCGCCAAACAACCCAACCTTGAGTTGTACAACCATAGCTCAGTTTTGTTCCTGTATAGAACAATCAACTACAACATGGATTACGGTCCCTGCCTACAAGAGAAGAGGACCTGGGATAGCTGGTCATTGAGAGCGTGAGCTGTTCTGCCTGCCCCACTAGCGGTGCAGCCATACTTCATTCCCGGCACCCAGCCTGCTCCGCCTTACCGAGCGGTGCAGACCCTCCTCATCGGTGCCCGGCCTGCCCTGTCCCACCGAACAGCGCAGCCAGCCTCCATACCCGTCTTCAGCTTCCCGCCGTCTCCCGCCACCGCCGCGAGACTTCAGCGACTTGCTACAGCAGCCGGCCAACTTGGACCTTCATAAGCTTTCTAGCAGTCCTGAACATTAACTTAGTATGTGAGACAAGAATCTAGCTGACACTACACCAACACATATTAATTACACCACTAGTTTAACATTATAATCTGTGGTAATTTAAATATTCTTTCCATTTAATGCTTACACAGGCTTGTGAAGAACATGTGTAAAATTTATTTTTCAGCGACTCAGATGTAAATTTTTCCTTACCGCTGATATTCTTGTAGTAACTCTATACCGATCTCAGTGTTCATCTTCATCTTGTATATCTTTTAATTGCCTTAAAAGCACTAGGGAACAAGGGTGCAGCACTTAAAAAAATAAATAGACATGCAAGCATACATGAGTAAAAATAATAACTTTACCTTACAGCAATTAGCTGGAGCATTTAATAAGCTAATTGTTTCTGATAACACAGAGAAAAACTCTGCCGCTGTCGACGTTAGCTGTGACAGTAAGGGAGAAGTAAGTAATTCAACTGAGGAAACTGAAAATAATACTCGTGTGTTGAGAAGTGGTAATCAACACCTCAGTGTTCCTCCAGCTTCTCTTATCCAAACTAACTTTTCTGTTACTGTGTTAACTACACCAATTGTCACCATGTCTTCACCTAATACTACTACTAACACAACAACTACTAATGCTAGTGCTATGCCTGGTGCTTCTACTAGTCAAGCTAGTAATCAAACTCCTGCACCAGCCACAAAAATACTAAATATGGGTCATAATGTTCGCGAATTCAGTGGAAATGACCCCAGCTTTACTGCCAGGGAATATGTAGAACTATGTGAGGCCACTATGAACCAATGTGGCATAGTTGATTAGGTGGACAAAATCGTGTTCCTGCGTTCTCGACTCCAATTAGGTTCTGAAGCCTCTCTACTAATGCAAGCAGCATTATTTGTTGAGACAGAACGGAAAAAGGATTATGCCATCTTTTGCCACAACTTTCTAGTTAGTTTTGGTGAGTCAAGCACAACCAGTGTTGTCTCAAGTGCCGCCTCACTCGCGGAAAAATATACGCATTCCCAGAATATTAACAGGACTTGTAGCCTTCCAGAGCGCCACTGATTACCTCGAAGCGTAAAGAAGTCATGGGTGGATGCCAGAAGATACCATGACGAGTGGAAATATACTTCGTGCCAGTGAACTTCTTGGCATGGTTCATATTGAGCCCAGGTACCACAAGCATTACACCAGTTTTGATTGTAAACCTAGTGATACTCTTTTTGTTCTTTTGACCCAAGTGAAAGAGAAGGTTAAAAATTCTGGTGACTTAACTGCCTCTGCAATGGTTGCCGCTGTACTTAGTAATACAGCCGGTGATACTCAAGCACTTACCATGGCGGTCTCTGGCAAACACAGAATTACTTGTATGTACTGTCAGGGAGAAGGACACATCGCTGCTAAATGTTTTGTGTGTATCTAGGATCAACGCAAAATGTAGAAAAACGAAACCAGCTATTCTGGTGGATCTTCGAGAGCATCTCACCAGGCAGGCACGGGCACAGTGCCTAAACCTGCAAAAAACAGGCAACGCCCATGCCCACAACACTATATCTTTCTCGTCACGTGATACTTCTGGAAGAAAACGTTATTGTCTCTTACATGACAGTCCCACCCACTCTACGGAGGAGTATTACACATTTGTCAAAGTGAAGAAAGGGAACTGGTGGAACTCCTTCGGGGGAAGTCACGGCCCCTGCAAGACAAAAGCCAGGGTAGGAAGATGTGTAACTCCAATAAACAATGCTGCAGAAGAACCTGACGATAATGCCGTCATCCAGTCTGCTGTAGCTGCCTGCAACCAAGCCAACATCATGGCTTCATCAATGAAAATGGGGCCAATTACAGCATCTTTTGCTGTTGATACCGGTGTAACAGTGAATGTACTGTCTGAAAGGGCATATCGTGCACTGAAAAGAGCATCACGTGGAAACCGATGGCTCTTGCACCCCAATAATCTGAATCTAATGGGAGTTACAAGTGATCCACTGAACATTTTGGGAATTGTTCGCCTACCAATTTGCCTTGGAAAAGGTACTTCAACTCTGAGGATAGACTTTTATGTCGCGTCAAATTTTACCTTGCCTTCAGATGGCTTATTGGGTCTGATGTCCAAGAGAGCCGACCATATGGTGATTTACCTGGAATACAGTACTGTTAAATTCCAGGGAAGAAGCTTTAAAGCTCTAGATCATCCGATACCCATAACTTCCAATTGGGAAAGGTAGCATGCAAGTTTGGAAGGTACTTCTTAAGCTTCGGCTGTACCTGCTGAACTAATAGCTCCCGCGCTGTCTAGTTCTTCTAAGCTAAGAACATTTCCCTTGTTAGAAAAGCGGTCTCATCAAACAACTGCCTTAAAACAGTAAACAGCTTCAACCAAACACAAGGTAAATGACCTAACTGGGGGATGAAACATTGTTACAATGATAGGAAATCACACGATTCCAGACCGTACCGCCGTACATATCCCCGTGTCAGTCCCAGATGCCACTGTAGGGTGTGACATTTGCCTAGTAGGGCCAAGTCAAATAAAACGACTAGTTGTAGAGTCAACCCTAAACAAAGTTCTTGAGGGACAAAGAACCTATGTTCTTGTGGTAAACAACACAGGAAGCTCAGTAAACCTTAAACAAGGATTACTACTAAGTAAAGCATTAGCATATGACAAACAGGTCGTGTTTAAACCTTTGGAAATACCCACTGTTTTTGTGTCAGCCTTGTACGGAACAATAAGCAACAAGTCAACTGCCACACAGACACTAGAATCGTTTGTCACTACGGTAGACTATTCTGAATTAAGGCCGTCACTGCTGGAACTTCTGAAGACGTACATAGACACCATTGCTTTACCTAGGGAAAGTCTAGGTGTTACCAACAAAACGGAGCACCACATAAAACTAAAACCAGGTACACAACCCGTGTACATCCCAGCTTACCGCATCCCTCATAAACAAAGGGAAGTTGTGAATCAAGCGGTCGAAGAAATGCTGGAAGAAGGTATAATTCAACATTCTAGGTCTAGGAACTCACCTTTATTTCTTGTTCCCCAAAAGGATGGAACTTTCCGGCCTGTTATTGATTTCAGACGTGTGAATGAAGTAACTGAGAACGATAGGAACCTCTTCCAAATGACCTGTTAATGTCTCTTGGACGAGGAAATAACATTTTTAGTAGCTTTGATTTACTTAGCATCTACTGGCAGGTACCAATGTCTCCTGTGTCCCGGGAAGTAACTGCCTTCAGTACTCCCAGCGGTCACTTTGAATGGTTATGTATGGCATTTGGACTGAAATCGCCTCTATCACATTCCAGAGAATGGTAAATACTCTCTTTTCGGGCATGTTAGGCAAGAATGTCCATGTGTACCTTTATGATGTGATAGTCTGTCACCACGACCTTGGAGTTTCATTTTCATTGCTTAGAAGCCGTACTCCTTAAGCTCAAAGAAGCTGGCCTTAAAGTAAAAATCTCAAAATGTGAATTCCTTAAGGAGAAAATTCCCTTTTAGGCCACTGCGTAGACGTGAATGGAATACACACTATGCAGGACAAAATCCATGCAATAAATAAATCTCCACATCCACAGAACGTAGACAATGTTCGTTCTTTCCTTGGATTGTGAGGCTATTATAGGTCTTTTATTAAAAACTTTGCGACCCTAGCCTCACCCTTAACAAAACTCCTGAAAAAGGAACTGGAACAAAGCCCAAGAGATGAGTTTCCACAAACTCAAAGAAGCTCTCACCAATGCCCCAGTATTGGCTTTCCCAGATTATGAGGTCCCCTTCGTCTTGTGCACGGATGCCTCCGCCAAAGGGCTTGGTGGTGTTTTATGGTAAAAACCATGCCATTTCGTTCGCGAGCAGAACCTTAAATGTTCCTGAGGTAAATTATTCTGTAACTCACCAGGAAGCACTCGCCGTTGTCTGGGCTCTAAATAAATTTAGGGATATGATTTTAGGCTATCCCATAACTGTCTACACTGAACACGCAACCGTTACCAACCTCTTCAAAGGGAGAAACGTTAGTGGTAGGCTCGCGCCCTGGTACTTGACCATACAGGAGTTCAGCCCAACATTTAAGTACTTACCCAGCCCAGCAAGTGTAGTTGCCGACTCCCTCTCTAGGAATGTACCTGTTGGAGCTGTGACAAATACGTCACCGGAACATGAACCTTGTCCTGTAATTCAAAACTTTACCATAGTTGACTTACCAAACGCTCAACTTCAACATAATGTTTGGAGTCAAGTCATTTATACACTGGAATCAGGCGATGAAAGTAATTTGTCTAAACATCCTATTCCATTTTCACAATTTTTCTTGTCCTAGGATGGAGTCCTTTGTACGTATTGGTCTCAGAAAAAGGATCCTGTGGCACAATTTGTGATAACTGAGTCATATGTACCAAGGCTTTTAGAATTAACTCATGACACGGTGTTAGCCGGTCATCCAGGAAAGAAGCGTACACTTTCTGCGGCTCGTAGACGTTATTTCTGGCCGTCCATGCGCAAGGACATAGATGCGTATGTACTGTATATAGGTGTATAAAATGCGCCCAGCACAAGGGTACTGTGCCTAAACCAGCACCTATCTTGGAATATCCTCCTCCAGAACAACCTTGGGATGTATCTAGTTGCCATTGATTTACTGCAACTTCCCATTAGCCGTCAGGGCTCTAAGTACCTCTTAGTGGCTGTCGATCACGTCTCTAGGTATGTTGTTCTAGCTCCTCTGGATAACAAAATTGCCGATGTGATTGCACATCCTCTTATAGCCAATCTATTCTGTCCTTTCACGACTCCTAGAACGCTGATAAGTGACAATGGAGCAGAATAATTATTTCGCAACGCACTTCTTGCCGAAATTTGTAAACAGTTCTGTGTAAAATCTTTATAACAACCTGCAAGCAACGGTCTTGTAGAACGTGCAAACAGGAAAATCTTAGAAATCCTGTGCCCGACTGTGGTGATTTGTATGAATCCTGGGAAGATTGGCTACCTCATGTTGCTGCAAGTATAAATAGTAGTCCATGTGAATAACCTGGACAGTCCCCTCATTTCATAATTTATGGGGTGGAAAAAAGGTTTCCATTTGACTTGTTAAGTAGTCTGCAGAACCTCATCTACAATTTTGACGATTATGCCAAAAAACAGCAAAGGGTTTTCTCTAACATACATCGAGACGTACAGTCTCGACTACATCAGTCAAAAGCTGACATGAAATTGCAGCAACACAGGGGATCTTCACCCGCCACGACCTAAGTTGGTGACTCTGTAATGGTGTGTGTTCCTGAGAGAAATTTTAAAGATCTCCTAAATTTGTGGGACCTCGCCTAGTGGTTAAACAAATTAACGACCACAAATTTGAGCTGTTCGATCCTTGGTTGAATACATGTGAAGTAGTTCACAATGATCGTCTGAAAAAGACTAGTGCCAAGCCTGATTTAACTAGTGGAAAGTGTCAGAATGAGCACTGCCACTCGTCTTGACCTAGCAGCTCAAACCCACAAACTAATATTTCTCATCTCTACAATCTCCGTTCTCGAAACTAACATGTTTCCTCTTTTTGTTGCAGATATGCATGCCTACATATTTCTCTTCACCATGAGCTCTATTCTGGCTCTGGACCCTGCTTACCTCAAGCCTGGAGCTCTCACTGCCCCTTTTGGTCGAGTTTCCTTGATAGAGGATGTTCTTTGGGTCAGATACCCCTTCACTGCTCTCTCCAAAATTCCGAGCAGACTTAAGGAGGTCACTGAGCAACTGAATGCAGCTCCAGGAGATCTACACCTTTGACCTTTGACCCAGCTCTATTGGATCTTACACATACAAGGTTATTATGCCTGAATGTCAGCATCACTTATGCCTTGGAAAACTATTATGGCTTTGATGTTTCTAACCGCATGAAGTGAGGGTTGATTGATAGTATTGGACATTTATCTCGTATGTTATTTGGAGTGCAATGAATGAAGATGAAGAGGAATTAAGAGAAAGGTATGACCAATTAAGTTCAATAGCTTCACTAAATAACAAAGCTATTAGTTTAAATTATAGAAATATTGCCAGACTTGAATTGCATGCTCAGGATCTTATTATATACACTAATGCTTTGAGATCTTCCTTGAACAGTGTCTTGCAACAGGTTACTAGCCTGCAGGATATGTTGACACTGAACAAAGCTTTGTCTATTCTGGAGAACACTATTAACTCCTTCCTGCATACTCTCCTTCCTGCATACTAACCTTCTGATCGATGCAGCTCGAGGTGGGTGGCTTCATTTCTTTTCCCGGTGAAGGATCTTCTTGCATATTGGAAAACAGAATTTTAATTTAGACTCTTTGTTTGACTCTCATAGTATTCAACATTACTATCCCTTAGTGGAGTCTGTGCTGACATCTTTCCAATCACGGGATGCTTTTAAAGTTAATCAAATTGACCCATTCCCTTTAGATTTAAACGGAACTATAATAAATTTGCAGTCATCAGTGGTTCTGATCGCATATGATCTCTCACTGTATGCTGTTGGTCATTTGTCCGATTTACTAAAATGTCGATTTACTAAAATCGTCATCTGTATCATTGTCCAGCCTATTTTTTCGCGTTCTTACAGATTACAGGCGGAATTTGTGAGGTAGTGCTGACCCAGACCGATGCTTCTAAGGCTTTATCTTTCTGCCCTTACACTCAGTTGGCACCTAAGCCACTTTTTCTTTAAAACTTCTTCGGCTTTCACTACTTTTACTTTACACATCTGTTTTTGTGTCAGTAGTTTGCCCCAATACTACCGAATATATGGAAGCCACAGGTCATTTTGCAATTCTTACAGCGTGCTACTTATGCTCTTCTCAAATGTCGACCTTTCCATCAAAGTTTCACCGCAAATAACTCAAATTATATCATACCCATGAAAATTTTCAATAACCTCAATTTCTCCATCATCAAATATGTTACTAATACCATATCAGAGTTCAAATTTTCTAATAACTCCTGTTTAGAAACAACTGTTAGAGATTCCTTACCTATATACCTCAGTCCTCCAGTTCATTACCCTTCCATCATTGCTCCTGTGCTTCTGCTCATTGTTGTATTAGTTCCTTTGATTTTCTGTGTCAGGAAAGCCTTGACTTTGTACAATCATCTCAATTATATTGTTAGGGCTGACGCCGAGAACACACAACATGGTTAGTTTTACACCATCACGAGGGGGCAATGTGGTAGCTGACCGAGCGATGTTAGGTGCACTGGTTAGGTAGAAGATATATTTGTCTATTATAATTTATTCTGTATATTGTATGCATCGTCTGTACGTATCGTCCCGTCTCATACAGGCCTGATACCCGTCCTGTTGGACTAGAGACGCGTCTGATTAAGTTACCATACAGTAAATCATAGAATGTACTCTTTACCTTGGACAAGTATTAAAACTACTAACAACAACTTTAAGTCACTTTAATAAAAGACACCTGAGTAACTAACACACCATACTAACCACAATATTTAAGTGTGAAAGTAATTTCTGTCACTACATGCAACACCACCACCACGCCTTACGCGCCGCTAGGGTGCGGTACAGCAAATCTTAGTTGGGTGGCGTGACGTTGACAAGTGTGTGCCGTGACTCTCCGTGTGTGACTCATTCCGGTGATCTTGTGGTGACTAAACTGGTGAAAGACTCCCAGGCCGTGTCAGAACATTTAGTGACCCGCCTATCTCTACTCGTGTATATAAATAGTACAAACTATTTAATACGCTTAAGCCATAACACTTAGAGTGTACTTATCCACCAAACAAAAAACTAATATAAATTGGATACCGCTCGACCTTAATCCCTGCTACCGTTGAAGGCCTACCTCTGGTCCCAATTACCTGCCAGAATACGTGCAGACCTTCCTCCGTCTTCACCCTGCCAGTGAGTCGTCGACCCTGCCTTCACCTGGTGACCCGACAGGTATATGCTATCAGTTTCGGTGAGAACTACAACCAATGCAGGTAACATGTCATTATTATTATTATTATTATTATTATTATTATTATTATTATTATTATTATTATTATTATTATTATTATTACTATTATTTTTATTATTGTGATATTATTGTTATTATTATTATTTCTAATAGTAATAATAATAGTAATGATAATAATAATAATAATGATAATAATAATAATAATAATAATAATAATAATAATAATAATAATAATAATAATAATAACAACAACAATAATAATAATGATAATAATAATAATAATAATAATAATAATAATAATAATAATAATAAGTACAAAAAGATGAAATTGATGCACGCTTAACAACAGGCGAAAAGTGCCAGATGGGGAGGATGTTCCTACCCAAACCGTTCCTACTGTTCGGGATTTCCCCGCTAAAGAGGGTCGGAGAACGCTTACCAACTTTATAAGTAAATCTCGATGATGTGTTTGTCGAAAGACACCCATATTCATCAGGTACTTCTGAACAATTATTGGATGAAGGGAAGTGGACAGTTGTTAAGGCTACGGTAATTGGAAGTCATGTCATTCCTGACCTCGTAGCTATGCACGTCCATGTCTCCGTTCAAAACGCACGTGTAGGTTCTGACATCTGCATAGAAGGTTCTAGCCAACATAAAAATGGCAAAGACAAGCAGTGGAAGCCACACTTTGTACAGTGGAAGAGAGACATAAAATAAATGTTTTTGCTAAATTCTGAGTTAAGGAGCACACTGTTTCAATTGCTGAAAGGCGCCGTGATGTTTTCAGGCTTACTCAGTGAACCGTTAGGTGCAACTGATACAGCAGAGCACCATGTAAATTAAAACAATACAATACATACATCTCTACCAATGTATCTTGGTCCCTATGTGCATTTTCCTACTGTGATTGTACCTATTCTCATCTTCTGTATTGTCTTCGTGACCTTGCACTGTTGTTTTAAACGAACTACGTCATTGCATTATGATTTTAAAATAAAACTCCAGCAACAGCCAGAAGACACTGAGGGTACACCAGTTTAACATGGATAGGTACATGTCTTCAGGTGATCGCGAGGACGCGATGTTGCAGGTGACCGAGCGATGTTAGGGACATGTTAGGTAGAAATTCATTGTATTTATAAATGCAGATATAATCTGATGCAACATCTCTATAAGATGATGCAATACTTCAGAAATGCTGACATAGCTTTGTCCTCTCCAAAGAGTTGCATGTGTTTATATATACGTATAACTATGCATTTCAATTGGTATTGTATCCATAGGATGTTCCATTTACTAAAACAGTGGTTCTCAAACGGGGTGCCGCGGCACCCTGGGGTGCCACGGACAGCGCCTAGGGGTGCCACAAGATTGCCATGAATTTTGTCTTGGCTAGATCGTTTCAAGGTACATTTGTAAAACAGTTTGTAGCAGTCTGCCTATAATTAACTGTCGGTGTAGGAAGTTACTTGCTCTAATATTTTACTAAAATATAGGTAGATATTTCTTTTTGCACACTACTACTACTACTACTACTACTACTACTACTACTACTACTACTGATAGCCTAATAATAATGATAATAATAATAATAATAATAATAATAATAATAATAATAATAATAATAACGGGAATAGAATGTAATAGTACTCCTTGCGTAACCAAATTTTCTTTGTTTATACTCGTCGGTCGTCCAGTACGTGATCGGTTCTTGTCCCATTTTTGTCAGTGAGGCACTATACATCGAGCTGTACGTGTGTATTACTTGCTGCTTCTGATATTCTGCAGCTGTATTGAACTTAAACTCACAATGGATAAGTTTGTCATTAAGAAGAGAAAACATGGAGATAGTGGTGAGGGTGAAGAAGGAAACGAAAGTAGAAGTATGAGTGAAAAGGATTTGGCCATTCCAACAGCAAACAAATCAACTTCCAAAAAAAGCAGGAAAAATCGCTCCTATTTGGATAATTATCTATATTTGGGATTCTTTTGGTGTGGCGATGAGGTTAATCCTACACCACCGTGTTATTTGTGGTGATAAATTAGCTAATGAGGCGATGGTACCCAGCAAATTAAAGAGGCATTTATCTTTGAAACATGGTCATCTTGCCAACAAGCCTCGATCCTACTTTGAAGGACTTTTAAATGAGCAAAAACAACAGAGGGTGATGCTTTCTAAAACAGTCAAAAGTTTCTGATAAAGCACAAGAGGCTAGCTACTTAGTTGCAGAGTTCGTCGCTAAGAAGCATGAAACCTCATACAATAGCAGAGACACTGATTCTTCCGGCTTGCAGTGCCATTGTAAAAACAATGTTTGGAAGTGAAGCAGAAAAAGAAGTGAAAAAAATTCCCGTCTCGGATAGTACCATCAGCAGACGGATTCATGATATGTCAGCAGACATAGAGGAAACTGTATGTGCCTCTGTAAAGGAAAGTGAAATGTTTGCACTTCAGGTAGATGAGTCCACAGATATTGGAGGTAAGGCTCAACTATCGGCATCCATTCGGTACATTCATGATGTTAAAATAGTGGACCAGTTTTTCTGTTGTAAGGAACTTGAGCAAACAACAACAGGCAATGATATTTTCGCTACGTTAAGTGAGTATATAAAATCAGTTGGTTTGTCCTGGTAATCTTGTGTAGGGATTTGTACAGACCATGATTTGTACAGAGCCATGATTGGCTCAATTAAAGGATTTGTGTCACTAGTGAAGAAAGAAAACAGCAGTGTCATAACAACACATTGCTTTCTCCATCGTGAAGCGCTGGTTGCTAAGACAATTGGCAATGATTTGAAGTCTGTACAGGAGAAAGTTGTAAAAATGGTGAGCTTTATAAAGAGTCGGCCACTTAAGACTCGTCTGTTTGCTAAGCTGTGCGAAGAGGTTGAGGCAAAACACGTGAATCTTCTTCTGTCAAGAGGGAAAGTATTGTCACGTGTATATAATCTGAAGGAAGAGATGCTTAATTTTTTCACCCTTGAACAACAAGAGGAATTTTGTGACTTACTGGCAGATGACACTTGGTCTGCCAAATTGTCTTACTTGGTAGACGTATTTGAACATCTAAACAAGGTAAATTCCAGCATGCAAGGTAAATCAGGAAATATATTGTCTTCCACTAATAAAATTAACACTCTGAGAGGAAAATTGCGATTGTCGGTTGGCAGAGTAAAGGAAGGCAATTTGGATATGTTCCCACATGCTGCAGCAGCAACAAGCGGAAGAGAGATCATTCCTATTATCTCTGAGCATCTTGAGGTACTGGAAAAGCAACTTCAGTACTATTTTCCAGACATATGCACTGAAAACTATGACTGGATAAGAAACCCATTTGTTGCACCAGTATCAACCCAATCTCAGCTTACCGGGGGCCTTACCCTCACGGAAGAAGAGCAGTTAGTGGAAATGCGTAATGATCGTAACCTGAAGTTATTGCACATGCAGCTGCCTCTTGACGAATTCTGGGTTCAGATGAAGGCTAAGTATCCTCAAGTTGCAAATAAAGCTCTGGTAATCCTTATCCAGTTCTCTACATCTTACCTGTGTGAACTGGGATTTTCTATTCTAGCAAACATTAAAACGAACAAGAGGGCAAGATTGCAAACTCTTGAAGAAGAAATGAGAGTATGTTTGTCCACTATTCAACCCAACTTGAAAAGGATCTGTCAGTCACATCAAGCACATGTATCTCACTAAATCAGGTTAGCTTTTGTTTGTTTTGCTTATTTGACTATCAGTGATTATCATGCCTTTTCTTCTTCTTCTTTTTATGGTAGTTTGCATTTATAACTCTTAGGTTAATCTAATATTCTGAATCTAATTCCACTGATGAGTTCTATGTTTGGAGATGTACTACAGTACATCATATGTTAATTTTGGTTTGAGTACGGATAATAATATTAAATCATTGATTAAAGTAATTCAAACAGGTACAATTGTATATCAGAAGTTAATTCATGTGAGGAGGGGTGATGGTGAAAAAGGGGTGCCACAGAAAGGATTATATAAATTCAGGGTGCCATCACTGAAAAAAGATTGAGAACCACTGTACTAAAATATGATAATATAAACTCTCTAAGTAGGATGTAATTTATCACTATATGAGAGAAAATAATATACTTGAACACTGAGGCATCACACATACACCCATCCCTGCATCACATGACCCCACGCCTCGGAGTCAGCAGTTTCCTGCGGCGTGAGGCGCGGCGGGCCGCATCAGAAGAGAGAAGAAATCGAGCTGCGGTGTGAGGCGGTTGGGGGAGACCCAACAGGGCCACCGCTGGCCGGTCTTCCGCCGGTTTGCGTGGTGTTTTGGGTGTGAGGACTTTTGCGTGTTGTGCATTGAAGGTGTGTGTTCTCGGGACTCAATAGTGTTCTCTAAGTTATCTTCCAAGAGACAGACTAAAGACTTCTCCGAGAAAGACAGTGACATTACGGTCTGACCGTGTGTCGTGAAATCATTGTAAATATCACACATAATATATTAACTTTTATAACCTGAGTTTCCCTCCAAACCTTAGTATGAGAAGTATAATATATATATTAACCAATTGACCACTCGCCACAAAATCAGACTCACTTGGACAACTTATGTTGGTGAAGCTACCTTTAGCCAACAGGATAAACCTTTACAAACACAAGAATTTGAGAGGAAGACTACCTGCATGGTTCGTAACCTTACAGAATTATGATGTCAGTTTTGAGTATATACCAGTAAAGAAAAACACGGCCCCAGATGAACTGTCAACTGTCAACTGTATATAGAAATACACATTCCACCGAGGGGGCAGGAAGTTCAGTATGTACTATCCAGGAACAGATAAAAGACGAACTAGAAAAAGATGATACAGGGAAAGGTGTGATAAAATACTTAGCAAACCCTACAGAGCACCAATTACCCAAGCTACCCATTAAAGGAAACATTGATAATTATGAAATTTATAATGGTCTTTTGTACAGGAACACTGAGACAAGAGGGAAAGGAATTTCAAGGGGAAAAGTAAAACAACTAGTAATCCCACACGCGGTAGTTGCTTAAGTAATAAAGTTACTCCATGACAGTTCGCAGAATTCACACCCAGGAAGGGACAAAGCATACAAACAAGCGCTACTCAAGTATTTTTGGCCTTGTATGAGAAAGACGATCTACACCTGTGCTGGAACTAAAGAAAATATGCATGCACCAGCACCAATGCTAACACATCCAGTTCCTCAGAACCTTGGGAAAGAGTTCACATAGATACTCCTTAGTTACCCATGTCACAAAACGGATATAAGTATCTACTCGTAGCTATTGACTATCTATCCAGATTTTTTATCTTGCAACCCATGAAAAAAAACAAGAAGGCAGAAACAGTTGCTTCAGTAATCTTTGACTAAATAATCTGTAACTTCACAACACCACAAACAATTATTTCTGACAATGGTCCAGAGCTCAATAACCAGATTATAGATGAACTGTGCAAATCATTCAATGCCAAAAAGGTCAATGTTCAGGCTTACAGACCACAGAGTAACGGTGTAGTTGAAAGACTCAACAGAAAAATCATTACCTGTTTGAGATGTCTAATTGATCCCTACAGCATCACTTGGGACACTTGGACCCCACATGTTTAAATGTGCCTTGAATACACCGATAAACTCAGCCATTGGAGAAACACCACATTACATAATCTTTTGGGAAGATAAAATGCTTCCATATGAGATTCTACACCCGCAACCCAAAACAATATACAACCAAGATGACAAAAAACTAAACAAAACATAGTCAATAAATTCCAAAGTATTCACCAGATAGTTAGGAAACACATGAAACAGTACTCAACAGACTTGCAACACCAACAGCGTAAGACTGCACGAGAGGTAAATCTAGTCACCGGAGTTATTGTTATGGCAAAACTTCATGTTCCAATTGCAAGCAGTATGCACACACACACACACACACACACACACACACACACACACACACACACACATATATATATATATATATATATATATATATATATATATATATATATATATATATATATATATATATATATATCATGGGGGGCATACGACTGGGGGCGCGTTGACTCGCCTACCCTCCAGCGCGACCACTGGCGGTCACGCCTCGCGAGTCTCCATGCAGGTTCCCTTCCCATATCGAGTGACTCTCAGCAGAAGGCATCGACTTGCCGCAGCCAAAAGTTCTGTGGGCGTCCCCTTGGCCTCCTCCAAGTTGGGTTATCCCTTACAGAAACAACCCGATAAGCGGGATCAGCTTCCGGGTATCGCGCCAAATGCCCATATAGCCGCAGTTGGCGCTGACGGACTATGCTAGTAATAGGCCTCGAATCGGTCTCACAGAACAATCGCTGATTTGACACAAAGTCATACCAGCGGTATCCTATGATCCTGCGAAAGTATCTAGTACCAAAGACTTCCATTCGCTTCTTCAGGTCGGTGTTCAGTGTCCATGTCTCACAACCATAGAGTAAGACAGGGATCACCAGCGACTTGAAGGTCCGAATCTTTGTCCGTCTGCACAGGTATCGACAGCGCCAAATACTCGTGTTGAGCGAGTCCATAACGCCATGGGCCAGTCCAATCCACCGTGTGACTTCTTGGCTCGAGCCACCATCGTTATGCACTACAGTAACAAGGTATGTGAATTTTTTCAAGATATCAATGTCCTCGCCACACGCATGGACAGACTGTACTCTTTCAACCAGTACGCATCCAAACACCTGGACCTTGGTCTTGCCCGAAGAAACCTGAAGTCCCAAGGGCTTATTGCTGCATCATCAGGAAAAACAAGATCTGTAATCTCAGTGTTGCCGACAGATGCTCCACAATGACTTTGTTCCATAACTCTGCCTAGTACCTAATCCGTGCATGTGTTGAAAAGTGATGGAGCAAGCACACAGCCCTGCCTCACACGTGTATTCACAGAGAAGAAGCTGGACACTCCTCCTCCACACTTCACAGCACTCACAGTCCGGGAGTACAGGCCAGTTAATAGACCAATAATCCTTGCAGGAATCCTACGGACACGCAGAAGATCCCAGAGTGTCTCTCGATGCACTGAGTCAAACGCCTTCTTGAGATCGACATAGGCTGCAAGCATTCCCTGTCGTAACTCACGTCGGCGCTCCTCCAGTATGCGAAGCGCTGGGATACGGTAGTCTGGCAGCGCGACTCTCCTCAATACTTTCCAGTGTCTCTACCGAGGTGAAGCCACTCCGTGATCTCGGGTGCTCCCCAATGCATTCCTTGGCAGCCTCAAGAGTCTCACGTTTGAAGGTATCCCATAGTTTTTCAGGGTCCTCAAGGGTGTCGAGCGCACTAAACAGATTGGAGACTGTCACTGCATACTCTTGTGCACATGTCAAGTCCTTCAGTTTCTCAAGATAAAACACAGTGTGGTTACATCTTGGAGACTTTCTTGACTTGACATGAAGCTTGAGTGAAGCAACAACAAGCCTGTGATCGGTCGCAAAGAACTCGTCACTCTGAAAAACCCTGCAGATCTGGAGGATCGTCCAACGGATAATGACAAAGATATTGTCGATCTCCTTCGCTACTCCTCCGGCATTGTTATACCAAGTCCAGTGGTGCAACGCTGGTCTCTGATACCAAGAACCCGCAATTCTCAGCCTTCTCCATCTTACAAAATTCAGAAGGAAAGAGCTGTTGTCATTTCTGGTACCAGAGCCATGGGGATCAACACATATTTCATAGCCAGCCCTTCCAGTGCCAGTGACAGCATTTAAGTCGCCCAGGACAATGAGTGCATCACGACGGGGACACTGGTCCAGTACAGAGTCGAGTTTGGGGTAAAACATCTTCTCTTCAGTTTCACACACCTCGGTAGGAGCATACACTGCAACAGCAGACATGAAGCCTAAACTGTGCTTCAGCCTTAATCGCATTATATGCTCATCAACTGGAGTAACCTCTACAATAGATGGCCGAACCAGTAGTAAGTAAAACCCTTACTACTGATCTCGTCACTACCAGGCCCTCCTGTCTTAGAGAGCCCCACCATATCCACCTTCAGTCTACTGTACTCATCCGATAAATGAGGCAGTCGGTGATCCTCTGAGAGACTCGGGACGTTCCAGGAGCCCACACGCAGAACCCTTCGAAAGTTCACCCCAGGATTGGTCCAACGTGTAGGCGCCACTTCTGCAGCCCCACCGGCACCCCCAAAATTAGAAATTGGCCTAGGGGGTCCTTCCGCTCCTCTCAGGACACAGGGCTCCCGCAGGCTTTCCCCTGCATCCGTCATACCGGTTGGCAGGCCCCTCTGGTGCCTCCGCACCCGAGAGGTCTGCACGGTCGGACCCCCAGCATACTTGGATCGGGGCCGTGGCCAGAGGGTTGCCCACGCCTATAGCCCCTACCCCGACCTCTGCCTTTGATATTGGTGATGGCTGTGGATGTTTTTTTTTATAGGGAGGGGCTGCAAGCCCCACCCCAACCAGCTAGGTCACCCATGGGCAGGGAGGCTAGTATCCCTGGGGGATAGAACCCTGGCTGCTCAAAAAGGAGGCAGGGGAGGCACAGTTGAGGAGAGACAGAGGGGGGAATGAGTTATGGGAGGTAGAGGGCACCCACTCCTCACTTGGAAAGAATCCACCCACCACCAGGTGTCACAGGCGGCATATTAACGATAACTGAACGATTTTGATAGACTATGTAATTAGTCTTATTGACATTAGGCTTAGCTTATTATCTTTAATCCATTTATAAATAACTTTCAATTCAGTAGTCAGATTTATATGTAATGCATCAATGTTTTTGTCATCTGATAGTAAATTGGTGTCATCAGCTTATGTAGTATATCTAAATTTAGAGCTGGCATTAGTGATATCGTTCATATAAGAATTATATGAGAAAAAGTTGTGTGTGTGTGTGTTTGTGTGTGTGTGTGTGTGTGTGTGTGTGTGTGTGTGTGTGTGTGTGTGTTTGAAAGGTTTATTCATGATCGAATACTTACATATCAATTGACTTTGACAGAAAATATAATAGTCGAAGAGCTAGTTAGTTAGTCAGTTAAGTTTTTTGACAAAATAACATTTTAATAATCGTTCACATTACATATGGCAAAATAAGGCACATCCATAATAATAAGAATTACAATTTAATGATCAAATACTTTGTCCAATTAATATGCATTCAAGTGGGCACATCATGATGATGATCATGATGACGATGATGATGATGATGATGATAATGACGAGGATGTTGACGATGGTAATGATGATGATGATGATGATGATGATGATGATGATGATGGCGATGATGTTGACGATGGTGATGATGATGATGATGATGTAATAGGTGTTCCGATGAAATTGTATAGAACTAAGCTATTTAAGTAATCATGAATGAAAGCGTGAATAACCATGCATAAGGAACTATAAGGTCAGAATACGTGTCGGCACTTTCGTTGCTGGTAGCAGTAACGCTTCGAAGCTAATCGACTTGTTTGTTAAACACCGATAAGACTAAATCTCGTATTCAGCTTGTTAGGTAGGGACACACTATTGGTAGTAGATAAAATATGTCATTGTCACGCGGACCCATTATTGGCTAGCTACCTAGTTTGTTGTCATAGCTGTATTAATGACGTTAACATTATAGGGTTCAGTTGAAAATTCTCGTCAGTTGGAGAGTCAGATTATCGTTGGCCTTAATATCATTCACACGTAATCCCCGTGAACGTTAACGACAAAGGGAGAAGCACTAAAAGACAGAGACGCGAGTGACAGACAGTGTGTGAGAGAGTGAATGTACCGTGGTAACGACGTTCTTTGTTACCCACTTATAAATATATAATTTTGTAATAAAACACAAAAAGAAAACTCATCTTTAATCAACCTCAAGACTTACCCAGCATAAGAGTTATTGGAAACTTCCAACAAAACGCCCATAACAATGATAATGATGGCGAAGATGATGACGATGGTGATGATAATGATGATGATGATGATGATGATGATGATTGGCCTGGTCGCGCCCTGCAGTTATGGCACGAGGCGCCACCAGGGCGTGTGGCACAGGGACTCGAGGGGCGAGGGGAGGGTAGCCTGCGCCACCAAGGCAGTGAGGAAGTGAGTCTCCTGCGGCACTGTGCCTCATGTCCTCAGCAGCAGGTGAAAAGGCTCCTGGAGGTGGCGTTGCAGCAGCCTCCGCCGCAGTGCCGCGATGGTCAGCGCTACTTCGCACGGGAGGCGGGGGGGGGGGGGCAGCAGCTTGGGTCTAAGCGGGTGCAGCGCTGCCCCAGCCGCCACAGGGGCACCCCCAGCGAGGGCTGGATGCAGATCTTGGATTTGTGTTGTGGGTGTGGGTGTGGGTGTTGTGACAGCTGTAGATGTTTGGTCTTGTGTGTTTTCGCTGTTGTTTTGCTGGAAGAGTGTTTGATATTTTTGGTGGAAGTTGGGGGAATCTTCACTATGAGGAAGTTGTTGTGCTTTAGGAGGTCATTCATGATGTCGGTCTAAGTCTCGAGGTCGCCATTGGAAAGACGGAAGGAGTAGTTGATGATGAAGTCGTAGAAAGTTTGTTTTTCTGTGCTGGGGTCGGACTGTGTTGGTGCGGGGGTAAGTGCAGGGGTGACTGTTGTGGTTGTTGTGGTGACTTTTGCGTATGTATGTAACTAGGTTCATGTAGTTTTGTGTGGAGGTAAAGACAACCTCTTCCTCCACACAAAACTACATGCACCGAATTACACACACATCCTTCGCTAAAAATTCTAATTATATATGGCGACTCCTACCTTGGAGTCCCCTTCTGGGGAGGGGACCACAAAGGTCCCCAGGTCAGACTGCTCTTCTGGTATCGACCCTAAGTGTCTTGACAATCCCCTCACATTTTTTTCAATCACCTTCTGCAACATTCGCTGTCTTCGATCTAATTTTCAATCTGTAGATCACCATCTCTCCTCCACTAAACCGCATCTTCTTTTCCTCACTGAAACACAGGTGTCCGAGGCAACTGACCCCTTTTTCTGTTCCCTCCTACTTTCTCTATCCTCATTTTCGTTCCAAAGCTGGATGTTGCATCTATGTCAGCTCTCGTGCCCACGCTTTTGAATTTTTTGAGTTTTCCACCATCTGGCTTCGACTTCAGAGTCACTCTCTAACTAAATTTTTCTGTGCTGTATATCTCTCACCTAACTCCTCTGACTATTGAAAATTCTTTGACTACCTAACTTCCAAAGTGGAGCACATTCTGCCACTCTTTCCTTTTGTGGAGATCTCCATTCTTGGAGACTTCAATGTTCACCACCAGATTTGGCTTTCCTCTCTCTTCACTGACCATCCTGGTGAACTTGCCTTAAACTTTGCTATCCTACATGACCTAGAGCAACGGCACAAAGCTTTGATTTCCAAACTACCCTCCTACGGCTTCTATCCTTCTCTCCGTAACTTAATCTCAAGTTTCCTTTCTGATCGTTCTATTGCTGCTGTGGTAGACGGTCACTGTTCTTCTCCTAAATCTATCAACAGTGGTGTTCCTCAAGGGTCTGTCCTGTCACCCACTCTCTTCCTATTATTCATCAATGATCTTCTAAACCAAACTTCTTGCCCTATCCACTCCTATGCTGATGATACCAGTTTGCACTTTTCTACGTCTTTCCATAGACGACCAACCCTTCAGGAAGTACACAGCTCACACAGGAAAGCCTCAGAACGCCTAACTTCTGATTTATCTAAGTTTTCTGATAGGAGCAAAGCAAACTTAGTGATGTTCAATGCCTCAAAAACTCAATTCCTCCACTTGTCAACTCGACACAACCTTCCAAATAACTACCCCCTCTTCTTCATTGACACTCAACTGTCCCCTTTTCCTACACTGAACATTCTCGGTCTATCCTTTACTTGTAATCTAAACTGGAAACTTCACATCTTCTCTCTAGCTAAAACAGCGTCTATGAAGTTAGGTGTTCTGAGTCGTCTCTACCAGTTTTACTCATCTCCCCAACTGCTAACTCTATACAGAGGCCTCATCTGTCCATGTATGGAGTATGCTTCACATGTTTGGGGAGGCTCCAGTTATACAGCTGTATTGAATAGAGTGGAATTAAAAGCTTTTCGTCTTATCAACTCCTCTCCTCTGCCTTTGTCTTTAATGTGGTCAGCCTGATGTCGTGTCTGAGAGCGGATCTTGATAATGTGTACCCTTGGGAAAACATGAATGTCATCGATTGTCACGTTGTTTTTGTCCTGGATTTCAGCGTGGAGGTCGTCGGTTGTCTTTCTTTAGAAGGTAGTCATCACAATGTCTTGCAAGAGTAGTCCGGGCATATATTTGCTCTTGAGACTCTACGAGTTCAAAGCCGAGGAGTTTTAGATTGTTTGTGGCCGTTTAGGTCAGCATCGCTGGAAAGGCCAACGATAACGTAAGGACCGGACACAAAATAATTTGTATGGGGTACCTGGGTCTTGGTAAAGAATGCGTTACTCAGGTCAGTGGGAAGTTTAGTCGTCACTATTTTGTATCTTAGTGTCCGGTCAGGGAGGCGCGGGAAAGCCATCCTTGTACTATAAGGCAAGGCCCTATGATCAATTGTACTTACTCCTCGCTGGCGTTTTTTGCTGGTTAAATTCGTAGAGGAAGCTGCAACCTAAAACCTATGGCAGAGCTATTTTCTGATGAGGGTCCCTGTCAGTAAGGTGGCTAAGCCAGGGTACCCCTGAAGGCTGCTCTAGCCAACCTTAGGGATCCCTAGTGGCACCTGGGATCGGCTGAGTCGTGCCTAAAGACCCAGTTTTACCCAGGCCCGCGGGAAAATGAAAGAAGGTATAGGACAGGAGAGGAAAAGCTGTTTTACTTTTTGCTTTAGATGCTGCACTCTTTCGCAACCCACCAGGTGAGGCTCTCTCCAAGGAGGGTCGTAACGGAGGGAGTACAGCGGCTAAACAGCTTCCTCTAGGTGTCTATAGTTATCTTTTTATTTCTGGGCAAAAGCCTGTGGCTGGCAGAGGGCCAAGCGTTTAATGAGAATGAGTGGAGCAGAATTCGTCCACGGCAAAGAGCGGTGGTGTCCAACTCTTGAGGGCGAGTGGTGGAGCGGTTGGGCGGAGTGGAGAGAGGCTGGAGCAGTGTCCTACCTCTACGGTGTCTCGGAGAGACTGCTTGCGGCGGATCGCTGGTTGGCTGGCGCTGGGTGGCTGTAGAGAGGTGGGTCCTTCCTCGTTGAGGTCTGGGAGAAGACTCGAAGGGGCTTTTTTTTTTTTTTTTTTCTTAAGGGGCGGTGAAGAGAAAGCGTGTAGAGAAAGTGGGGGATGAAGAGACGGGGTGAAGGAAAGTAGAAGGCAGCCTGGTAGTGGGCTTGACTACATTGCTATTTTGATTATTTTTTTATTTTTAAGTATGCACTCCCAAAAATACTTATATCGATTGCATAGGCTGCCAGCTGAAACACAGCTCTCCCTAGAACACAGACTCTCTGGGAAGGTAGTCTGATCACTTGTGGTGAGTGAGAGAGAGAGAATGCAAGGTGCTTCTTTGGGCTTGTATGGGTGGTTTGTGGTCAGGCGGTTTTCAGGTGCAGCGTGCTTTTTCCCCTTGTGCAAATTTGGCTTAGGTGATCAGTCTTCAAGAGAGAGACAGATGCAAGTCCCTACAATATTGGACTGCGTGCCGCTGCAATCAAGTATTGTGCATTAGTTACAGTGAATATTTACAGTGAATATTTAAGTGAGTAAATAAATTGAAAATTGAAATTTGAAAAGAAATCACTTTATTGTGGATGCCTCAGAGTTATTTATAGAGAATCATTGAAAGTTTGGTAAATTGTGAGTTCAGTGGACTTGTTAACTGTTGTTAGTGGGTATATATTAGTAAAGGACAGAATTAGTATTAAGTTAGGCTAGTTTATTAATGAAATTTGGTTGGAGTTTAGGTAAGGAATAAGGAATAAGGATAGGAGGTGTGAGATCTTTATTATTGACTTAATTGCCATCTATGTTATAATAGGTTGAGGTATTGGCATATCAATTATTGGAATGCATTTTGGAAACCAATTATGATTATTTAAATGTGGAGTTACCAAAGACAAATTGTTCAGGTTTGCTTGTTCTTATAGTTTCCCAAACGTTTAAAGCTTTTTGATGAATTGATATATTTAAAGGTGTTATATTATAATTTGTATGTAATTCATAGGCAGTCATTTGTTCTATTTCATTACAGTTTATGAATCCTAAAGCTTTGTTAATTATTGTTTGCACTTTTCTTTTTTGTGTTGGTGAAGCCATGCAGATGGGTATAGAGGGATATTGAAGTACTGGTATTAGTATTGTTTTTATAAATATTGTTTTGATTTTTTAATTTAAATTGGAAAATCTTCTTAATTGTGACAAAATGCCTTTACTTTTATCTATTGTTTTAGTTATATGAGATACAAACCCGCGTGTTGTTATATTTAATCCAAGAAGTTTCCCTGATTTGTTTGTTTCAATTTCTTTCCCATTTACTTTAATTTTCTGTGTTTTAATTTGGGCAATTGGTTAAATTTTAAATTTATCTTCCCTAGTTTTTATTTTCCATTGTCTTTCCAATTGACTTCTCCTTTCTAGTTCTCTTTCAACATTCTTAATCATCATGTTTTTAGACTTAGATGGTGATGTTATTATTTGAGTAACGTCATCCGCATACATCGTATCAATACAGCCGTACTCGGGTGGTGGAAGGTCATTAGTAAAAATTGTGTAGTGTTGGTGAAAGGACACTGCCTTGTGGCACACCACTTGATAGTTGTATCTCCCCGCTATGTTCGTTACCAAAGTTAATTTTGGCTTTTCTGTTATGTAGAAAGTGACATAATGTTTTTCATAGGATGTTAGGAAGGTTAAGGTTAATTATTTTAAATTTAAGACCATTATGCCAAACCTTGTCGAACGCTTTTGTTACATCTCTTAAAATCATATAAACTTGTTTCTTTTCGGCTAGAGCGTTGGCAATAGTTTCCTAGGTGGTTGTAATAGCGGTGTGTGTGCCTTTATAGGTCCGGAAACCGTGTTGGCGTTCTTTAACTCGACGGGGCCCCTCCCGGGAGGGTTATTTATACTCCAGACCCCAGCCCTCCGCTGGTCACTTGACCAAAACTCCAGAACGGTCACGTGACCCCAGTTCTGGATTGGTCACGTGACCACAGCGCCGCGACGGTTATAATTGTGATCCTAACTGGC
>CM035209.1:5183680-5196180 GCA_020233015.1 Callinectes sapidus | reverse complement strand
CATACCAAGACTTATGATATGCTGTTTGAACAAGTATTTAAGGCGTCTATTATCCTAAATCTATCAACAGCAACCCATAAGAGAGGGTGTTGCGTGTATGAAGAGACAAACTAGCGAAGGGTAGGTTGTTAGTTAGACAGTTCCAGGAAAGGCAATGGTACACCGAGACTTATGATATGCTGTTTGAAATCGTGTTTAAGGCGTTTTTTGGTCTAAAATTCTCAACAACAACCCATAAGAGAGGGTGTTGTGTGTGGGAAGAGAGACAAACGAGTGAAGGATGTAATTGTTGGTGGCTATTTAATGAGGTAGTTAATGGTAGTTTGCTGGTTAGGTTATTGAGTGAGTGAGTGAGTTAGTTAGTGAATTGTTAGTGTTTTATTGATGTGAAGACGTGTTTAGTAATAGTAGATCTATTCCAATCCAAGTGTTGAGGGCTGGTCAGGTGTCTCAGAGGCCGAGACACACTGGGTGGGAAAAGCAAGGAAAATAATATTACACACTTTATTGTTGTTGTTTATTGATTCATTTATTGATTAGACTTAATTAACCACATGTTTAATTCACCTCTCTCTCTCTCTCTCTCTCTCTCTCTCTCTCTCTCTCTCTCTCTCTCTCTCTCTCTCTCTCTCTCTCTCTCCCGGTCTGCCGCTAGGGGGCCTTTGTAAACAAGCTTCTGTGTGCTATCTCCTGCTTTTTGGAGTTTTACAAGGCATCCAGTGAGTCTGCACCTTGCACATCGCTCTGACACCTACAGTAAGACCCAGTCGCTGCATATTCGTCTGTTGGACTTTCTGGTGTTTGGGACTTAGACTGTAGCGTTGAGGAAAAATCAAGTCAGCCGGACGGGGGACCCCTGCACAGTCTGCTCCTCGTCGGCGCATGCGCAGTGCGTGTGGTGTGACGTTGTCATGACGTCAGGCTGCGTCACTATCCTTGTACCCAGCGTTCACCGAGCCCTGCGGTGCTTGCGCCTTGAGTGAGCAATGGATTACAGCGGCCCTGCCACTCGCTCTCTGGTCGAGGAAGATCTCGCCCTTAGCGATGATGAGGAGTGGCCTTTAATGCCTCCCGGAGATCATCAGGCCTCGCCAGCAGCCACAGTTGAGGCTGTCGCCACCCTTCTCGACACTGAAGCTTCGAACACCGGCAACAACCCCTCATCAGCTAAACGCCTCCTGAACAGTTCATCGGTGGAGACTAAGCTACGATGGCTTTCAGAAGTCAATACGAACTTCAGTCTGGATCGGAACCTTGCTGAAGTTAAGATGTCCGCTGTAACATCGAGATTCGTCTACGTTTCTAGAAAACGTGTGGACGTCATTGACAGTATAACGAAAGGAGAGTTTCTGTCCTTGTTCCTTGATGCTCAGGACTCATCTCAAAGGCCGCGAAAATTCCCTACCTACCTCCTGACTCGTTACCCTGTCTGCGTTGACCCTTCCCTGGCCAAGGCCCTGCATGGCGTCTACAGAGCGAAGCGCTTCATTCAGGATGGCGCACCTATCAATCGCATCGTGATCACCTGGAGCCTCCCTGATCCACCGCCGCCTTTTGTCACCTTTAACTTCCTTCCCAGCCTGCCATCATGCGAGGTGCGCAGGATGAAGGATGAGCAGCCTTGGTGCTTCAGGTGCTGGGCGTCGGCCACATCTCCCGTTACTGTTCCCGTCCAGAGAAGTGTGCTTGGTGCTCTGGCCAGCATCACTCCCTCACCTGCCCTCACCGACCTCAATCATCACCTAATGGTTCCGCGTCAACCTCAAAGGACTTTGTGTCACCTGCACAGGGATCAGACTCGCCTCCTGTGGATACCTCGCAGTGGCAGTGTCCTCGCTGCCGTCAGCCAGGCGTCAACGTCTGGCATGGGTGTACACGGCGCCCCGCCACCTCCGCCGTGCCCCCCACCTTGGCTCCACAGTCAGCTCAGCGCGCGCCCGCTACTCCCCATGCCGCCTCCCCGCCAGTGTCTGATGCCAGTTCGGTATCTCCAGAGGTTGCGTCACTCCAGGCAGCTGTGGCATTAATGAAGTCTCAGTGTTCATCATATACTGCGCGTCTCGAGGCCATGGAGCGCCGAATGGATGAGTTCGTCAGCCAGCAAGCAGAAATGAACACCAAGATCTCTGTTGTGATGGAGGCACAACAAGCCTTTTCCGTCACCATTACCAACCTCGCTGAAAAGATTGACTCCCTCGCTACGCATATTGAGAGGATTACTACTCTACCTTCAGCATCCTCACTCTCCCGTGGCGCGCAGCAGAGTGCTGCTCACGCCGCCCCATCGACTTCACTTGGCCGCTCCAAACTGAGGGGCAGTGATGGATAGACAGATACAGCTCCACGTCCTTTCCTGGAATGCCTGCGGCATCACGCACTGCCTCAAACAGTCTGCCCTCAAGGGGTATGTGTATCAGCATCATCCTGATTTAATTTTCATTCAAGAGGCGTTTGTTGGTCATCCTGTAGCACAGTGGGGACCGGCGCCGCCGTTGAGTGGCTACCCTCCTTACGTTCATCATGCCCGGAACGGCCTCATCACCTACGTTCACTCTGCTATACCACACCGACTTCTCCGGTGCTCTACACACGATGACACGACCTTCCAGCTGCTTGAGGTGGCAGTGGGCGCCGGCACGATTGGGCTGTGTAATGTCTACGCGGCTCCAGGCAGGATAGACACTGCTGTTCTCCCCACTCCAACTGTTCGAGGCACAATTTATATGGGAGATTTCAACGCCCGACATCCTGCCTTAGGTGACTTCTCGCTGGCACCGAATCGCAACGGGACACGCCTAGAGGAATGGCTCCGTCGCTACCGACTCACACGCTGGGATACTGGAGGTGCCACACACTCAAGAGGAGGCACTCTTGACCACATCTTGACTCATGGCCTGGTGGCATCCAGTGTCAGGTGCTCCTCCGTGCCAACATTGTTTTCTGATCATCTTGCCCTCACCCTCCACTACTCACTCCCAGCCGCCCCTCCTCACCTCCACCGACGCACTCGCATCACTATCCCTCCTAAGTACTGCCCAACCTATATCTCCTACATGTCTTCTCTTCTTCCTACATTCAATTTGACCTCACCTGACCAGCTGTACTCATCCATTGTCACCTCCACACACGCTTTTTATGACCGCTATGTTCGCAGGCCGCACATCAAGCGTCGCACAGACCCTCCAGCCTGGACACTGGATCACCGTATTGCCCAAGCAGAGAGGAAGGCGAAGGAGGATGGCCTTTCCTTCCAAAGTCACCCTTCTCCTGAGAGTCTGCGGAAGTACCAGTCATCTAGGGACGAGCTCGTAGTCCGCCAAAAATGTGTCCTCACTGAATCTTGGCACCAGTTTACCAGCAGCATCAACCGCCAGACAAGTGTAAGCTCCATGTGGCGTCTAATTAATAGAGTGGTGAAGCGGAAACCAGCCAGCACACTTCATCATAGTCCAGGTCAGTACGCCCAAGATCTTATCAATGGCTGGTCTAGGCAGTCACGTGCACGAAACCTTCCCCAGCACATTCGTGAGGCTCTCTCCTCTAATGAAGATCTCCGCACGCTCCGTCTGATGAATGCTTTGCTGAAGCCAGACGAGGAAGATGACAGGCCCATCACCGAAAGTGAAATTCGGCGTGCCCTCACTAAAGGAAAGGCATCAGCTCCAGGTGACGACGGCATCACTTACTCTGTTCTTAGACTCCTTCAGGAAGTCTCTGGCAATCCTCTTCTCCGGCTATACAATGTTTGTGAGATGTGTGCCGCGCGCCTGGACCTCCAGCACCATCATACCCATTCCAAAGCCCGGCACAGACAAGTTCAGACCTATATCACTTACATCCTGCTTTAGTAAGGTGATGGAGCGCGTCTTCCTTAATCGGCTTATGTTCCGGCTTGAGAGCAAGTTATCTAACAGACTTTACGGCTTCCTCCCACAACGTGGTACGCACCACTGCCTCATGGAGTTGTACACCCGCCTCACCTCAACCAGTGTAGTTGCTTTCCTCGACCTGAAGAGTGCCTTCGATATTGCCAACAGGGATATCATACTTGACCAGCTGGTGGACTTCGGAGTTAAGGGCAACCTACTCGGGTGGGTGCGGGAGTACCTGCGTAACAGAACCTCTCGTGTTCTGTTTAAGGGTGCGATTAGTTCTGTCGAGGGGTTTGAGCTTGGCACCCCACAGGGTGGCGTTCTCAGTCCTTTCCTCTATAATGTCTTGATGCATCGCCTGCTTTCCTTACTTCCTGAAGTCCCTGGCCTCACCATCACCTGCTATGCTGACGACATTTGCATCCACGCACACACACCTGAAATCTTGCAACACTTCCTCCACTCGTTCTATGTCTCGTCCTCCTCGTGTGGCCTCATCATTTCGCCAGAAAAGAGCCGTATTTTTACTCTTCGCAATCCGAGAACCCTCCCAGCCTTCACCGTGGGCAACAGCGCCATCCCTGTGTGCACACAGTACGTCTACCTGGGTGCACCAGTGAGAATTCCTTCAACCACGCCTACCCGTCAGCGCGTTCATCCCATAGTCACGACCTTCTGACCCGGCTGCAGCAGCGCCTGACGCCTCTCAGGTGGCTCCTTAATAACGCGACTGGTGTTTCCATCCCTGTGGCCAGGACAATATACATAACCTTTATTCGGTCAGTCATTGACTACCTCTCTCCTGCACTTGTCCAGTTGCCCAAAACTACACTAGAGCCTCTCGACAAGTTTCAGAACACAGTAATGAGACTCATCTTAGGGTGTCCCATGTCTACCAGGATAGTCAACATGCTGAGTGAGCTCAACCTTCCACCCCTGATTGAAAGGATCCACTCTAATGTCGCATATTTCACCGTCAAGTGCCTCCACTTTCCCCATCTCTCCCCTCATTATTCACAAGTCATAAGGACCTTCCTCCAGCTGCGTCCTCGCATACCTCCCCTACAACCTGGTGGCCGCGCTCTCATCAAAACTGTCTCGTCTCAACTGCAACGTTTGGACATCAATATTCCTGTCGCCGATTTTTTCCCTCCGCCTCCACCCTGGATGCTGCCAATCCCGACGGTACACTTCACTCCCACCTGCAAGGCTCACCCTCCCGTCCTGCAGAAACAACTAGCACTGGATGCCATAGCGACGGTCTCGAACACCATCGACACGCCACACCACATCTACACGGATGGGTCTGTGCAGGTGGACGGCGCAGCTGGATGTGCAATTTTCTCTCCTGACGCAGTACCATCAGCAGAGGGCTGGGTTGGGCGTCGACTGCCGGCTCACTCTAGTTCCACATTCTGTGAGTTGCACGGCGTCTTAGATGCTGTGAGTCTCCTCTGTCAGAGAAGCCTCAACGGTGTTGTTGTATGTGACTCGCAGGCAGCCCTTCACGCCCTTTCATCAACAAGTCCTGTCTGTCGTCATTTGGTGAACAGAATCCTGACAGGCCTGGCCCTGGCTCATGATCGGTCATTGGTCATCAAGTTTATTTGGATCCCTTCACATGTCTCACTCTCACACAGCGACGCAGTGGATCGCCTGGCCAAAGCTGCTTGTGTCCTTCCTGCCCACGACGCTGGCCCTGCTCCCTCTCTTCAATGCCTCAAGACCAGGATCCGTGCAGCCTCCCTACTCTCCACGAGCATCAGTACGGACAACCAGAGGGCGGCCAGCGTCTCCATTCAACACTATGACGCCTTTCGTCACCATCGCTTCAAGTATCGTCGTCGAGGGCTGTGGGTTCGAAAACATAATGTGGTGTCAGCGCGGCTGAGGCTCGGCTACCGACCTCTGTGGCAGGTTGCGGGCTTGGAAGACGAGCCTCACTACACCTCCTGTCCTCTGTGCCACTCTGCCAACTCCAATCACCTGCACCACTACTGCCTGGATTGTCCTACTGTGGGGGACCTGCTTCCGCGCGGGCAGCCTCTCCTGGCCGTGTGTCAACATCTGCTGCAGGATGACCACCTGGACCTCATCCTGACCCGCCACCCACAGTTTGGCGGATGTTACCTTAGTATGAGCTAAACTCATATATACTTGTGCCCTCACACTTTCACTTTTGGAATTTATATATCACCAGATATATATTGCCCCCCTTTTTTTTTTTTTTTTTTTTTTTTTTTTTTTCTACTTTTGTAAACACTCCTATTCAATCAGTTGTTGCATCCCTCGTGTTTTTTAATGTATATATCAATGCTTCTATTTAATTATTGTGTTCAGTGAATCTGCCCTCAGTATAATTTATTTGCCCTTGTGGCAGAATCGTCTGACATACTTATTTTGTCCTGCATATGTATTTGTTCATGTGTTTTTGTATAGTCTGCCGCACGTCTCTGTGCGCAATAAATTGATAAAACAACAAAAACTCTCTCTCTCTCTCTCTCTCTCTCTCTCTCTCTCTCTCTCTCTCTCTCTCTCTCTCTCTCTCTCTCTCTCTCTCTCTCTCTCAGACTGCGCTCAGACTCGGTCGTGTTAACATGGACGTGTTAACACACGGACGTGCTCTGCTCCAGTCTTTGCACTTCTTTGTACGCCATTCAGGCCTTGGCTCAACTAAATAAAGTTAGGTGTCCCCTTATCCCTGAATTGAGTTTTGCAATTTCACTACTCTCTTCTTAGTGACAACAGTAAATGTCTGTTTTCAATTGTCAAATCGCCTTTCCTCTCTGCCTACGCGGGATCCGCCTCAGTGATAGTGCTTTTGGGGTGAATCAATACCGTCCAGCCTCCCTAGAGTGGTTTGGCAGGTCAATTTGACACTTAGGTCACTCCTCCCTGACTTCCTCCCGCTTGTGCCCCGCTCCCCTCCTGTAGGAGGGGGGTGTACCCCATGACGGACAGCGCTTCTTTCCCTCCCCATGGTCGGGGAGGGGGAACGACTGACAGACCTCCCCTGACGGACCTACGACCCATTAACCCTGACAAAGCTTCATTTGTGACACTTCACGCTAAAGGACAGACCCACCTCTCAAATGTAAATTCTTTCATTATGAAAAAGGTTATCGATGCTAATATAGGCAATGTTGCTAATGTTAAGAAACTTCCCAGCGGAAACCTACTCGTTGAAGCTTTAAATTCGACCCAGATCAAGTCCTTGTTGAAGCTCCGGTACGTCCATAACATCGAGATTGAAGCCTCGATTCCCGTGTCAATGAATTCATGTAGGGGTGTTGTCACCCATGCTGACTTCATTGATATGGAGACGGCTGAAATCGTTGATGAAATGGCTTACCAAAATGTAATTGGAGGAAAGAAAATAACTAAAATCTATTGACAGCAATAGAAGGAACACTGCCTCAGTCATTCTAACTTTTAGGTCCACTTAATTGCCAGACAAGGTTGAGGTAGGATATGAAAAAAAATATGTTCAACCCTATATTCCAAACCCACTTCGCTGCTTCAAATGCCAATTGTATGGTCATCATGGTAATGCTTGTCGGTCTTCGCTTCCATACTGTGCTAAGTGTGCTAGTGAGGGTCATGCTATGGAGCATTGTACGTTACAGGTTGAAAAGTGTCGTAACTGTGGAGAGGCTCACTCGACCTTCTCGCGGGATTGCCCCGTCTGGAAGCTTGAGAAAGAGATCTGCACAGTTAAGGCAACTGAAGGGATTTCCTACGGTGAGGCGAGGAAGCGAGTGAAGGTGACCCAGGCCGCTCCGGCTTCAAACGTTTCATATGCTTCGTTAGTAAAGTCCCGACCAGTGATGTGCAGTGTAGCCATACAGACTGAGTCGCCATCTACCACACCTGCTTCTACTCCATCTACTTCCAATGCTTCCTCTGCTACCTCCAACATCATTACACCGTCATCTACCACCACTACACAAAAAACTAATTATGCAAATGCTACCTCTTCTACTAAAATTAGGAATGAAAAGACTGACAAGACAAATAAAGTAACTTCACAGTTCTTAACCGGAAAAACACTTCTAATGCCGTCACTGCTCCCACGCAGTTGAGGAGTGGCTCACATTATCACTCCCTCTCAACTAGCTCAAGGAAGCATAATTTAGATGATGATATGGATGTCTCCTCTGGTAAGAGCCGGCCGGGAGAGGTCCCCCGGTAGCGCATCCGTGCGCAAAAAAAAAAAAAAAAAAAAAAAACTAAGAAAAACGGCCAAAACCGCAACTCTTAAGCCATAATGTTCAAAGTACTACAGTGGAACTGTAGAAGTATTCTGAATAAAGATCCATATTTGTCACTTTTAGTGAACATACACAGGCCGTCTGCTATTTGTCTACAGGAGACGAGACTGGATGATCAGCCTGATCCTTCAGTACTTAAACACTACCATTCGTACAAAAGATATGATGGTCATGGCGTTGCCATTTGCACACATAAGACACTGACGCAGACAGAAGTAGCGTTGAATACGCATTTGGAAACTGTCGCGTGCAGGGTGAAATTCAACGATGCGTACCTGGCTATCTGTTCACTCTAATCACCTCACAATACCTCCATATCTGATGATGACATAATATCACTAATTAGCCAGCTTCAGGGGAACAGGGTAATCTTAGGATATTTTAATGCCCATCATCAGCAATAGGGAAGTGAGAGGTCAAGTCCTCGAGGCGAGCAGATAGTTAACCTTTTGTTACAAACGAACCTCTGTCTTTTGAACGATGGTAGTGCGACTCGTGTAGATGATCGGACTGGCACCGGTATTGCCATTGATCTGTCTGTGGCCTCGGCAAATATATTTCCTGACTACTCTTGGGAAGTCATCGACGTCTCTCACGGAAGTGACCACCTACCCATCTGCATCCCTCATGCACGTGACACCCCCTCTACTCCCCGCCCTCCCAAGTTTAACTTTAAGAGAGCAGACTGGGCGTCCTTCCGTGCGATCGCCGACGTGGATGTATCTGGCGAGGACATTGATACCAAGGTTAGTAATGCGCGACACTCCATTTTACACGCCTCTGAGGTATGTATTCCGAAAACTGCTACAGTTCACACGAAGCGTGGAGTTACATGGTGGACAACAGATTGCCGACAAGCACTTCGTAAGCGCAATAGACGATACAGATATTTCAGCCAGCAGCCTAGTCAAGACAACTTCATAGCCTATAAAAAGGCAAGGGCTCAGGCAAGGAAAGTTATCCTAAATGCTAAAAAGAACTCATTCTGTCAATTTGTCGCAACTATAAATAGGACTACCTCCTCACACAAGTATGGAAAACCATCACCATACTCAGCAAATAAAAAACAATTCAACCCAATTAATTCACTTAAGATAATGGCAATATCATAGATGACCCCAAAGCAATAGCCAACACAATTGCCCACCACTTCCACGAGGCCAGCAGCACGGCCTCCTATGACCCTGTGTTCCTTCCACCGAAGGAAGCAGCAGAACACACCGTCCCAAACTTTGCCATGGGAGGCATAAACTCAGATTATAACTCTGAGTTTACGTTGGATGAACTCCTTCTTGCCCTGAAAACTTGTAAAGGCTCCAGTCCTGGTCCAGACAATATTTCGTACAGCATGTTGCAACATCTCGGCCCTGTATCATTAACAAAATTACTTAAATTATTCAATGAAATTTGGACCACACACACTTTTCCCCGCATGTGGCATTTTTCACATGTCATACCTATTCCCCAAAAAACTGGACGCCTTACGGACCCCAGTGCGTTTCGTCCTATTGCCCTCACGAGCTGTCTATGTAAGGTCATGGAACGTATGATTAAAAGGAGGTTACTTTTTGTGTTAGAGGCGAGAGGTTTGTTAAGTGTTGAGCAGTCGGGCTTCCGTAAACAAACCTCGAGCATTGTATTTCAGAGGCTTTTGCCAAAAAACATTTCATGGTAGGAGTGTTTCTGGACATCCATAAAGCCTTCAACATGACATGGCGACATGGAATTCTCATGAAACTCTACGCTCATGGCTTCAGAGGTTACTTGCCAATTTTTGTTTATAATTTCCTATAGGACAGGATATTCTCTGTCAAGCTTACCTCTAACGTATTCACAGACATTTTTGTCCAAGAAAACGGGGTGCCACAGGGCAGTGTTCTTAGTCCTATATTATTTTCTATTATGATTAATGATATTCTGTCAACAACTCCTGTCCCCAGGAATCTTAAATACTCACTCTATGCTGACGACTGCGATATGGCACTCCTCGCCATACGCAGAATTCTCAGCTGCACGGATTCAACTTGCTCTTGACTCCATCCAACATTGGGCCTCCTTGTGGGGATTTAAGTTTTCCTTTCCAAAGTGTATCGGTGTTGTTTTTACTAGACGCAAAATTCCGAACTTTCACATCACTCTTCATGGCCAGCCGATACCTTTTCAAAATTCTGTAAAGTTCCTGGGTCTGCATTTTGACAGCAGACTCTGCTGGAAAATACATATTGATAATCTGCGTATTCCGTGTCGTAAAAAAAATAACGTCCTGAAATACCGTTCTGGTACATCATGGGGAGCAGACAGAACATCTTTATTAATGGTGTACAAGTCCTTAATTAATTCTCACCTAGACTATGGCTCGCCGGTGTATGGGTCGGTATCGGAAGCGACTCTGAGATATTTGGATGTACTTCAGAATGAATGTTTGCGAATGTGTATTGGGGCCCTGCACTGCACACGTGTAGCGCGCATGGAGGTCGAGGCTAATATACCACCACTGTCCACACGACGTAACGCACTGCTGCTGGCGTATGGCGTCTCTACGGCCCGGAAGACTCCCCTCGGTACAACTCCATCCACCACCATAAGGCAGCACCACAATCTTCACAGTCTGAGTCGGTCCCCCCTAGCAGTGCGAATATACCACCTTTGCCAGCGGGGAGACGTCTCTATAGAAAACGGAGACCAGCTCGTGCTGCCAGTCCTCTCCCCATGGGAGACGCCGTCCACTACCTTCATCACAAACTGGCTCCTGGGGCACAAAGTTACTATGACCCTCGTGGCAGGCCTCCCTCCTTCTCTCCACCTTTATACAGACGGCTCCAAGACGGGTGAATGTGTGGGAGCGAGTGTATGGTCGAGTGAATGCGCCCTCAGATTCCGGTTGCCTTCTCATACATCGGTATTTTCTTCAGAACTTTTTGCTATTGATCAAGCCATATATTTCGCACTCACTTTGAATCATAATTATATAGTAATTTTTTCGGACTCTATGTCAGCCCTTCAGGCAATAGAGTCTGGACGTACGGATACGAATGAAATCCAGGGCAACATCATTAATAAGCTAAATTCGAGTCGTAAGTCCTTTCTGATTTGGGTGCCAGGACATTCCCATATACATGGGAATGAACAGGCCAACATGCTGGCCAGGTCTGCTGTAGAGCTCGAGGGAGCGTGGAACCTCCGTCGGGATCTACAGTCATGTCTCTCTGCCATAAAATCATCAGTACGACTCCTATGCCAAAGTCACTGGGACAGTCTCCACCTAAATACCATAAAGCCCGTCCTAGGTGAGTGGGCCTCTTCCAATCGCCCTACAAGGCGTGTGGAAGTGGTCCTCGCACGCCTAAGGATGGGCTCCACCCTACCAACTCATGCTTCCATTCATATCCCACTCCTTTCCACCACAATGTCCCCACAGTAATGTAACCGTCTCTGTTGATTACATTTTGATCCACTGCGTGCGTTATCGGGAGGCGCGGCGGTCCCGCACAGCTCACAGCCCGCCGTCTACCGGTAATTCAGGCCACCCTTTTGGGTGATGACCCGGATGTGATCGACAGGCTGATGATTTTCCTGACAGAGACCAATTTAATCAGTGAGTTGTGACTTACTTATGTTAAAGTTATTCATTATGTATATATGCACCATATTTGTTTTTCTTATTGTACATGTTTTGTAAATATAATTTTGGAATTAATGTCTGTGTGATGGATTTTCGCGTGACTAAGAATATGAGAATCCCCATTCCTTCCAAGTACGTCTGTTCACGTATTGTACATTTCCCCAAGTATGAATGCGTATATACTTTTACTTCCCTCCTTACACCCCTGACTAATGACTTTAGTTTTGAGATAGGGCCTAGGTACTCCCGAATGAATGAAGCGTGCGAGTGAGTATGAATGTATAAATAAAATTTGTACATATTAAGAACAAAAAAAATAAATAAATAAATAAATAAAATAAAAATAAATAAATAAGCAAAAAATGAAAATAAAGATAGAGTATACATAAATAAATAAACAACTAAAAATCTATATGTGTACATATTTTTTTCTTTACTTAACCATGGCCTAATACCCAAGTCAGGGTGATGGCCCCCCCAAAAAAAAAACTTTCTCTCTCTCTCTCTCTCTCTCTCTCTCTCTCTCTCTCTCTCTCTCTCTCTCTCTCTCTCTCTCTCTCTCTCTCTCTCTCTCTCTCTCCGTCCCTTCCGTCGCATCGTAGCAGCAGCAGAGGAGAGGAGAGGAGAGGAGAGGAGAGGAGACGCGGCAGCGGTCCTCCTCTAATCACTACCTCGCGGGGATTGGATGGCAACAATTAGGAGATGAAGTGGCTCGATGGGGCTTTCCGCGTCTCT
>CM035209.1:5156422-5169534 GCA_020233015.1 Callinectes sapidus | reverse complement strand
GACTCCTTTTTACTTCACCTTCACTATTTCACAAAGCACAAAGCAAATGTACACGAGTTTTTCAAAGTGTTTTTACAGTTTTAGAGACAGAATGACAAAATTTCTACATTATTAACTGGAGAAACACTCTTGAAAAACCTGGTTATCATATCTGTGGTCTTGGAAAATAGTTGTCGTGAGAGAGAGCAAAGCATTTCTGAATACGGACCTTAAGCTTTTCATCATCTAACACATCTCTTTCAAGTCACAAATAACTCTTTAAGACTGTCTTTTGTGTTACAGCCATCCTTGCGTATCAAACTGGTTGGGAATGGAAAAGTGTATTCTTCTATACATTTTGTACAGTGTATTTAGTGTTGTGAAGTGTTCCATATCACGATGAAAGGAATGAAAATATATTGTTTTAGTTACATTTTTTTGTGATTGCTATATTTCCTGTATCCTCTTTTTCTCTCACTCATTAGCTTTTTCGTTCCTTTCCTTTCCTTATCTCCTTCCTTTTCTCCTAGACTAACCTTTTCAGTTCTGGGACATATTTTCATATTCATTCTGTTTACTCTTTGTCGCTTTTACACAGCTTCAGAAATTCATGTGAAGATTGAAATTGTACAGACTCTGGCCATTAATCTTCTGAGTTCCATGGACCCTTCCTCATGTCAATAAAATCGTTCAATCAAACCCAAACCTTGTGGTAAAAATGTTTCGCAGAACTGAAGCGTTTGATGATAGCTAAGAAAAAGAACACTGTAGATGGAAGCGGGTGAATGATCCTCACACACACACACACACACACACACACACACACACACACACACACACACACACACACACACACACACACACATACACACGCACACGTACACCCACGACTGCTATTTCCTTTTGTCGTGGCTAGGTTATCTTTAACTTTCACTGCGCGCAAAGCCCAAATTAATAGTGTGGAAAAAAAAATCTGCGTCGTTGTAAAGTGGTGATGGTTGGTCAGGATTTCGTTGCTTTGTCGGTAAAAGTTATTCCATCAGTGACGAATGTGTTTGTTGTCCATTAGGGAGGAAGAAATGCAGTGGTTTTTTGGATGGTGGTGGTGGTGGTGCATATTCGTTTTATTTATTTTGACATATTGTTTTAGAGGAATGCATTGAAACTGTTGAGGGGACCAATATCCTCTCTCTCTCTCTCTCTCTCTCTCTCTCTCTCTCTCTCTCTCTCTCTCTCTCTCTCTCTCTCTCTCTCTCTCTCTCTCTCTCTCTCTCACTTGTTGACATAATTATTGGTGATGAAATATTATTGAGCCGTCACATTTTCTGGCATTAAGACTAATGTGATTCGAGCCTTTAAATCCAGTAGTGTAATTTGTAACTCTGTTATGTTACATATTTCCATCTATATTCATCTATATCAAATATAACTATAATAACAATAATGTTATTTGTATGTATCTTTATGTATTTCTCTTTTCTTTAATCTTCTTCGAGGCGTCAGAAATTACTAACCTGAAGTACGAAAAGGTGAAATTGATGAACACTTAACAACAGGGGAAAAGCTTTTTGGCTATGGGTTCTCCCAGGAGCCTCGCTTCCTCAGTTGGTGAGATTGTTCCTACCCAAACCGTTCCTACTTTTCGGGATTTCCCCGCTAAACAGGGTCAGAGAACGCTTGCCAACTTCAGAAGTAAATCTCAATGATGTGGTTGTCGAAAGACACTTAGATTCATTAGATACTTCTGAACAATCATTGGATCAAGGGAAGTGGACAGTTGTTTAGGCTAGGGTTATTGGAAGTCATGTCATTCCTGACCTTGTAGCTATGCATGACCCTGTCTCCATTCAAAACGCACGTGTATCTGCTGACATCTGCAAAGAAGGTTCTAGCCGACATAAAAATGGCAAAGACAAGCAGTGGAAACCACACTTTCTACAGTGCGAGAAACAAACGGTTTTTGGTAAATTCTGAGTTAAGTTCAATTGCTGAAAAGGCGCCTTGATGTTTTCGTCTTACTCAGTGAACCGTTAGGTGCAACTGATACAGCAGAGCACCATGTAAATTAAAACAATGCAATACCTACATCTCTACCTATGTATCTTGGTCCTTTGGGTATTTTTTTTACGGGGAGGGGTTGCAAGCCCCACCCCAACCAGCTGGTGAGGCATTGCCAGGGACACTGGTATCCCTGGCTGCCCACAAAGGAGGAAGAGAAGGCACAGATGAGGAGGGACAGAGGGGGGAGAAAGCTATGGGAGTTTAACATGGATAGGTACATATCCTCAGGACATCGCGAGGACGCGATGTTGTAGGTGACGGAGCGATGTTAGGGACATGATAGGTAGGAATTCATTGTATATATTTATGTAGCATTGTATATATCTATGTAGCTGTCCCACAACCTTCCCCCTCGCCTGTGGAAAAGATCTTCAGCAGCATTCAGGATAAGATTACTTCCCCTGAATTGAAGGCTGCTGTTGATGCTATAATCACAGCTGTTCAACTTCTAACAGACAACAAGGACCAGGAAGTAAAGCAGCTCCAACCAACTGTAAGTACCCTAGAAAAGAGAGTGGTACAACTAGAGGCACAGTTGGACGATGTGAATCAGTATGAAAGGCGAGACACAATTATCATCAGCGGTCCAGATCTACCCCAGGAGACAAGTGGTGAAAACCCAACCAATGTAGTGGTGGACACCATCAAACGCACTCTCAGTGTTAACATCACACCCTCTGAAATCAATGTTGCTCACAGACTTGGTGCAAAGAACAAACAAACTGTAAAGACTCCTATTATTGTTAGGTTGCACAGTCGCCAAAAAAAGATGAATTATTAAGTGCGTGTGTCACAGTCAAACCAAACATTTTTATCAATGAATCTCTCACCCCAAAACGCCGTTCTATTTTTAAGACTCTATGGAACATAAGGAAAAAAAAACATTGTTTGTTCCAACAGTGTTATACTCGTGATGGAAAAATCTGTGTAAAGCTCAGGTGCTCTAACCAAAAGCACACAATAACCACGGAATGGAACCTTAACAAATTTCTAGATAAATTCCCTGCTCTCAGGGACAATGTTCAGCCATCCAGTTAGATTCGCTTCTACTGCAGTCTCATTCCTAATATGTATGCCTTAAGGAAAAGAACATGCTTTTTTTGTTGCGGCAAATGTCTTAGTGCTGGACCTCACTACTTGACCTAAGAAATGAATAACTTGCAACGGATATGACTTACGCCAGGGTCTTCAGGGTCAAAAAGAGAATCAATCTATACTAATGTATATAGACCAAAAGGGTGATGTATTATGGTCCAGCACTAGACACATGCCTTTATTCCTATTACATAACAATATTCTTCATGTGCAATATGAATCCATTACCTTTCCCTATACTATATTACTACTACATGTACCATTAATTTCTACCCAACTTTTTACAACTTGTACCTGACTCTACCACTAGTTTTTCTAACAGTCTACATTGTATGAATTTATGCGATATCTACATAATTTATCATATGTCAACCATTACCATTTACCATTCATTTTCACGCTAACACTGCTAATACATCTATTACCCATATATTACTTAGTCACCAACACACCTCAATCCATTCAAGTAGCCACACTGAAATACTTATTACAACTACTATACATACCTTAAAATGCCAGATATCCTTTTCTATTCTTATAGCTAATTCTATCACAATTTTCTACCCATTCACATCCTTCTCATCTATACATGGAAAGTCTTTATGCATCCCTTTATGACGATATTGTCACTGACAACCCTGAAAACCCAAATGACATTGGTTCGGACATAATTAGAACTGTAAATGGACATACAGACCTAACAAGTATATCAAATTATTACAGTATTGAAGAATATAACCGACAGACACAGACTACACCAAATATATCTAATCTTCCCTTAGCATCCTTCACCTTAACATTAGATCCCTCCAAAAAAAAACTATGATAACCTAACATCTTTTTTAAACTGTTTGAGAATCCAACCTCATGTCATTGCACTTACAGAAACCTGGATTAAAGACACTAATCAACATCACTTCCATCTTGCTGGTTATTCTACATATCACTCTTTGAGAATGAACAAGGAACACGGAGGAGTAAGTTTACTGATTAACTCTGATATCCATTCTGAACCCATTCATCAATACACATTTGTAAATGAAACCATGGAAATTTGTACTGTGCAATTAAAACTTCAAACTCATCTAATAATCTCCGTCATCTACAGACCACATAGTAAACATGTTGCAGTGAATGAGTTCACACATACACTAACTGATATCCTAACCCAGAACACATTCACAAAAAACAACACCATTCTTTTTGGTGATCTCAATATCAATCTTCTAGAGCACGCTTCCCATCAACCAACCAATAGTTTTCTTAATACCATGCAAGCTCTTAACTATTTCCCACATATATCTCGTCCTACCAGATTTCCGGATAATCCCATACTAGGCCAACCCTCACTTCTTGATCATATATGGACGAAATACACACCATTATCAATCTCTGGCATTATTCACCACCAATATCCGACCATCTGCCAATCTTTCTAAACATATGCTTAATGTCCGACTTGTCTGCTAAACATAAAATAACTTTTAGAATTTCTAACGCACACAATCATAATTTGTTCACATCTGATCTAGCTTCAATAAGCTGGTATAACATTCTCTCTTCTAATAATATAGATGAAAACTTTGAAAATTTTAATAGAACACTTCAAAACTTATACGATGCTCATTTTCCATTAGTTACTAAATTTGTGTCATCTAAAAGACTCGGTAATCCTTCGTTAACACCAAATGTACTAGCCTCCATTAAACATAAAAGTAATCTCTTCAAATTGTACAAACTAGGGACCATTGACCATAATACGTACACACAATACCGTAATCGAGTTACTCATATGATAAGGACAGCCAAAACAAATTATTACATGAACGTTTTTAACAGTTTTAGGAATAACACAAAGAAAATTTGGCAGACTATTAATGAGCTATCTGGCAAGCATTCACCAAAAACTAACATATCGAATATACGTCTCAACAACACAACACATAATAACCCACAACAAATTGCCGAGGTCCTCAATGAACACTTCAGTGAAGTGGCAGCTAAACTTAATAATAATCTCCCACCAGCAAATATAAGGGCATCTGACTTTCTGCAAGGTAACTATCCAAGTTCTATGTCTATCCCACCAGTTTCTCCACAGGAAATTATAAATATTATAAAAAAAATCTAAAAAATAAGAAGTCAAATGTTAAAGAAATTCCTATCTCTTTATTAAAACGAAATTGTACACTGATTGCCAACCCCATTTCATTACTTTTCAACCAATCGCTTAACTCCAGTATGTTTCCCGCTACCCCCAAAAAATGCCAACATTACTCCTATCCATAAATCTGGTCCCACGAATGACCCAAATAACTACCGCCCTATCTCTACGCTATCTGCATTCTCTAAAATATTTGAAAGCCTAATGAAAAATGGATTATTGTCATACCTGCAAAAAAAAAAAATACTAAGCGACACTCAGTATGGGTTCAGACCAGGCTTAAATACTTCCCATGCTCTCAATAAATTCTCCTCTCACATTTACTCATCTCTTGATAATAAATTATCTGTACTGTCTATCTTTGTAGACTTTTCCAAAGCTTTTGATACAGTCAACCACAGCATTCTTCTAACAAAATTTCATCATTATGGCGTTTGAGGTACTGTACACTCCTGGTTTAAAACTTACCTTAATGATAGATCCCAATGTACACTTTTCGAAGGCTATAATTCATCTGTCAGAAAAATTACTACTGGCGTCGCACAAGGAAGTGTCCTGGGATCCTTGCTCTTTCTTATGTATATCAACGACGTTGCATTTGACCATGCAGATACCATTCTCTTTGCTGATGACATGACCTCGATTTCACTGGCCACACTAATGATACCTTATTCCACTCTGCTAATGCAGATCTTAACAAATTAAATGAATGGTGTTTGAGTAATCGACTTACCATAAACAGCAATAAAACTTACTTCATGCTATTCTCAAACAAGATTGATAATAACCTACCAGAATTAAAAATAAGAAACAATGAATTAGCTAGAACAAGTAAACTTAAGTTCTTAGGAGTAACCTTTGATGAAAATCTTACATTTAAATTTCACACACATAACATTTCCCAGAAACTTTCACGTTGTACTGCCATGCTCTATAAAATAAGGGATTTTATGCCTACTGAGATCCTTAGAGTACTATGCCCATATATACCCACACCTACAATATTGTAATCCGATATGGGCTACCACTCAAGCTACACACCTAAATTGCATAAACCTTATTCATAAAAAGATTATCCGGATTATCACAAAAAGTTCGTATCTTGAACACACAGCTCCACTCTTTAAAGGCATGAAAATTCTAAAACTTGAAGACATAACAAAACTTTCCATTGCAACAACCATGTACAAAAAACAAATTAATGTCTCTCTTCCACCACATGAATACACTACTCGACAAAGACAACGCCTTTGTATACCTGCCCATCGCCTTAGTATCTTCCGCCACTCGACTTCCTACCTAGGACCCACAATATGGAACTCGCTACCCTTGCAATACAAAAATGTCCACTCTATTCATAAATTCAAAAGCAAGCTAAAGAATCATTTCATGGATGCATACTAATCAGTCACTTCCTACCTTCATACCTTATATTATTTTCCCTCTGATCTCACAACACTAACTCTACAAACCTTCATCATCTTTCCTGTACTTTGTTTTTAAACCCAACTATATTATCTGTCTCATATACATATCAGTTCATATCACCTACCCATTTGTGTCTTCCCATCCATCTTCATACTCAACATTATACTTCCCTATCTTTAACAAGATATAGATAATATATTCTATATAAACCTTATCATATTATCATTTTATTTATCTTCATGATAGATTTTTCTATTTTAAGTTGTCTATTGTTTTTAGTTTAAGTCATATACATTTAATTTCTCATTTGCCTGAAAAGCATCAAGCTTATACATAGGCTGGCCAATAATGTATACTCAATAATATAATGTATAAACCTAGACTATAATAAAGTGTAAAGTGTATAAGTGTATAAGTGTAGATATAATTTCATGCAACATCTCTATAAGATGGTGCAATACTTCAGAAATGCTGACACAGCTTGTCCTCTTCAAGGAGTTGCATGTGTTTATATATATAGCTAGGCATTTCAATTGTTGCTGTATCTATAGGATGTTACATTAAATGTAACATCCTATAGTAGATACAGCAACAATTGAAATGCCTAGCTATATATATAAACACATGCAACTCCTTGAATATTATTTCAGAAGGAGCACAGCATCTGTCATTTTAACTTTCATTGCTGCCAAGTTGCCAGAGAGGGTTCATGAAGGATACGAATCGGTTTCCGTTCGTCCCAACATTCCAAATCCTCTCCGTTGCTTCAATTGCCAACATTATGGTCATCACGGAAAAGCTTGTCGGTCTTCCCACGCCTGCTGCGATAGATGTTCAGGAGAGGATCATTCTGCAGACCAGTGTACATCTCTGGTCCAGAAGTGCCGTAACTGTGAGGGTGCTCATTCCACTTTCTCACGCGATTGCCCCACATGGAAATAGGAAAAAGATATCTGCACAGTGAAAGCTACTGAAGGGATTTCTTACTATGAAGCAAGGATGAGAGTGAGGCAGACGCAGTCCGCTCCAGCTTCAAACGCTTCCTATGCTTCAACAGTAAGGGCTTCTCCCAAGATGTGCACTATTGGTATTCAGAATGATCCGTTGCCTGCTCCATCTACCTCCACAGTTTCCCTTTCAACCTCTGCCTCATCAACTGCAAAAACTACATCCATTTCCACTAAAACTTCTACTCCTATCACTTCCTCTGCTACATATCTGTTCGCCATCTCTCGTGCTCCCAGTAAGAAGAAAAAGACTGACAAGCTTTATAAACTAAATTTAACGAAACACACTCACACTTCATATGTCGTCGTCGTCCCGTGCCCTCGAGGAGGAGTTCTCACACTCCCTCCTTCTCGACGAGGTCCGGGGAATTAATGATTGATGACCCAATGGATGTCACCATTAGTAAGGGCCAGGAGAGGTCCCCGGCAGCTCTTCTGAGCGCAAAAGGACCAAGAAACATGGCCACCACCACCACTCTTAAGCCAAAATATTAATGGTGTCTACAATGGAACTGCAGAAGTATTCGGAATAAAGATTCATATTTGTTACTTTTAGTGAACATACACAGGCCGTCTGTTATTTCTGTACTGGAGACGAGACTGCAGAATCAGCCTGATCCTACAGTGCTAAAACACTACCATCCGTATAGAAGATATGAGGGTCACGGCGTTGCCATATACATACACAAAACACTAACCCAAACAGAAGAGATGTTGAATACACCTCTGGAAGCTGTCGCGTGCAGGGTGAGATTCAACAACATGTATCTGGCTATCTGTTCCCTATACTTGCCTCCCAATGCCTCCATTATTGATGACGATATTAACTCTCTTATTAGCCAGCTTCCGGGCAACAGACTACTACTGGGCGACTTTAAAGCCCATCATCAACAATTGGGAAATGAGAGGTCAAGCGTACGTGGGGAGAAGATAGTTCACATTATGTTGCAGACAAACCTCTGTCTTCTGAACGATAGCAGTGCGACTCGTGTAGATGATCGGACTGGTAACGCGTCTGCCATTGATCTGTTATTGTTATCACCAAATATATTCCCTGACTTCTGGGAGGTCATCGACGACTCCCACGGAAGTGACCATCTACCCATCTGTATCTCTTACTCACGCAACATCCCCGCCACCCTCCACCCTCCCAAGTTCAATTGTAGGAGAGCAGTTTCGGCAACCTTCCGTGGGATTGCCGACGTAGATATATCTGACGAGGACATAAACACGATGGTCAGCAATATAACACAGTCCATATTACACGCCGCCGAGGCTTGTATTCCGAAGACTTCTACAGTTTACACTAAGCATAGAGTTTCATGGTGGTCAACGGATTGCCGACAAACACTTCCTAAGCGTAATAGGCGGTTCAAGCATTTCAGCCAGCAGCCCAGTCAAGTAAACTTCATAGCCTATAAAAAGGTAAGGGCTCAGGCAAGGAAAGTCATTCACTTAGACAATGCATTTCATCAGTGAACCGCACCACAACCCCTGTCAAAAGTCTGGCAAACAATAAACATACTTAATAATAAAAAAAATATAAATATTTAAAAAAACACTAACCATAAACAACAATATAATTGACAATAAAGAAGAAATAGCAAATGCAATAGCCAATCATTTTTATCAGGCAGGCATTTCCACTTACTATACCCCTGCATACCTACCCCACTAGGTGAAGGCAGAACTCTCAGTCCCAAATGTTGGCACGGGATGCGTAAACTCGGACTACAACAAAGAGTTTACGTTAGATGAACTCCTCCATACCCTGAAATACTGTTTAGGCTCCAGTTCCGGTCCAGATAATATTTCATATAGTATGCTACAACATCTCGGCCACCATTCCATCACTAAATTGTTATTCCTATACAACGAAATATGGACCACCAACACATTTCCTAAGACTTTGGGCTTTGCTCATACCATCCCAATCCCCCAAAAGGCTAGACGCCTTACGGACCCCAGTGCGTTTCGCCCTTTTGCCCTCAAGAGCTCTCTATGTAAGGTCATGGAACGTATGGTAAAGCGAAGGCTGCTTTTTGTTTTAGAAGCGAAGGGTTTGTTAGGTGGTGATGAACAGTCGGGGTTTCAGAAGTACCGAAGCGCGATGGATCACCTAACACCTAGAGCATTGCATTTCAGACGCATTTGCCAAAAAAAAAAACTCATGATAGGGATGTTCCTAGACATCCACAAAGCCTTCGACATGACATGGCGACACGGTATCCTCATGAAACTCTACGCTCATGGCTTCACAGGTAACTTGCCCATTTTTGTTTGTAATTTCCTACAGGACAGAACACTCTCTGTCAAGCTTCCTGGTAACGTAATCTCGGACGTTTCCATCCAGGAGAACTGGGTGCCGCAGGGTAGTGTTCTTAGCCCTATATTATTCTGTATTATGATTAATGATATTCTGTCCACAACTCCCGTCCCCAAGAATCTTAAATACTCACTGTACACTGACGACTGTGCGTTATGGCATTCCTCGTCTAACACTCAGTTCTCGGCGGGGCGGATTCAAGACGCTCTTGATTCAGATCAGAATTGGGCCTCTTTGTGGGGATTTCAGTTTTCCATTGGTAAGTGTATCGGCGTTGTTTTCACTAGACGTAACGTAACTGATTTGCAATTAACTCTTCAAGGCCAGCAGGTACCATTTCAAAATTCAGTCATAGCTCCCCTCGGCAACGCAGCAAGCAAGATCATCTGGCAGCACGACCACCTCCACACTGCAGTCCACCGTCCAGTCTTTGTCAGACTTAACGCTCTATGCCTACAAACAGGCGTGGGACTGGACGAGGCAGACCGCCTCGTGCTGCCCATCATTCCTCCATAGAAGGAACCACAACCATCAATCTACACAACATGGATAAGGGTGAAGAAGTTCCCGAGGAGGAGCTCCACCAACACTTCCGGGCCCTCATCGCTGGCCTTCTTCTATCCCTACAGATTATACTGACGGCTCCAAGACGGATGAATGTGAGGGTGCAAGTGTATGATCGTGTGAATGTACCCTCAGGTTTCGACTGCCGACTCATACATTGGTTTTCTCCGCTGAGGTTTTTGCAATTTATAAAGCCATAGATTATGCACTAAATTTATCTTATCCTTCAATTATAATTTTTTCCGACTCTATGTCAGCCCTTCAGGCAATAGACTCCGGCCGCACGGATACAAATGTAATCGAGGGCAACATCATTAATAAATCAAATTCAAGTCGTAAATCCTTCTCACTGATTACGGTGACGACGTTCCAGTATACGTGGAAATGAACAGCCTGACATGCCAGCTCGGTCTGCCGCAGAGCTCGGGGGAGTGTGGAACCTCTGTCGGGATCTGCAGTCATGTCTTTCAGTTGTTGAATCATCAGCGAAACTCCTGAGGCAGAGTCACTGGGACAACCTCCACCTACACACGATCAAACATATCCTAAGCGAGTGGGCTTCTTCAATCGCCTCACAAGGTGGGAGGAGGTAGTCCTCGCACGCCTCAGGACGGGCTGCACCCTCCCCACCCACATGCTCTCCTACATAGCAGACACTTTCCCATCACAATGTTCTATATGTAATGTCACCCTCTCTGTCGAGCACATCCTGCTTCACTGTGTGTGTTATCGTGAGGAAAGGCGGTCCTTGCCGGCATGTTGCCGGAGTTGCGGACTTCCGCTAACGCAGAAGACCCTTCTGGGTGACGAACACCCGGATGTGGTCGATAGACTGATGATTTACCTGACTGAGACCATCTTAATCAGAGAGCTGTGATATATGTGTATATATTATGTGTGATGCACTATGTACATTTCTTACGTGAACGCATGTAAATAAAATTATGAAAGTGATTTCCATCCAGCGTGATTTCATGTAAATATTTCACTTTTTTTTCTTATAAAAGCAATACGTAGTAGTAGTACGTAATCACCCTGTGTGTTGCCATCCCCTTCCCTTGCCTTGACAAAGGAGAAAAGCTTTGTAGTAGGATTAGGTGCCCTGTGTGAATGAAGCGTGTGTGTAGGTGTGACTGTTTTTGTTGTTGTTATTGTTGTTGTATTTGTTAATGTTCTTATATTAAAAAAATATAATACAATATATATATATATATATATATATATATATATATATATATATATATATATATATATATATATATATATATATATATATATATATATAAAGAAAAATAAATTAAATAAACACAAGAAATGCACTTGTAAATAAACAAGACAAATACACCAAATTAAAATAAAAAAAAATGGCCTAATACCCATGATTGGGTGATGGCAAAAATATAAATAAATAAATAAAAATAAAAATAAGTAAATAAATAAATAAATAAATAAATAAATAAGAATTCTTGCCATGGTCTCTCTTTCCACCTACTACAATTGGCCATTCCATGGCTGACTGTTACCGGTGCTTACCAGGGCACTCTTCTCCCAGTGGAAAGACCTAAGCCTTCGGGTTTTTTCGTTCAGTCATTCCTGTTCCAAAAAGACCCACCTCCTATTTTGGGTACGTGGATTTGAGGAACACGCCTCCGTTCCTCTATCGAGCTTCGCTGCAAGGAACTGCTGTCCAAAGAGGAACTAGATGATGAGAAGCGTACTGGCCTAATGCGTCGCATGAAGAAGCTGCTTGGTGACAAATACAATGCCTTTGACGCTGACCTCTTCAAGCAGCTGTTTTACTAGCGTCTGCCAACGTCCATCCAGCTAGGTCTCTTCACAGTTAAGAGTAAGTTGTCTGTTGAGGACCTGACTGCTCTAGCTGACGACTACATGGCGACTTTCACACCTCCAGTGTCTTCTGTCATAGCCCATGCTTAAGGTGTCTACGTTAATGGCAGATGTCTCTCAGCTCAAGAGCGAATTACGTCGCCGCCCTCAGTCTCGCTCTCACTCACGCAACAGATGCTCAAAGAGTTCTCGCAGGCATCAGCTACTACCATAGCCGTTTTGGTGCCAAAACTCTCAAATGCCAAACTCCTTGCAGTTACCGAGCGTCAAACACCAACGATGGTACTTAATGCAGTATAATGTCCGTCACACGTCATCAGTGCTGCTCCACTTCTACCATGGCCTCTCCAAAACACATTTCATCATCGACGCGGGCGCAGCTATTACCATTCTACCCGCTCGGGTTCGCCGACGATGCCTCACCCCTATCCTGCATCTCTACGCCACCAGTAGCAACAGAATACCTGTCTACTGCCCGCGTACAATGAAGCTGGATCTCAACCTGCGTCAATCGTTTTTTTTTTTTTTTTTTTTTTTTTTTTTTTTATGTAGAAGGGAGGCGGCCAAGGGCAACAAAAATAAGACAAAATAGCCCACTCTAGTGCCGATCCCTGGAAAGTCCATAATCAGTAGCCAAAAG
>CM035209.1:5103111-5155770 GCA_020233015.1 Callinectes sapidus | reverse complement strand
ATACAGATATGAGATTGTGATCGGAGGAACCCAACGGAGAAGAAAGTGTGACAGCATAAGCAGAAGGATTAGAGGTTAGGAAAAGGTCAAGAATGTTGAGCGTATCTCCAAGACGATCAGGAATACGAGTAGGGTGTTGCACCAGTTGCTCTAGGTCATGTAGGATAGCAAAGTTATAGGCAAGTTCACCAGGATGGTCAGTGAAAGGAGAGGAAAGCCAAAGCTGGTGGTGAACATTGAAGTCTCCGAGAATGGAGATCTCCGCAAAAGGAAAGAGAGTCAGAATGTGCTCCACTTTGGAAGTTAGGTAGTCAAAGAATTTTCTATAGTCAGAGGAGTTAGGTGAGAGATATACAGCACAGAAAAATTTAGTTAGAGAGTGATTCTGAAGTCGAAGCCAGATGGTAGAAAACTCAGAAGAGTGGACATTCTACGTTGGAGCTGTGTCACAAGCCATCTTAGGAGCAGACTTCCTGCAGTACTTCAACCTGATAGTTGACGTCCGAGGACAGAAGCTGTTGGACCCACTCACTGAACTCTCCACCTCAGCCAAGACGACAAGTGGCGTAAGCACCTTGCTGTCCGCCATCAACCATGAACACCAGTTTGTTGACATCCTTAAAGCATACCCAGAGCTCCTGTAACCATACTCTCCAAGTATGCCAGTTTTCCACAACGTGACGCACCATATCGAGACCACTGGACCTTCTGTTCACTCCAAAGTTAGACACCTGGCTCCAGGGCGTTACAAGCAAGTTAAGAAGGATTTTCAGTCCTTACATGCGAAAGGCATCATTCGTCTCAGCAACAGCAACTGGGCTTCAGCACTCCATGTTGGCGATAAGAGGAATGGAGACACAAGGCCGTGTGGAGACTACAGAGCTCTCAACGCCATGACGAAAGAGGACCGTTATCCTCTCCCCAACATCCAGGAGTTCTCTTCTCAACTCCACGGTTCTACCATCTTCTCCAGAATCTCGTCAAAGCCTTCCATCAATTTCCTGTCAACCCTGAAGACGTCTCCAAGTTTGCCATCATCACCCCATTCGGCCTCTACGAGTATGTGAGGATGCCATTCAGCTTACGCAATACTGCCCATGCGTTCCAGCGCTTCATTGATGAAGTTCTGCGAGGCTTTCCTTTCTGCTTCGAATGTATTGATGACCTTATCGCTAACAACGACGTGAAAACCCACAAGCAACATTTACAGCAAGCTTTCACCAGGCTACAAGACTAAGAGGTACAGAGCAATCTAGACAAATCAGTCCTCGGTGTTACGTTCATACATTTCTCCTTCCTACTGCTACACCGTGATAACACGCAGAAAGTTGAGCTCCTCCGAATCTGTGGATATTACACCAACGCATAGTGCTGTGTGACCTGTTCTAGTCTTGGATAGTGACACGAACAGTGAAAGAGTGCATATTTAGCATAAAAACTAAGATTGTATGTAGTGTATTAGAGAAATTTTGAGTAATATAAGTGAAATCAGCTTCTGGCCCTCTTGCGGGGAGCAGAGTAACCTACTCGACAACATTCCTGTTTGGTGTTTCAAAACTGTGAAGCAAATAATAACATTCATTCTCTAATCTAAAATGGAGCGTAAAGAAGTGTTGACACTACGGAAACTCTTCAATGATGCTCTGGAGTGGATGGAAAGAAACTGCATGAAGGCTCGAGAGAAACATGGAAAAATAACACTGGGGAACTTTTTTTCAATAACTTTGAGTTGCATTGGATATCTTAACTGATTCTGAAGGAGTTTTAGGCGCTGATTTCAAATATGAAATTAGTTTATCTCTAGAAGCTCTAGTTTGTCTGCAATTTGAGGTTAATGAAATTGTACAAATGTGAACTTTAGTAAAACATGTATAAGCATTTTCACATCCATATATATATAGATAGCTTCTAATATTTTGATCTTTCTTGTTTTGTTCCAGGTCAAACATGGCATCCAAAAAGAGACATCATTGTAGAAACAAGCCTGATGCCTTTTGCTACATTTGTGGATGCTATACACTCAATCGTCAGAGACGTAACATATCCTCCTTCGTTAAGCGTGCCTACAAGTCATATTTTGAAGTTCATCTTGGTGATCAAAACAAGCAATGGGCTCCTCATGTTGTGTGCCACAATTGTGAGGAAATGCTTCGAGACTGAACCAAAGGAAAACGCAAAGGTCTGTTTTTTGGAGTTCCAATGGTATGGCGTGAACCCAACAACCATGCGACTGACTGTTATTTCTGCATGGTAAACACAACGGCTGTTGGGAGGAAGAACCGACATAAGATTACGTATCCAATCATTCCTTCAGCTATTCGGCCTGTTCCGCACTCTGAAGAAGTTCATGTTCCAGTTTTCAAAGGCTTGCCTTCATTGGACGATCAAGACATTGGACATGATACAAGCGAACAAGACAGTTGTGACAGTGAATTGTCAGAAAAGTGTTCACAATCGGAGAACTGTTCTTCAGACACTGAATCTTTCCCCATCCCAAAGTTTCTTCCCCAGGCTGAACTCAATGATTTAGTGCGGGATTTAGGTCTTTCAAAGAAAGCAGCAGAGCTTTTGGCATCCAGATTAAAGGGCAGAAATCTTGTTGATCACTCTGTTAAAGTATCATATTTCAGAAAGCGTGACAAGCTTTTTTTGACCTTCTTTTCAGAAGACAGACAGTTTGTTTACTGCCATGACATCCCAGGGCTTCTCAAAGAACTGGGTATACCTTACTATAGTCCTGCTGAATGGAGACTCTTTTTAGACAGTTCAAAACGCAGTCTAAAGTGTGTTCTTTTACATAATGGCAATGTTTATGGAGCAGTACCTGTCGGTCACTCAGTGCATTTGCGGGAAGACTATGATGATATGAGAATGGTTATGGACCTATTAAAGTATCATGAGCACAGTTGGATCATTTGTGTAGACCTAAAGATTGTTAACTTTCTTCTTGGACAACAAAAAGGTTTCACCAAGTTTCCATGTTTCCTCTGTATGTGGGACAGCGGAGCACGAGACAGACATTGGGTCCAGAAGGACTGGCCTATGCGTGACACCCTTGAAGCAGGCATGCCAAACATCATAAAAGACCCAATTGTAAGCAGAGATAAGATCATCTTTCCTCCTCTTCACATCAAATTAGGTTTGATGAAGCAATTTGTCAAGGCACTGGAAACCGAAGGTGAATGTTTTCAACACATCATCACAGCTATTCCAGGGTTATCATTTGAGAAGATCAAAGCAGGCGTGTTTGATGGCCCACAGATTCGAACCCTAATTCGTGATGATCAGTTTATTGCTAAGATGACCACTTTAGAAAAGGAAGCATGGCTATCATTTGTAGCAGTTGTTCAGAACTTCCTTGGAAACAATAAGGCGGAGAACTACAGTGAACTTGTGAACAGAATGCTCCTCGCTTATCGTAATCTCGGGTGCAACATGAGCATCAAGCTTCATTTTTTGAACAGCCACCTTGATAAGTTCCCAGACAACCTGGGGGCTGTGAGTGACGAACAAGGAGAACGATTTCACCAAGACCTAAAAGTCATGGAAGAACGCTACCAAGGGCGCTGGGACAAAAGTATGATGGCTGACTACTGCTGGGGCATTAAACGAGATTGCCCAGATAAAGTGTACAAACGCAAAAGTTACAAACGCAAATTCCTGCCTGAATAAAATACACAAACAAATTGATAAGCTTTCATCAGCTGTGATGATGTTCTGAAGGATGTTAATCGAACTTTGGGATAGAGATTGATGTTTTCCAAGAAACGCTATCAGAATATTTGGCACAACCATTAATAGTGTAATTTACTCTCAAATCACATCGTAATGTTCTGCTTCTTTTGCCTTAATAAATATACAAAAATTACTTCCATAGCGTTTTAAAATTCAAGTGAACCAAAAAATTTTGACTAAATATTGCAATGTCCTATAACGAAAAATAAAAATATCAAATTGCATAAAATCTGTAGCTTGCAGACAAAAACCGACTCCAGATTTTAAATCAGCACACTCAAATTGACTTTAGAAAGGGCTTTTTCTTAATGCAACAAAAAGAGTGTTCCCCAGTGTAATCAATGAAATAATACCCAGCTTAGAATTCACTCAAGCAAAGCTGGATGAAGCTGATTTAAAATTGAAGAAAGCAGAAAGTGAGAAGAAAGAATACTCATCAAAGATTCAGTCACTCACTGAAGAAAACCAGGAGCTTCGAGACAAGGTTGGCAACTATGAAACCCGACTAGATTACTTGGACGACCAGAGTCGATGCAATAATCTTCGTTTTACTGGAATTCCTGAAGTATCTGGTGAAAACTGGGAACAATGAAGGTGACCAATGTAATTACAGATCACCTGAGCATCCCAGCTGTGAATTTCGAACGAGTTCACCGGGTGGGGAAGATAATGAACCAGCGACCAAGAGACATCGTTGCCAAGTTTGCTCGGTTCACTGAACGTGAATCAGTTTTCCGAGCAAGACGTAAACTGAAAGGAACGAACATCTTCATACATGAAGACTACTGCCGATGAACTATGGATGTCAGGCGTGACCAAATGGACAACATAAGGGAAGCACGCAGGAATGGCAAGATTGCTTTCTTCAACTACCGGACCTTGGTGGTGAGGGATGCCTCCCGGGGTGGTGGAGTGAGGAGGGGTGCGCGCCATGGCGCCCGGGCAGTCAACACCACCACCGCACCCGCCCCCGCGTACACCCCTCCATGACCCCTTTACGCCACCACGCACTACTACTACAACAACTACCACTACTACTGAGTCCACTGACGGTACTCAGACTCAAGGAACACCCACGAGGCTTGATCATGGTGGGGATGGGGTTGCGACAGCTCTCTCATCCTCTCACTGTGATCCTCCACCAACAGAGAAGAGACAACAACGTGAGAGAAAGCAGCCAGCTTATTATAGTGCTAAGTAAAGCTTGACTCGTGTTTCTTATATTGAATTAACACATCCATTACAAAAGACATGTATTTTGATGAATTACCTTTTTAATACTTAAATGACATCGAATTGTTAACAACTTTTAATTACAACATTAATGAAAGAGAGAAAATCAACCTTCAATTTCTTAATACTTTATGTGTAGATGCTTTTAATCGTGAAGGTAATATTCAAGTAACAGGTAATATTGCTGATTTATCAGATGAATATTTAACTAATGAATTTTGTGGGTGTGTATTATTTTGCTGATCAAAAATTATCTGATTATCCAAGCATTCCTAAAGATACTTTCTCAGTTCTTTCATATAACATTTGCAGCCTTCCACTTCATTTTCAAGAATTTATAGATGGTTGTATTACTCCACTAGGTCATTTTTTTGACGCTTTATTTTTTTTTGTGAAACACAATTAACACCCGATATGCAACATTTGTACAACATCCAACAATATGTCATGTTTTCTAATAATCATTCCCGACAAAATGGTGGGGTTACCTTATATGTAAAATCAAACTTTGTAACTAAAGAAAGAACTGATCTTACTCTGAAAAATGAATGTTTAGAATCTATATTTGTTGAAATTGTACAACAGGGAAAAGGAAACATTATTATAGGAAGCATATACAGAAGACCTCATTCCAACATTGACATATTTTTGAGAAATATGAATGATATTTTTTCTAGAATAAATGAAGAGAGAAAGATAGCATATATAGCAGGAGATATCAACTATTAATTTATTAAATTCTAGAGAAGACAAACATGTCAGAGTTTATTAATTTGTCCTATGCCAAAAGCTTTTTTAATTCGATTACCAAACCAACGCGAGTAACAAGTACTAGTGCAACACTAATAGATCACATATGGACAAATAATACGAAGAAAAATATTTTTAATGGGATACTTTATGATATGACTTCTGACCATTTTCCTGTATTTTCTATGTATTCTATTGATATGAGTAATGAAGATAATGATCCCCCATCTCTCATCACCTTTAGGAGATACACAGATGGGTCTATGGATGCATTTAAGACAGCACTACAGGGAGTCACTTGGAATTTAGTTTTCTCTTCACAAAATCCAAATGTATCTTATTCAAACTTCTATTATATTTTTTCAGCATGTTTTTGTAAGTACTTTCCACTATTGACCAAAAGAAAAAAGGCAAATTATTCTCATAAACCTTATAATACACCAGTCTTAGTTGAATTGATCAAAGAAAAAACAAGTTGCAGAGGAAATATGCCAAGTGGCCCATAACTTATGGTGAGAGGTATCGTGTAATAAGAAATCAGATGACCAATAGAATAAAAGCCTTAAAAAACAAATACTATCTTGATAAATTATCTGAAAATTCAGGGAACCTCAGGAATACTTGGAGAGTATTAAATGAAATTCTAAAGCGTAACAAGAACACGAAGCTGAGTGCATCATTTTTGATAGACCAGTAAATTATTGTGGATCCAGAAGACATAGCCAATAATTTTAATATATACTTTGTAAGTGTTGCAGACAATTTAATGAATTCATACGACAATCAACTTTTAGACTTTAAATATTACTTACAAGAAAGAGAAATTCAGTCATTTATGATAGCACCCGTGATAGAGGAAGAACTTCTTGATGTTGTAAGAACATTTAATGATTCATCTCCAGGTAATGATGAAATACCTATGAAGTTGATAAAAGAAGTAGCTGTTATAATAGCTCCTGTTTATTACATGTATGTAACTCATCATTTCTAAGTGGTATATTTCCTGAAGACTTAAAAGTAGCAAGAATCATACCAATATACAAAGCAGGAGACAAAAGAGAATTAAAAAATCATAGACCAATATCTGTTTTAAGTTCATTTGGTAAAATAGTTGAAAAAACTAATGTATAGTAGGATGTACCAATTTTGTGAAAACTTTAATATTTTAACAGATGCTCAATATGGTTTCCGTAGTGGCAGATCAACGGAATCTGCTTTAAATTTATTTACCAATGATGTTTTAAATTTGTTTGATAATAGAGAATATACAGTATCTGCTTTCTTAGATCTTTCCAAAGTGTTTGATACAGTGATCATGAAATTTTGTAGAGTAAATTAGAATACTATGGCATAAGAGGAATAGCAAATAAATGGTTTCAGTCTTACCTTAATAATCGTAAACATTTCGTCCAATATAACACCAATTCTTTCTTAATTTTACACACATCATATGGAGTACCACAAGGCTCCATACTGGGACCACTATTGTTTCTGATATTTGTTAATGACATTGTAAACTCAAGTCCATTATCTAAATTTATTTTATTTGCAGATGACTGCACTTTGTATAGAAGTCATTCTAGTCTTCCATTTTTATTAGATTGTTTAAATGAAGAATTAAATGAGCTTTATAAGTGGGTAATAAGTAACAAGCTCACTCTAAACACTAACAAAACAAATTACATAATTTTTCACAGAAATAAAATGGTACCACAAAATCTGATGAAACTTATAGTTAATAATTCAGTTATAAATCAAGTAATAAATATTAAATTCTTAGGAATTATAATTGGTGATAAACTTTCATGGAAATTACACATAAAAAGCGTTTGTAATAAGATTAATAAAATGTGTGGCGTATTGCATTTAACAAAACATCTTTTGACTAAAGAAGCAAGGCGACATGTTTATCATACTTTACTTTATCCAAGTATTATTTATTGTAACACAGTCTGGGCTCCTGTTCCCCCCTCAAAACTTAAACCTTTAGTAGTGGCACAGAAACGAGCTGTTAGAATTCTTGCAGGAAAACCAAGATATGAACATACAAATAACCTTTTTATAGAAACAAAACTGCTCAAACTAAAATAAATTAACATATATTTTAGTGCCTTTTTTTGTGTATAAATGTTTAAACAATATAATAGAAAATAAATTTTATACCTTTCGCACAAACATTAGATATACATTTAGGGAACATTCTTTATTGGAAGTTCCTCATATACGTTCTAATCAATCCCAAACATGTATTACATACTGTGGTGCCAAGATATGGAATCAACTTCCATTAAGTTTAAGAACAGTACCATCATTAACCAGCTTTAAATTAAATCTAAAAAGTATTTACTATCAAGCTATCATTTAGACGAATAAATTATATCAACTGTCTTGTTCGAATATGTGTCAAAAATTCGTATAACTTTTTAATTGCCAACTATATGTAAAATGTTAATATTGATGTGGACATGTTCAGTTTGTGTTACATACAGGTTTGAGAACAGTATTTCAGATATTTTCTATTACTGATTATAAATACTTGTTATGTAAGAAAGTACGTAACTATGTATGTACTTATTAAAAAACTATGTATATCATGTGTATGTGTGTGTGTATTTGTGCGTGTGCAAACTATTATGTTAATGCAATTAATAGCAGATCTCTTACGTTTATGTTTGTATATGAATGTATGCATGTATGCAAAGAAAACAAATTATTTAATTTACTAGTATGTATGTATATGTGTATGTATGCATGTATGTGTGTTTGTATGTATGTTACAATGTTTGTATTATGTATGAATGTATGTATGTATGTATGTATGTATGTATGTATGTATATATGTATGTATGTATGTATGTATGTATGTATGTATGTATGTATGTATGTTTTATGTAATATGCATTTCTGTGTGCAAATGTGTATATTGATTTAAATGAATGAATGTGTTAAGTAACATCCATGCAGGTATGCAGGTGTTCATGTGTATATAAAATTTGTATCGATGTGTATATGTGTGTATGTATGTCTTATATGATATGCATATACATGTGCATGTATGCATTATGTACGCATGGATGGATGTTTGGATGGGTGGATGGACGAATAGAGAGATGAATGGACAAACGCAAAAGTGTATGAAAGTTTGTATGAATGTGCGCATGTATGTATGTGTGTATGTGCCTGTATGTAAAGGTACGCATATACTTATGTGTCAACCAATATATGATTATAGTCTAAATCATTTGACTGAAATTTCATGTTTATGAAACCTCACTTCAAGATTACTTATAAATGAAAATTGCGTGTAACTGTATGGAAGCAAATATTGCGTGTGTGTGTGTGTGTGTGTGTGTGTGTGTGTGTGTGTGTGTGTGTGTGTGTGTTTGTGTGTGTGTGTGTGTGTGTGTGTGTGTGTGTGTGTGTGTGTGTGTGTGTGTGTGTGTGTGTGTGTGTGTGTGTGTGTGTTTGTGTTAGTATGTATGTATTGAGAGTAATTATTAATATACAAATTCATTAGCCATTGTTTTTTGGAGGAGACAACATTGCGTGTACATGTGTGAGCCTACTAAGAGGGTTTAACTCTCATTAGGCTCAGCCAATGAATTAATTCCTTATGTTTGCTTTATATTTGTTAAACTCTTTTTGGCTAAATAAAGAATCTGAATCTGAATCTGAATCTTGGACACACCGTCAAACCAACAGGCGTCACTCCACATCCCTACAAGTACGAGTCCATCATGCAGCTCCCGAAGCCACCTTCCCAAAGGTAACTCCAGGAATTCCTTGGGATGATAAACTTTTACAATCGCTTCATCCCACACTGCTCTCTCTTGCTATAGCCACTGTACGCCACGCTCAAGCCATCTAAGAAAGACCAGCCTGTCATCTTCTCATGGGCTGAAGAGGCTAACGCCGCCTTCCTCGCTGCGAAGCAAGCTCTCATGGACGCCACAGCACTCTCCTTTCCTGTTCCTGATGCCGAAACTTCCATCGCAACAGAGGCATCGAACATTGGTGTCGGTGCAGTCTTACAGCAACGCGTGGATGGATGCTGGGAACCACTTGCCTTCTTCTCGAAAAAAAAAAACACCTATCGGAAAAGAAATACAGCGCCTACGATCGAGAACTTCTCGCCTTCTACAAGGACATCAAACGCTTCCGTTACTTCATCGAGGGCCGCCGCTTCCACATATTTACCGACCACAAACCTCTGGTTACCATGTTTGTCAACAATAAGCAGTCCTACACTCCATGGCAGCTACGTCACATGGACTACAATGGGCAATTCACGACCGACATCCGTCACATAAAAGGCACTAACAACACTTCAGCTGACGCTCTCTCCCGCAACATATCTGCTGTCACCTCCACTACCATCAACTACACCGCCATCGCTGCAGACCAAGTTTCTGATGCAGAACTGCAGCGCCTCAAGGACAACCCTTCGTTGGTAATGAAGGTGACACTACCAGACAGTGAGTTCTCCCTCTATGCTGATGTCTCAACGGACTCAAGTGTTTCTTCAGCCTCATGGCCTCTCCCACCCTGGGATTCGCGCTTCACAGCAGCGGATCGCTTAACGCTTCATCTGGGAGAGAATCAATAAAGACGTCACACTCTGGACGAGTACCTGCATCAAGTGTCAGTCCTCCAAAGTGACGCGATACACTCACTCTCCTGCAGCCACCTTCACGCTTGTCTCCGAGAGGTTCCACCACGTCCACCTTGACCTGGTCGGGCCTCTACCTCTCTCCCATGGTTGCCGCTACATCCTCACCCGTGTTAACAGCTTCACGCGCTGGCCAGAAGCCGCACCCATCACTGACATCACTGCCGACTCCGTCGCCCGTGCATTCATCGCGGCTTGGTGTTCCTCACAGCATCACCTCAGACCGTCAGTCATTTCGAGTCAACCGTGTGGAGCATGCTGATGTCTTTATTTTCTGCCGCCGCTACAGAACTTCCAGCTACCACCCACAGGCCAACGGCACCGTTGAAAGGTTCCACAGACAGCTTAAGGCTTCCCTCACTGCTACTGCCCAGAGAGAACATTGGTCACTTGCCCTTCCCATGGTACTACTTGACATCAGAAATTCATTCAAGACAGACCTTCACTGGTCCTGCGTCGACTTGGTCTACGGCACCACACTACCCCTGACTGGTGAACTACTTGTTCCTGCCTCCAATGCTGCACCCTACAGCGCACAGGACTTCGGTGCCCAACTGAGACGCACTATGTCCGACCTGCAGCCAGTCCAGCCTCGCTCTTCCCACGGCAAGACGTTTAATCACCAGGATCTGGACAAGTGCACTCACGTCTTCGTCTTTGTGGATGCGGTCAGAAAGCATCTCCAGCCACCTTACCAGGGACCATTTGAAGTAATTAGGAGGAACACGGAAGAATGTCACCATAAACCGCAATGGCATTCCTCACTCCGCGGCAGTAGATCGCGTCAAACCCGCACGCCTACTACACGCCATATACTCTACAATTCCGCCCTCCACCACCAGCACCTCTACGTCTGCAAGCAAGACCCATCAGGCCAAAAAGGTTTCGTTCCTCCTATCTCGTCACTAGGGGGGGGGGGGGGGATATTGTATTGTTTATCATAGTATCCCTTATAAAGTTTTCTGTTAAGTATTTTCAGGGAACACTCAACTAGAATTCATTGTATGTACATACTATTATATTTTTATATGTATCTTTATCATCCAAAATTAAAAATGTTATTAGTTTGTAAATGTGATCCCTAGTCAAAAAATATTTCACATATGTTTATAAAAATTACCTGTAAAAAAGAATATTATATTGCTTGTAGACGTGTGTTGGGTGTCCTGCCTAAAAGCATGAGCCCCTTGGATTTTCCATCAATGAATAAGAAGTCTTGCCATGGTCTCTCTTTCCACCTACTATATCCTCTCGGTGTTGCTTATCCAATCTGGGTATCATGGCAGTGCTTACAACTTAGACTAGACACACCAATGTATACATTTCTACCCATTATGGTTATGAGAGCAGAGTAAGAGGCAGTACAGTTCAGTTTCCCCTCTTCTGTGTTTACAAATCCATGTTGCCTGTCAGGTGTGAGTGCTTCTCTCATAAATTTTAAAATTAATCTCCGTTCTGTGTGTATAATTTCTGTCTGAGTCAGGTCTGCAGGGACCTTCCCATACGAGACAGACTGAGCCCAGACACCGTGCTAAAAACACGTGTTCTGAAGCCCTGTCTTTCTGCCACCTTTGCGTGGATTTTTTTGTATGCCCATCTGGCCTAGGGTTTTAGATAAATAAATTTAGGTTTCCCATTGCCCCATGATTTTAGATTTGCTGTTCACTTCCTCGTCCTTAGCGGCAACAGAAGGTGTCTGTTGCCACCGAATCAGATTGTCTTTCCTCTCTCACCTATGGAGGATCCGCCTCAGTGAGCGTGCTTTTGGGGTGAATTAATACCGTCCGGCCCCCCTAGAGTGGTTTGGCAGGACAATCTGACCTTAGGAAACTCCTCCCTGACCTCCTCCCACTTGCGTCCCGCTCCCTTCCTGTACGAGGGGGGTGTACCCCCTCCATGCCGGAAGGACTCTCCTAACCCCCGCTCCAAGGGAGAGGGAGGATACTGATCGACAACCCCTGACTGCCCGACTAAACATCGATCCCAGTAAAGCGACTTTTATGACTCTTCACTCTAAAACTGCGACTCGCCTGTCAACGGTCAATTCTTTTATAATAAAGTCATTGACTGTAATATTGGAAACGTTGTAAATGTAAAGAAACTTGCCAGTGGTGACTTACTAGTTCAGACCCTTAACGCAAGTCAAGTTAAATAATTGTTAAAGCTCCGGTTCATCCATGACATCGAGATCGAAGCTTTCATTCCTGTGTCTATGAACTCGTGTCGAGGAGTTGCCTCCCACCGCGATTTTGTGGATATGGATGGCCGAGATTACTGATTGCATGGCTGAGCAGGATGTAATTGAAGCACGTAAGATAACTTAGAATGTTGACGGCACCAGAAGGAGCACAGCATCTGTCATTTTAACTTTCAGTGCTGCTAAATTGCCGGATAGAGTTCATGTAGGATACGAGTCGGTTTCCGCTCGTCCCTACATTCCGAACCCTCTCCGTTGCTTCAATTGTCAACTTTAAGGTCATCATGGAAATGCTTGTCGGTCTTCCCATGCCTACTGCGGTAGATGCTCAGGAGAGGGTCATTCTGCAGACCAATATACATCTCTTGTCCAAAAGTGGTGTAACTGTGAGGGTGCTCATTCCACTTTCTCGCGCGATTGCCCCGCGTGGAAATTTGAAAAAGATATCTGCACAGTGAAAGCTACAGAAGGGATTTGTTACTATGAAGCAAAAATGAGAGTGAGGCAGACCCAGTCCGCTCCTGCTTCACCCTGGTAAGGTATCGTGAGCCCAAATGTACACCACTCGCATGCGCAGAGTACATTTTTTTTATTATTATTACTAATCGGCAACAGCTTCGCCGAACCTAACACGACGCCTTGACAGTGTGATGCGAGCTGTAGTGGAGGATGGATGTGCCTCTCGGCTTAACAGTAAATTTATTATGAAGCGTTCGTTATCTTCAGAGGGGAAAAATTTCTCCTTTTTTTCTTTTTTGCACAGGTATCCCAGTTCTGGCTGAAAGGAAGTCAGTTTTGGTGAGGATGACTGCTGAACACTTTTCTATCATGTGCTTTATAATCAGGGATATTGAAAGCAAGGACATATGACTTTTATTTACGTGTTCTTACTATGTCTCAAAAAACATATTTTTTTCTAAAATTGGTTATAAATCTTTATAGTCATTGTAGTTATTTCACACCATCACATAACATTAAAAAGGAGTTATGTTTCATTTCTGAGGGAGAAAAAGACAAAAGAAAGTGGATCTTAATTTTTGGCAGATTTTTAAATTTGTGGTGTACGATTGGGAATGCCGTACCTGACACGCTATTGAAATATAGCGATACCTGTCCAGGGTTCAAATGCTTCTTATGCCTCAGCAGTAAGGGCTCCTCTCAAGATGTGCACTATTGGTATTCAGACTGATCCGTTGCCTGCCTCATCTACCTCCACAGTTTCCCCTTCAACATCTGCCTTATCACCTGCTAAAACTACATCCACTTCCACTAAAACTTCTACTGCTATCACTTCCTCTGCTCCATATCTGTCCACTATCTCTCGTGTTCCCAGTAAGGGTGAAAAGACTGACAAGGCTGGTAAACTGAATTTAACAAAACTAGAACGCACTCGCCCTTATGTCGTCGCAGCTCCCGCGCCCTCGAGGAGGAGTTCTCACGCTCGCTCCCTCTCGACAAGCTCCGGGAGTTAATGATTGATGAACCAATGGATGTCACCACTAGTAAGAGCCGGGAAAGGTCCCCCGGCAGTTCCTCTGAGCACAAAAGGACCAAGAAACACGGCCGCCATCTCCACTCTTAAGCCATAATGTTCAAGGTGTTACAGTGGAACTGCAGAAGTATTCGGAATAAAGATTCATATTTGTTACTTTTAGTGAACATAAACAGGTCGTTTGTTATTTGTTTACAGGAAACGAGACTGCAGGATCAGCCTGATCCTACAGTGCTAAAACATTACCATCCGTATAGAAGATATGAGGGACACGGCGTTGCCATATCCATACATAAAACACTAACACAAACAGAAGTGACGTTGAATACACCTTTGGAAGCTATCGCGTGCAGGGTGAGATTCAACAAAACGTATCTGGCTATCTGGTCCCTCTACTTGCCTCCCAATACCCCCATTGTTGATGACGACATTACATCACTGATTAGCCAGCTTCCGGGTAATAGGATAGTACTGGACGACTTTAACGCCCATCATCAGCAATGGGGAAGTGAGAGGTCAAGTGTACGTGGGGAGCAGATAGTTGACATTATGTTGCAGACAAACCCTGTCTTCTGAACGATGGAAGTGCGACTCGTGTAGATGATCGGACTGGTAACGCGTCTGCCATTGATCTGTCATTGTTATCGCCAGGTATACTCCCTGACTTCTCCTGGGAAGTCATCGACGACTCCCACGGAAGTGACCATCTACCCATCTGTATCTCTTACTCACGCGACATCCCGCCCACCCCCCGCACTCCCAAGTTCAACTTTAAGAGAGCAGATTGGGCAACCTTCCGTGGGATTGCCGACGTGGATATATCTGGCGAGAACATTGACACGATGGTCAGCAACGCAACACGATCCATATTACACGCCGCCGAGGCTTGTATTCCGAAGACTTCTACAATTCACACTAAGCATGTTTCATGGTGGAGTTCATGATGGACAACGGATTGCCGACAAGCACTTCGTGAGCATAATAGGCGATACAGGCATTTCAGCCAGCAGCCCATTCAAGCAAACTTCATAGCCTATAAAAAGGCAAGGCCTCAGGCAAGGAAAGTCATCCGTAATGCAAAAACGGACTCTTTCAGACAATTTATTTCAACAGTGAATCGCACCACACCCCTCTCAAAAGTCAAGAAAATAATAAACATACTTAATAAAAAAAAAAAAAAACATACATCCCAATAAATACTCTGAATATGAATAACAATATAATTGGTAACAAACAAGAAATAGCAAATGCAATAGCCCAGCATTTTTATCAGGCAAGCAGTTCCGCCTACTATACCCCTGCCTTCCTCCCCCGTAAGGAGGAGGCAGAACTCTCAGTCCCAAACTTTGCCACGGGAGGTGTAAACTCGAACTACAACATAGAGTTTACTTTGGATGAACTCCTCCTTGCCCTGAAATACTGTAAAGGCTCCAGTCCAGGTCCAGACAACATTTCATATAATTATTATGTTACAACATCTCGACCACCATTCCATCACTAAATTATTATTCCTATACAATAAAATATGGACCATCCACACGTTTCCTAAGTCTTGGGTCTTTGCTCATACCATCCCAATCCCCCAAAACACTGAACGCCTTACGGACCCCAGTTCGTTTCGCCCTATTGCCCTCACGAGCTGTCTATGTAAGTTCATAGAACGTATGGTAAAGCGAAGGCTGCTTTTTGTTTTAGAAGCGAAGGGTTTGTTAGGTGATGAGCAGTCGGGGTTTCGGAAGTACCGAAGCACGATGGATCACCTAACACACCTGGAGCATTGCATTTCAGAGGCATTTGCCAAAAAAGAATTCATGATAGGAGTGTTCCTAGACATCCACAAAGCCTTCGACATGACATGGCGACACGGTATCCTTATGAAACTCTACGCTCATGGCTTCAGAGGTAACTTGCCCATTTTTGTTTGTAATTTCCTACAGGACAAAACATTCTCTGTCAAGCTTCCTGGTAACGTAATCTCGGACGTTTTCGTCCAGGAGAACTAGGTGCCGCAGAGTAGTGTTCTTAGTCCTATATTATTTTGTATTATGATTAATGATATTCTGTCCACAACTCCTGTCCCCAGGAATCTTAAATACTCACTGTACGCTGACGACTGTGCGTTATGGCATTCCTCGTCTAACGCTCAGTTCTCGGTGGGGCGGATTCAAGACGCTCTTGATTCCGTTCAGCATTGGGCCTCTCGGCGTTGTTTTTACTAGACGTAATGTACCTGATTTGCAATTAACTCCTCAAGGCCAGCCGATACCATTTCAAAATTCAGTCAAATTCTTTGGTCTGCATTTTGACAGCAGACTCAATTGGAAGACCCACATTAATGAATTACTTATCCGTTGCCGTAAAAAAATCAATTTCCTCAAATACCTCCGTGGTACTTCATGAGGGGCAGACAGAAAATCTTTATTAATGGTGTAAAAGTCCTTAATTCGATCTCATTTAGACTATGGCTCACCGGTGTATGGATCTGTGTCGGAACCAACATTGATTAGGTTGGATGTTTTGCAGAATGAATGAGTGAGAATGTGTCTTGGAGCACTGCGCTGCACTCGTGTGGCGAGGATGGAGGTTGAGGCCAACATACCACCGCTGCAAAACCGTCGCGATACTTTACTCCTATCCTATGGGATCAAAACCGCCCGGAAAGCGCCCCTCGGCAACACAGCAAGCAAGATCGTCTGGCAGCACCACCACTTCCACACTGCGGTCCTCCGTCCAGTCTCTGTCAGACTTAACGCCCTATGCCAACAAACGGGCGTGAGACTGGACGATGCGGACCGACTCGTGCTGCCCACCCTTCCCCCATGGAAGAAAACACAACCATCCATCAACACATCATGGCTAAGGGGGAAGAAGGCTGTTGTTGCCGAGGCAGAGCTCCACCAACACTTCCGGGCCCTCATCGCTGACCTCCCTCCATTCCTACATTATACACTGACGGCTCCAAGACAGATGAATGTGTGGGTGCAAGTGTATGGTCGTATGAATGTGCCCTCAGGTTCCGACTGCCGACTCATACATCGGTCTTTTCGCTGAAATTTTTGCTATTGATTAAGTCATAGACTATGCTTTAAATTCATCTTATCATTCAATTATCATCTTTTCGGACTGTATGTCAGCCCTTCAGGCAATAGAGTCCGGCCGTACGGATACAAATGAAATCCAGGGCAACATCATTAATAAATTAAATTCAAGTCGTAAATCCTTAAATCCTTCTCACTGATTTGGGTGCCTGAACAGGCTGACATGCTAGCTCGGTCTGCCGCAGAGCTCGAGGGAGCGTGGAGCCTCCGTCGGGATCTGCAGTCATGTCTCTCAGTTGTTAAATCATCAGCGAAACTCCTGTGGCAGAGTCACTGGGACAACCTTCACCTACAAACCATCAAACCCATCCTAGGCGAGTGGGCTTCCTCCAATCGTCCCACAAGGCGGGAGGAGGTTGTCCTCGCATGCCTCAGGATGGGCTGCACCCTCCCCACCCACATGTTCCCCTACATAGCCAACGCTTTCCCACCACAATGTTCTCTATGTAATGTCACCCTCTCTGTCGAGCACATTCTACTTCACCGTGTGCGTTATCGTGAGGAGAGGCGGCCCTTGGCGGCGAATTGCCGGAGTCGCGGCCTCTCGCTAACGCAGACCACCCTTCTGGGTGACGAACACCCGGATGTGGTCGATAGACTGATGATTTACCTGACTGAGACCAACTTAATCAGAGAATTGTGATTTACGTGTATATATTATGTATGATGCACCATGTACATTTTTCACCTGAACATTTATAAATAAAAGTATGAAAGTGTGTATGATTTCCATCCAGCGTGATTTGATGTAAATGATTTCTGTCTTTTATTCTATATATTTTTTTTTCTTTTCTTCTATAAATAAAGCAATACGTAGTAATACTACGTAGTAACCCTGTGTGTTTTTGTGTTGCTCCCTCCATCCCCTGCCTTGACAAAGTACAACAGCTTTGAAGTAGAAAAAGGTGCCCTGTGTGAATGAAGCGTGTGTGTAAGTGTGACTGTTGTTGTTGTTGTTGTTGTTGTTGTTGTTGTTATTGCTGTTGATGTTATTATATAATTAAAAAAACAAAAACAAAAATAAATAAATAAATAAATAAAAATAAATAAATAAATAATAATAACCATAAAAACAAATAAATAAACAAAATGCACTTGTAAATAAACAAACAAATACACAAAATTAATAAAAATGGCCTAATACCCATGATTGGGTGATGGCAAAAAATTTTTTAAAAACTTCCCATAAATTGGTCAAGTTTGTAGGCACCCTCCCATAAATTCTTGTCAAACTTCTAACCTCATAGCTACATTAGTATTGATATTTTACTTATCCCGATGGATTTTTTTCTTGTTTCTCCATGAGAGTAACATTAATAACCTCAGAGTGAACATTGAAAGTTTTTTTTCTTTTTTCCTCCATGGAGGTATCCAGTAAACACAAAAGTTTGTGGATGACATCAACCTGAGCTTGATTCCAGACAGCTTTGGCCCGTCTGCAGATAGGCCACACTCACCTCTCCCATGGTTACATTTCCAGTAACTGCTAACAGCATTGTGATGACTGTTTCGTTCCTCTGACTGTGCGGCACTTGCCAGTTGAGCGTCCCAGTTTGTTCGACCTTCTTCTAGTGTCATGGTAGGAACAGGGTTTATAGTCTTTATCGCAGTGGTTCCCAAACTTTTATAGGTCGTTACCCACTTTTCATACATGATCCTTGCCCATGCCCCCCTCCCCAACAGCCATTACCCGTGACTACCGTGACTGTCTACTACAGTCTTACACTCATTACGTCCATGTCAAAACCACTCTAGTAAATCCTGTAATTTTATTGATTCCATTTGTTATTTTTCTTTTGTTAATTATTAATAAAGAAACTTGTTTTTTACCTTTGCTGAATCTCACATAATTATTGAAATTGTACTAAAGAGGTAATATAATGCACATTAAAAAAAAAAAAAAACTCATACGCAGAGTAATTAAAAATTGCATTATTGTGAAAATCTGTTTCAGCAATAAGCAAAAAAAAAAAAAAAAAAAAAAAAAAATCCACTGGATTGAAAAAAGTGTATTAATCTCACGCAATGTGATCTGATCTTTGAATCTTACAAATCTGATAACTTTAACTTTGTAATTCTGAAATGAAATGCTATCATAGGGAGTCATAGTTAACTGCCACAACCATGGCCTTCAGTGGCCACACACCCACCTCCTCCAGATCATTTGCTTCTGAACGTTCATGCCAGGTTCATGCTTCCTTCACTTTTGAATCCCCATTCTACTCAGTGTGAAGGGTGATGTTGCAGATTATCAACAAGCTTCTTGATTTTTGGTTTTGTTTCACTTAAAGCACACCGTAGGTGTAGGCGATATTTCGTTTTAATGTGGAGTACTTGAGAGAATACAGCCTCACAGGAATAAGTTGATGAAAATGGTAGGAAGTGGCGAAAAGCTAAGTCACATAAGTTTGGGTATGAAGCTGCCATTGATGACCAATATACTGTGAGAGATTCAGTTTCAAACTTCATCATCCTGAATCCTCCTGAAGTGTCAAGAGCTCATTTTGGCCCTCATCATTGTAATTAGGAATGCATGTCACTGGAGCAGTGAAGGGGGCCCTTACTAGCCGAGAAGTTAGGCTTTGGAATTCTGGGAAGTATCTTATAAATTCCCCTTCCAAGGCTTCAAGATGCTGGGTAATCAAGTTCTGCGTTGCAGCGTCACACTCCTCTACAATTTCTGACACTGTCTCCAGCATTGCCAAGTTTCCCATTTCAACTTTGCTCCTCCAATTCTCCATCTTACGAATGAAAGCTTTGATTTTGTTCACAAAATGGATTATCAAGCTTCCTTTCCCTTGTAGTTCCAGGTTCAGTGTGTTCAACTGTCTAAATATGTCAACAAGATAGGTTAGCCGTAATTCGAAGCTATCTGCAAATCATGCTGACAGCAAATCTTGCTTGTTCTGTATTCTGAGAAAGAGGCTGATCTCTTCTCTGAGCTCAAATACACGCTGAACTACAATTCCTTTTGATAGCCAGCGAACTGCTGTATGAAATAGTAGGGTCTCGTAAGCTGCATCCATATCTTAGCAGTCTCTTGAAAAGGCGTGTGTTAAGAGCTTATACAAAGTTAACTGTCTTTATAATCGTATTCAGAGTGTCCTGTAATTCTGAGGGTAGCGTTTTTTATACAAGAGCTTGCCTGTGGATCATGCAGTAGAGAGGGATAGCATTTGGTGCTTTTTGTATAACTCTTGTAACAAAACCTGACTGAGAACCCAACATGGCTGGAGCCCTGTCTGTGCATATCCCACAGAGATTTCCCCTGTCAAGACCCTCAGATTAAAAAGAAATCTGTAAGTTTCTGCATTACATCTTCACTTTTTGTAGATTGTTCAAACCGCTCACAAAACAAGAATTCCTCCTTCAGATCCTCATCATGAACATACCTTACAAAAGCCAGGAGTTGTGAGCAGGACTGGACGTCAGTGGACTCATCAAGTTGAATACTGAATAATCCAGCTCTTTTAGTTTCCTGTATCACCTGCTCTTTGATGTCATCAGATGCTTGGGAGATTCGGCGTTGCACTGTATTATTTGAGAGTGAAATAGCAATCAGCTTTTCAGCACTTTTCTCACCCAAAACAAGCTCTGCCGTTGTTTTGGCACATGGCAAAATTAATTCCTCCCCAATTTGTTACATTTCATTAAGTTTATTAAATAGTTTTTTCTGTTTTTTTTTTTTTTTCAAGTCAACTCAAGTATCAAAACAATCCTTGGTGTTCTAATGAAAAAAAAAAAAAATCTCGAAAAAAAAACTAGTGTTATTACCCAGGAACAAGCAAAAAATAGCTTACACACGAATTTATTACAGATTATAACTTGATTTGCACTCCTAGTTCTTCACCTACTCCTACACTGAGAACCCTCAATTCACCTGAAAAAAAAAAAAAACTTTTAAACCCCTAAAAACTACATCGCTAAATAAGTTATATCCTTAGTGGTGATGGAGTGGGGTGGTGGCCGCAGAAGCTGGCCGGATTGGCAAACCTTGGCACGTCGGAGCATCAAGGTTATAATTAATAATAATAATAATAATGATTTACGGTTTATTGGGAATACAGCCTACAATTTTGGCTGAAGATTTATATGTTATCGTACCAATACATATCCTTATGTTCTAACATTCATACTTATTAGGTCTACCCGAATCGCATCCAACATGCCGATGCGTGGTTGATAGATAGCGCCAACACAGTGATCTAGGCCTCTGGATGATCAGGCCACCCTGTCCATTATTATTCGGAGTTTGTTACTGTGGTTACTGTGTTGCGTGTGACTGTAGTAGTGTTTGGTAGTGTCTGGTGGTGGTGGTATATCGTGGTGTGCTATGGTATGATAGAGTGTTATGGTGTTAATATTACGCTCCAACTCTCCTCCTTTACCCTCCCCACCTTTACCTCCTTCACCTAATGCTACACAGAAAACCTTGAATCACCCGAGAAGACACTGAAATCCCTAAATAATACGCATAGTCTATGTGTTTTAAGCTGGGAGCTTTGTTGTGTCTTTGATAAGATGAACACTTTTTGATTTCACCCTATCTAACCTTGTGGTCCTGATGGAGTAGCAATTAGTGTATTGCAGCTACCCTTCGGTGAAATGGTTAGAAATTCTTACTGTATTTATTCAATTGTCCTCTTTTTGCTTGTTATCCAGTGAATTGGACCACAGCTAAGTTAATATTTTTAAAAATATATATCGAAATAACTCTATGTTGGTTAGTATTACCAGAATTTATGATTTGGTGTTGTGTGCCTGGTTTTTCCCCTATGGAGAACAAGCACCTCAAGAAGGACAAGGATACGCGTAACATATAACTTTGGAACTGTCAACCTATTTAGCAAAAAAAGTAAAATATTCTATTTGTTACATTTTTTTTTTTCCCACGTTTATGACTTTGTACTCTAACACATTGAAGAGAGAGAGAGAGAGAGAGAGAGAGAGAGAGAGAGAGAGAGAGAGAGAGAGAGAGAGAGAGAGAGAGAGAGAGAGAGAGAGAGAGAGTAGTGGAAATGTTATGTTGCCTGCACTAATTCCTATGATCTTTGTCATCGACAACATACATTGTTCAAGTATGATATCCCATTTGTCGTGAAAAAGAAAAGTTTTGATGCTGCACTCTATTGGTCATACTGTACGGCTGTGGGTCCTGGTTAAATGCTGATTTGAGATATGTAATTAATTATATGATTTCCTTATTAAATAATTACAGTGGTTAGAACAACAAGTTGTAATGACGTATGCTATGTGGAATGTGATTACCCTCCACTGAAAGATCTTGTGCAGTCAAAGGAGGTTCTTAGAAGAATGGTGTGGCAAGAAAGAGTTCATATGAATTATGATCTCTTTATCTCTGCTTTTAAAACAACTTGAGTCTATTTTATTGTTCTATCCTAGTTACTGATTCTAAGAATTTTGGTTACATCTCCCCCTGTTATAACCTCTACACCAATTAAAAACTTGAATCAGGTCTCCTCTAGATCATCATATGGAAACTTATTTATATTGCAAGTTCCCACAGCAGAAAGATAAGTGGGATTCAGAGCTAAAACAGATGGGTCAGATGAAGAGGGATATGGAAGAAAAAGCTCGGGATAGAGCATCTTGCTGTTCTCGGTTGGTAGGGAATTCCAGAACTCTTGCCTCTGGCAAAAGAAATGAATATTTATAAGAAGATTTGATTATTAATCCTTAATAGGAATACATTAACCGTGAACATCACATTAGATAATTTCTTATTCTTTATTCAGTTATTTGATTTAACAGCATTTTCTTTTATATATAATGATTTAATGTATGTATTTTATTAATTTTGAAGCTCTCCTTACCCATTCGTCGATAAACTGCATGGTTGGAGTGATCGAAATAGATAGAAATTTGACAGGCTGCCTGGGCAAAACAGGTGTCCATCTGAAGCCCAATGTGCCGTTGACAGTCGGGTTTCTAGGAAAAAAATAAACAAAGGAAGTGGAGAATGGCATACTACTTATTACATCATTTATTCTGTTAACGGAAATTTGAATATTATCATATGCTTAAGACACCTATTACACATACCCTGTGTGCGCAAAGTTCGTCCAAAGGGTCGCTATAATTTCACGAACGTGGAGATCCTCGGGATGGGTCAGAGGGCCTAACGGCGGTGGAACATTGAATAAATATCTATTATCGTCAGCGTGCCCTGCCACTGAAATGTAAAGAAGAATTTTATTTGTAACAATGCTACAAGGCAATAAAACTACTCCCGAACTATAGACAAATACAGTTCTAAATTAAAGTTGTTTGATTGATTTTGATGAGATACCGGAGAATCGACGACCATAGGGCACAGCTAAAATACATTTTAAAAGTAGCCCAAAGTGTAGGTTAAGAGTTAACCTATTTGTATGATAATAAAGGGATGAAAACAGGGTAAAGATAATGCGAAAAAACTTAAAGCTGACTTTATTCAAACTACTTTGAAAATGAGTTCATTCAAATGAATTTGAAGTAAATATAATTATCCAAGTGATCCAAACCATTGTGTCTGGCATTGTTCCTTTTGTACCCAAGACACTGCCCCACTGACCCAAATATCTTACATTGTTTATTGTGCCCACAGATATCTAGCGTTTTTCGTTATGTGCTCAAAGCATTGACCCCACTGACCCAGCTCAGAAGACACAGTGTTGTTTTTCGCTTGTCTTCACATTCTTTGACTAAAATGATATAGTAAAAGGCATCACAATAAAGATAGGAGAGTAGCCTCTTCGAGATGCTAAAAAAAAAAAAAAGACATCATAGCCTGAACAAAGCACCCGATAAAGCAATGGTTCCTAAACTGCGGGCCATGAACCCCTTGGGACCATATAGAAGAGTGAAGGGGGCCATAATCTGAGGCTATGCATAAATGAAACCAAAGGAGTTTAGCGGGTAGGTAGCCATCGGAGGGAACTTACAGATTCAGTACAGGTTTGTGCAATGCCTTGCTGCCAGACACATGAGTAATACATCCCTTTTTTTTTGTTTCTTTTTTTAAATATGATTCTGTGTTCTTGACATAAAACAAGACATGGGGATGTGTTAGGGAAGCAAGATAATTTTAACTCAACATAATTCTAGTCTAAGGCTTCCTAAGCTGTGTATTCTGTATAATAACCTGGTATTGAATCTTACGTATCAGCAAGGGTGTTCATATTATTCAGTTAACCAGACATTCACAATTGCAACATTGATCACCGTGTGTGCCTCCCTATATAATCAGTTTCATCCCACCTGTGAATACTTCAGTATTATATGAACTTAAGACAACATCAATACCACTTTAATGGTAAGTAAGCCTTGCATCATGAAGTATATTAAGAAGGTAAATAATATCTGCTGTATTTATGCACATTCTATAACTTTTTTGTAACGTAAAATCTAACTTCCTTTCAACCTCATATTTAGCATTTTATTATTCTAATCATAGGTGATGACATGTTAGCGTTGTTAGAAATAGCAGTTGTTTTGTTTGTACATTGCAGGTACAGTGATGGCTTCTAATAAGAAACGCAACTATGATGACAACTACCTGGATTTGGGATTTATAAGCATTACTGATAAAGGTGTAGTGAAGCCTCAGTGTGTGATTTGTCACAAAATACTCACAGCTGTATCACTAAGGCCCAGTAAGCTTAGATTTCAGCTGGAAACCAAGCATCCTCAACATGTTGGCAAAGATCGTTCCTTCTTTAGACGAGAAGAATTGAACATGAAGAGACAGCAACTTGATACCAGTGGTTCCTTTCATCAACCAAATGCTGCAGTAGTGGAAGCATAATTTCTCGTATCCCTTGAAATAGCAAAGAAAAAGAAGCCTCACACAATTGGGGAGGAATTAATTTTGCCATGTGCCAAAGCAACGGTAGAGCTTGTTTTGGGTGAGAAAAGTGCTGAAAAGCTGATTGCTATTTCACTCTCAAATAATACAGTGCAACGCCGAATCTCCCAAGCATCTGATGACATCAAAGAGCAGGTGATACAGGAAACTAAAAGAGCTGGATTATTCAGTATTCAACCTGATGAGTCCACTGACGTCCAGTCCTGCTCACAACTCCTGGCTTTTGTAAGGTATGTTCATGATGAGGATCTGAAGGAGGAATTCTTGTTTTGTGAGCGGTTTGAACAATCTACAAAAGGTGAAGATGTAATGCAGAAACTTACTGAATACAATTATAAAGATAGTTAACTTTGTATAAGCTCTTAACACACGCCTTTTCAAGAGACTGCTAAGATATGGATGCAGCTTACGAGACCCTACTATTTCATACAGCAGTTCGCTGGCTATCAAAAGGAATTGTAGTTCAGCGTGTATTTGAGCTCAGAGAAGAGATCAGCCTCTTTCTCAGAATACAGAACAAGCAAGATTTGCTGTCAGCATGATTTGCAGATAGCTTCGAATTACGGCTAGCCTATCTTGTTGACATATTTAGACAGTTGAACACACTGAACCTGGAACTACAAGGGAAAGGAAGCTTGATAATTCATTTTGTGAACAAAATCAAAGCTTTCATTCGTAAGATGGAGAATTGGAGGAGCAAAGTTGGAATGGGAAACTTGGCAATGCTGGAGACAGTGTCAGAAATTGTAGAGGAGTGTGACGCTGCAACGCAGAACTTGATTACCCAGCATCTTGAAGCCTTGGAAGGGGAATTTATAAGATACTTCCCAGAATTCCAAAGCCTAACTTCTCGGCTAGTAAGGGCCCCCTTCACTGCTCCAGTGACATGCATTCCTAATTACAATGATGAGGGCCAAAATGAGCTCTTGACACTTCAGGAGGATTCAGGATGATGAAGTTTGAAACTGAATCTCTCACAGTATATTGGTCATCAATGGCAGCTTCATACCCAAACTTATGTGACTTAGCTTTTCGCCACTTCCTACCATTTTCATCAACTTATTCCTGTGAGGCTGTATTCTCTCAAGTACTCCACATTAAAACGAAATATCGCCTACACCTACGGTGTGCTTTAAGTGAAACAAAACCAAAAATCAAGAAGCTTGTTGATAATCTGCAACATCACCCTTCACACCGAGTAGAATGGGGATTCAAAAGTGAAGGAAGCATGAACCTGGCATGAACGTTCAGAAGCAAATGGTCTGGAGGAGGTGGGTGTGTGGCCACTGAAGGCCATGGTTGTGGCAGTTAACTATGACTCCCTATGATAGCATTTCATTTCAGAATTACAAAGTTAAAGTTATCAGATTTGTAAGATTCAAAGATCAGATCACATTGCGTGAGATTAATACACTTTTTTCAATCCAGTGGATTTTTTTTTTTTTTTTTTTTTTTTTTTGCTTATTGCTGAAACAGATTTTCACAATAATGCAATTTTTAATTACTCTGCGTATGAGTTTTTTTTTTTTTTAATGTGCATTATATTACCTCTTTAGTACAATTTCAATAATTATGTGAGATTCAGCAAAGGCAAAAAACAAGTTTCTTTATTAATAATTAACAAAAGAAAAATAACAAATGGAATCAATAAAATTACAGGATTTACTAGAGTGGTTTTGACATGGACCTAATGAGTGTAAGACTGTAGTAGACAGTCACGGTAGTCACGGGTAATGGCTGTTGGGGAGGGGGGGCATGGGCAAGGATCATGTATGAAAAGTGGGTAACGACCTATAAAAGTTTGGGAACCATTGCGATAAAGACTATAAACCCTGTTCCTACCATGACACTAGAAGAAGGTCGAACAAACTGGGACGCTCAACTGGCAAGTGCCGCACAGTCAGAGGAACGAAACAGTCATCATAATGCTGTTAGCAGTTACTGGAAATGTAACCATGGGAGAGGTGAGTGTGGCCTATCTGCAGACGGGCCAAAGCTGTCTGGAATCAGCGAAATGAGAATTGGCACGGTCCTGGTAACCTCACCCATCTTTTAAGCCACTCTAAAAGCATTCCACCATCCCTATCATCTACGAAGCATTGCCATGCGAATCGCTGGAAACACATGTATATGGGATTAGGACAGAGGAGCTGCCCTAGTTACCTCTTCCCAGGCATGTTTATTAGGTCGCTCATTCCTGCGCACGCCAATGTGACCCAGGACCTAAACTCAACGCGATAGCCCATGTTGATAAGTAAATAAAGCCACTCAAGGGCGGATAAAATAAGAGGATTAATAAAAGCAGTACATGAGCCACATGCATAAAAGTACACATCGAAAATCTGTAAAAATAACAAGAAATATGTATAAATAAATTTTGAAAAGTTAAAAAAAAAATAGTTGGCAAAGTTACAATGATTGCACTCACCTATTCAGTAAAAATCGATAAAACAGAAGTCAGACCACCGCTTCGACAAAGAGAGAGCAAAATTTAATCACTTAGTACTACCATCCACGTATTATCTCTCTTTCTCTGTTTTGTCATCAATCAATTCAGCATTTTAGCCTTATTGTTAAGTCTCTCACTCACTCACTTGAGAAAAACCTCAAATTTGCCTGGTCTGAAAAGGAGCAAAGTGCATTGATCATCTTATGTTTGCCCTATGTCGCGCTCCGGTCCTTGCTTTTCCTAATTTTGATAAGGATCTCTCTCTCTCTCTCTCTCTCTCTCTCTCTCTCTCTCTCTCTCTCTCTCTCTCTCTCTCTCTCTCTCTCTCTCTCTACCCTTGGGTGTTGGTATAAGCGCAGTTCTTATGCAGCAAGATGATAACGGGAAGCATAGTGTCATAGCGTATGCTAGCAGGCTTCTGAATAAAACCGAACAGAACTTCGATGTTGCAAACTGAGAAAATCTTTCCCCTTCACCAGGGCTTTACGCTATTTTCATGACGGGGCTGGGTGGTATAGTTGGTTAAGGCAAACTTGGACCTCCGGTGCTGGCGGCCCGGGTTCGAATCCTTGCCAAACTTAGTATCCCAGTGGGAGATGTAGCTCTCTCCCATTGACCCCAGTGGTGCCATATGACCTAATCTGTTGCGGCACCTCAGGGAATCATTTCCGTTTCCATTTTCGTGAACTCCTTCTTGGTTACCAAAACCATGTCCTCACAGATCATTGTGCTGTCACAAAAATGTTCTAAGAAAACAATTTCATAGATAAATTTATTTGTTGGAAATTAACAACTCAGAAGTTTAATCCTACCCTCTCTTTGATTCCTGGTGAATTCCGTTGCAGATACTTTATCACGCAACATTACTCTCGTTTTTCTTATCACAGATAGCCCTGTCATGACTACAGCTGATGCCTTCGAAACACATCAACATTCAGACCCGGTTTACACTTCTCTCTCTTGTCAGGTCAGGTGACACATCAAATCTTCTTTTGTTGCACGTTAATGTAGACTCGTTTTTTCTTGCAAGATGATGTTTACAAGTCTAGTTCAATATCTCCACATGACAGTAAAAAACGTTTCACTCAACTTGCTGTTCCAAAGATTGAGTTGATGCTATCTTATATCAAATTCACCATTCTCCCCTTTCAGACCATCAAGATTGTGATCACTCGCTCTTTCAAACACAAGTCTGCACAATCAGTCACTAGAGCCGTAATAGATGTAATCTGCCCTTACGGTGCCTCTCGCATTCTGCTGTCTGATAATGGCACACAATTTAATAATTATCTCTTCCTGACGATGTGCCAGGAATTCCATATCAAGAATTGTAACATCGTTCCTTATTCAGTTCCTTAAAAGTTGTTCCTTAAAAGTTGAGCGATATAATAAACCCATCCTGGATATCTTATGTCATATTATGGATTTCCAGTCCTCTTGTGATAAATTACTTCCTCACGTAGCTTGTTTTATCAAAACTACTATTCACTACACCATCAAGGAATTTCCTCTTTTCGTCCTGTTCGGTTACGAAAAATGTTTGCTTCATCAATTTCTCCTCAGCACTGCTTGCCCTATATACAACTTTGATGACTACATGAAATACCAGTTACGTGTATTTCAGAACTTACACCACCTAATCCATGATGTCTTCACTACATCACATCAGATGTTGTCGAAACAACAAATCTTCGCGCCTCTACTTCATCTCTTGCTGTAGGTGATCTCGTATTTCAGCAAAAACACGATCGTCATTCAAAATTGCACCCAATCTTTCATATCCACGAAAATCTTCATGAGAACGAATTCAAGATCCTATATCTCACTAGCTTTGTTGAGCATGTTTCCTATGAAGACCACCTCAAAGAAAATCACAAAGGCATTGATGAGCTGCATCTGAGCTCTCTTCCTGTTTCAACATCCTCCAGCTCTAAGAATTTAAACTCCTCACACACACTCTTCTTAAAGACAAAAACATCACTTTTTCAAAATCTTAACCTTTTCAAGTGCCATGTGTATATCTTCTCATTTGTCTGTGTGTAAAATATGTATATGTCTTTCACTATTGTGTGTGTGTGTGCTCCAGATCTTCTGGCTATGCTAACCAAAACAGTGGGCGGTTACAAACTAGAAAAGCGGTAGCAGCAGTGGTCACTTCAAACAATAGTAGTAGTAGTAGTAGTAGTGGCAACTTACAATTAAGACAAAATAACACCGAAGCAAACACCAGTGTCCAAACTAGAGTCATCAGTTAATCAATCAATCAATCACGGGGGGCATACGCCGGGGGGCGCGTTGCCTCGCCTACCCTACTGCGCCACTCCTGGCGGTCACGCCTCGCGAGTCTCCATGCAGGCTCCCTTCCTATACCGAGTAACTCCCAGCAGGAGGTATCAACTTGCCGCAGCCAAAAGTTCTGTTGGCGTCCCCTAGGCCTCCTCTATGTCGGGTTGTCCCTTACGGAAACAACCCGACAAGCAGGGTCGGCTTCCGGGTATCGCGCTACATGCCCATATAGCTGCAGTTGCCGCTGACGGACTATGCTAGTAATAGGCCTCGAATCGGTCTCACGGAACAATCGCTGATTTGACACAAAGTCATACTAGCGGTATCCCATGATCCTGCGAAGGCATCTAGTACCACAGACATCAATTCGCGTCTTCAGGTCGGTGTTCAGTGTTCATATCTCACAAGCATAGAGTAAGACAGGGATCACCAGCGACTTGAAGATCCGCATCTTTTTCCGTCTGCACAGGTATCGAGAACGCCAAATACTCGTGTTGAGCGAATCCATAACGCTAATCCGCCGTGTGACTTCTTGGCTCGACCCACCATCGTTATGTACTACACTACCAAGGTATGTGATTTTTTTTCAAGATCTCAATGTTCTCGCCACACGCATGGACAGACTGTACTGTTTCATCCAGTACCCCTCCAAACACCTGGACCTTGGTCTTGGCCCAGGAAACCTTAAGTCCCAAAGGCTTCACCTCCTCGCGCAGTGCCTCTAGATCCATTACCAGAACCTCCAGTGACTCAGCGAACATTGCTGCATCATCAGCAAAAAACAAGATCTGTAATCTCGGTGTTGTCGACAGATGCTCCACAATGACTTTGTTCCACAACTCTGCTTAGTACCCAATCCATGCATGTGTTGAAAAGTGATGGAGCAAGCACATAGCCCTGCCTCACACCTGTATTCACAGGGAAGAAGCTGGACACGCCTCCTTCACACTTCACAGCACTTACAGTCCCGGAGTACAGGCCAGTTAACAGACAATCCTTGCAGGAATCCCACGGAGACGCAGAAGATCCCAGAGTGTCTATCGATGCACTGAGTCAAACGCCTTCTTGAGATCGACATAGGTTGCAAGCATTCCCTGTCGAAACTGACGTCGGCGCTCCACCAGTACACGAAGCACTAGGATACGGTCAGTTGTTGACTTACCGGGCGTGAACCCTGACTGTTCAGGTCTCTGATGCTTCAGCAGGTGAGTGCAGATCCGCGTCAGCAGCAAATGGGCAAGCACCTTGCCTGGTACGCTGACCAGCGTTATTCCACGGTAGTTGCTGCAGTCTTGACGGTCCCCTTTCTCCTTCCAGATAGGGACGACCAACCCCTTCTTCCAGTCAGGGGAAATGGTACCTGAATGCCATACAACAGTCAAGACAGCATGGAACCCACGGAGCATGGCTTCATCCCGAGCTCTGAGCAGCCCCGCACTGATGTTGCAGATGCCAGCTGTCTTTCCACCTCTCAACTTTGCCACAGCCTCTTTGACATCGCTAATGGAGGGTGCAGTTTCGTCAATGGGTGGATCAGCATCCAGCGTCTGCAATCCTGCAGTCCGGAGCTGTCCGCTTGGAGGATCCACCGTGAACAGCTGCTCAAAGTACTCAGCCCAACGAGCCATTTGCCCATTTGCGTCTGATATGAGGCAACCATCTGTTGTTCGGATAGCACTCACCTGAGAAGTAGACTTGGAGCGGAGTTTCTTCAGAGGTCTGAGGTCATTCGCATTTAAATGACACTCGACATCCTCAGCGAGACCCCTGACATACCTCTCCTTGTCTCTTCTCAGGAGAGTTCTATTCCTACGTGACAGAGCCCTGTACTGGTCATGGTCTCCAGCAAGTCTGGCAGCGCGACTGTCCTCAATACTTTCCAGCGTCTCTACCGAGGTGAAGCCACTCCGTGACCTCGGGCGCTCCCCAATGCATTCCTTGGCAGCCTCAAGAGTCTCACGTTTGAAGGTATCCCATAGCTCTTCAGGGTCCTCAAGGGTGTCGAGCACTCCAATTGCACTCCATTGCATACTCTTGTGCATATGTCAAGTCCTTCAGCTTCTCAAGATGAAACACAGTGTGGTTGCGTCTTGGAGGCTTTCTGGACTTGATAATTATGAAGCTTGAGTGAAGCAATAACAACCCTGTGATCGGTCGCAAAGAACTCGGCATTCCGAAAAACCCTGCAGTTCTGGATGATCCTCCAACGAGTACTGACAAGGATATGGTCGATCTCCTTCGCAACCCCTCCGGCATTGCTATACCAAGTCCAGCGGTGCAGCATTGGTCTCAGCCTTCTGGATCTTGCAAAATTCAGAAGGAAAGAGCTGTTGTTATTCCTGGTACCAGAACCATGGGGACCAACAAATATTTCATAGCCAGCCCTTTCAGTGCCAGTGACAGCATTAAAGTCGCCCAGGACAATGAGTGAATACCGGGATAGAATCAGAGTGACACGAAGAGTTCTCTAAAAACTAAGCAATAGACACACAGTATATGGCAGATTCATCTTACTATCTACAATGTTGATTAAACATGCATGAATGGACACCATGGGAAATTGCCAGTAACCAACTATAGGGAGTTGAAAATGGCATATGGTTACAGATGGTATGGACTCTAAGAGAGATGCTGCCCTAATCCTTAACAGTTTGGGAAGATTAGGACGAGCAGGTAATCTGGAATCCTATAACATCAACTAGCAGGAACCAACTAGGGAAGGCACTGCGACTGGGGCCAATGCCGCACCGATGATGATTGGCACCTCAACTCAAGAGGGTGGACGCCAGCATCCACGAGAAGGCTAGAAATTGGAAAAGAATGGAGGGCACCAGTACCCAGGCGAAATCCGGACTCCAGCATAAGTAGGTGAGCGTCTATGGCAAACAAATGTAAACCTCGCAACCTTATTCAAGCTTTGGAAGGATACAAGTGTGATGTATGATGTGGATAGTGTCTCTAACAACACCAAATGAGGTATGAGCCAAAATCCGAAGAAGGGGCAGGGACTTTTGACAATACGTCTTGATATAGCAAAGGTGAGGTACCTAGATGAAACGGCTGTCAAGTATAAGACGAAGATGACGTGTTGTCTCCACACATGTGATACGTCTTTTTAAGAGGTATAGATCAGGATCCGGGTGAACACCACGAAATTGACAAAAAAGCATTACTGACTGCAGTTTTTGAGTGAGAAAACTTAAATCCATGTACAGCAGCCAAAGGAAAACACTGTGCGGTGTTAATAGTTATTACAGTTTGTAAGTTAAGTAGGTGCTTCATGATACCTTTCGGTTATAGTGTGTTCGATGCTTTTGTCTCGTCGTGTATTGTATCGAAGCTACGAACTTGTAATCGACTGTTTTATATAGTTTTCTTGTTTCTTGCGGCTTCTCTAGGAAGTCAGTTCACTCCAGCCTGTAAAGCTATACACTCATGTAGCTCTGGTTTATTGCTGAGTAAAGCCTTGGGTTAAGGTTTTGTTTCTATTGCCTGAACTCACCACAATTTACTCAGCAATAGTCTAACTACTTTAACTGGAGATGGAGAGGCTACTACGACCGGAACGATTTGAAGGCTCCCAAAATACCACCTCTGCACAATGGACTCACTGGCTGTGCACCTTCACCAACTTCGTCCAGTCCATCTCTCCTGCACCGGATAAGCTTAAACTACTGGTCAATTACATCTCTCCTGAAGCTTATTCTCACATCACTGACAGCACCAGTTATGAGGACGCCATCGCTACTCTGAAGTCTGTTTACGTGAAGCCAAAGAACGTCATCTACGCAAGACATCAGCTAGCTACCCACCGGCAAGTATCCAGTGAGTAAATCGACAGTTATCTGCACTCGCTCAAGATACTAGCTAAGGACTGCGAGTTTAAGCAAGTGACTGCTGACGTCTACACTCAGGAAGCGATTCGTGACGCATTTATCTCTGGTCTAGCCTCTCCTGCCATACGACAAAGACTACTGGAAAAGGAAACTCTTACCCTTAGCGAAGCTGTCCAGCTGGTCCGAAGCCTCGATTCTGCTCAACGTAACGATGAGGGCTACTCTCCATCTTTGGTCCCTGGGACCCTAACAACCACTACTGCTGCTGCTGCTACACCTCTCGACTCTACTTTCGAAACCTCTGCTGCTACTTCTCGTGGAGCAGCCTGCTTCTTCTGTGGAGGCTGGCGTCACCCCCGGTCACGATGTCCTGCTAGATCCTCTACATGTCACAAGTGTGCCAAGACGGGACATTTCGCCAATGTTTGCCGCTCCAACACTGGAGGGAAACCAAGACGGGTCTCGTCTACTGCTGCTGATACCACGATGGATTCTACTGCCCTGACCTCTGCCCAGCCCTGCAACCACTGTGATTCACCCGTGACTGCCAGTGTCCCTGTCCTGGCTTCTGCTTCTACACATACTAGCTCTACCATTCCTGTAAGTGTTAATGGAATGGAAGTGAATTCCCTCATCGACAGTGGAAGTTCAGTTAGCTTCATTCATCCCGAGGTTGTTAGAAGTTTAAATTTGAAAATGTATTCTTCCAAAACTGATGTTATCCTTGCTTCATCTGATATATCCACCACTTTGGGACATTGTTTGGTGAATTTGATTGTGAATGATCATTGTTATCCCCAAACTAAACTCTCTGTTCTCCCTCAGCTGTGCTCCAGGATTATTTTAGGCCAGGACTCTATGGAAAAACATAAGGCTGTGGAATTTACTCTAAATGGCTCTTTACCGAAACTGACTGTTTGTGGAGTAGCATGCATGAGCATTAGTCCTCCCTCTCTGTTTCCCAACTTAACTTCAGATATCATGCCTGCCACTACACCTACACGAAAGTTTTCAAAGTCAGACCAAGATTTCAGTCATACTGAGGGAGAGTCCCTATTACAAGCTGGAATGATAGAAGAGTCAATCTCCTTGGAGAGCCCAAGTGCTAGTTACTAATGACGAAAGGCACAGGAGACGCATGTTAGTTGACTATTCTAGGACCATTAACCGCTTCACACAGATTGATGCCTATCCTATGCCTCGAATCCATGACTTAGTACATAAAATGGCCAAATACAGAATTTTCTGTAAAATTGACTTGAAGAGCGCTTATTACCAGTTACCTCTTAGAGATTCAGAAAAACAATACACTGCATTTGAGGCTGAAGGACAATTATTTCACTTTAATAGAATACCTTTTGGCTTAACTAATTCAGTTGCTGTTTTCCAGAGAATCATGGATTCCATCATTGGTGACTCTGGTTTACAATCTACTTATGCCTACATTGATGATGTAATAATATGTGGGGAGCGACAGGAGGACCATGACAGGAATCTTCAACGCTTCAGAGAAGCAGTCTCTAAGTATAATCTCTCTTTGAACTTGTCAAAATGCCTTTTCAGTCAAAACGAAATTACTTATCTAGGGTATTGCATTAAGCCTTTGATGGACCTGCCTGTACCTACTAATTCATGTTCCCTGAAGCAAGCTCTTGGCCTCTTCTCATACTATTCCATTTGGATTCAAGACTATTCGAGACGCATTCAACCCACTTTAAATAATACTTCCTTTCCACTTTCTCCTGAAGCTATTAAGTGTTTCGAAGCACTTAAAGCTGATATTTGCAGAGCTTCAGTAGCTGCGTTTGACGAGTCCCTGCCACTACAGATTGAGACAGACGCTTCAGCTGTCTCCATAGCAGCCACACTATCTCAACAAGGACGGCCTGTGGCATTTTTCTCCAGGACGCTCACTAACTCTGAAAGACTGCAACCTGCTGTGGAGCGAGAAGCGGCCGCAGTAATAGAAGCGGTGCGTAAATGGAGACTCTTTGTTACCGGCAGAAGGTTTACTATAGTCACAGACCAACAAGCTATTTCATTTATGTTTAACCCTAGTCACTCTTCATAGATTAAAAATGACAAAATCATGAGATGGCGCCTTGAACTCTCTGAATATCAGTACGAAATTCAGTTTCGCCCAGGTTCAGAAAATGGTCCTTGTGACGCTTTGTCCCGCGTGTGTTCTGCTGCTGCTGAAACTGGTTTTGTCTCTTTGGAGGAAATACATAGTACTTTGTGTCATCCTGGAATCACTAGACTGTACCATTACATAAAGATCAAGAACTTGCCATATTCTCTTGAAGATGTTAAGAAAGTTTGTTCCCAATGTGTAATTTGTTCTGAACTGAAACCTACATTCTTTAGACCTACTGCTGCTAAACTAGTCCGAGCTATGAAACCCTTTGACCGAATTTCTGTTGATTTCACTGGTCCTAAACCCTCTATTTCTAAGAACAAATATCTCCTTGTCATGATCGATGAATATTCAAGATTCCCTTTTGTCTTTCCATGCTCTGATATGTCTGCTCACACTGTTACGGCTTGTTTCCGCAAACTGTTCTCCATATTTGGCTGTCCCTCCTCGGTTCACTCAGACAGAGGAACTCAATTTATGTCTCAGGAAGTTTCTAATTTTTTATTAAGTCACGGTGCTCTCCTAACCCACTCTACTCCCTATCATTCAACTGGTAATTCTCAGTGTGAGAAAGAGATAGGTACAATATGGAGAACTGTTCATTTGGCTCTAAGGACACTTAAATTACCTGAATGTCAATGGGAACAAGTCTTAGATCAGGTACTGAACTGGATCTGGTCTCTTTTGTGTACATCTACCAACCAAACTCCTCACGAAAGATTCTTGTCATTCCATAGGAAATCTTTTAATGGCTACTCTTTACCATCTTGGCTTGCAACACCCGGACCAGTACTACTGAGAAGGTTTGTTCGATCTTCCAAGTCGGATCCGCTGGTAGAGGAAGTGGAACTTGAAAGTGCCAATCCTTTCTACGCTCACATACGCTATCCAGACGGACGACAGTCTACAGTGTCTACCAAGGATTTAGCTCGGAGTCGTAAGGATCCCGGGGCTCAGGAGAGCTCCCATCCTCCTGCTGCAGACACTGTGCTGGCATCTGAAGAAGGCCATCACCTCACTCCTGGGAAAACCTTCAGTGACAAGGAGCTTGAACCTCCGAACGTCGAGGAAACTGTAGACAGCTGTTCACCTGACAATGTTACGTCCTCTGAGCCTCAGGGTGAACCACTTCGACGTTCCACTAGAGTTAGTAAACCTCCTGTTAGGTTTGGGGACTGATAATATTATGTTTTTTTCTTGTAAGATTTACTTCTAAGAGGGGAAGATTGTGGTGTTAATGGTTTTTACAGTTTGTAAGTTAAGTAGGTGCTTCATGATACCTTTCGGTTATAGTATGTTCGGTGCTTTTGTTTTGTCACTGTGCGGTGTTAATAGTTATTACAGTTTGTAAGTTAAGTAGGTGCTTCATGATACCTTTCGGTTATAGTGTGTTCGATGCTTTTGTCTCGTCGTGTTTTGTATCGAAGCTACGAACTTGTAATCGACTGTCTTTATATAGTTTTCTTGTTTCTTGCGGCTTCTCTAGGAAGTCAGTTCACTCCAGCCTATCAAGCTATACACTCATGTAGCTCTGGCTTATTGCTGAGTAAAGCCTTGGGTTAAGGTTTTGTTTCTATTGTCTGAACTCACCACAGGTATCAAGATCAGGTCGTGCTATAAGAACACCGCGGGGAAGATAGACACTACATAAATTGTTAAATCTGCCGATGAAAACCTTGATCGCAACCGCTTGTAACGGAGAGGTAAGCTGCAAGGGAGTTAGAGGGACATATGAAAAAAAAATAAGATAGTAGTGTCACCATGGTAGACCTGCCCAAGAATAGAAATAGTAAAAAATTACGGTACACTGGAGGAGTGAGTCAAGTTCCCGAGCACTGTCTCACGCAAGGAAACACATGCCAGACAAAACCTGGAGATCAATCCTCGGAATTTCTGCCAAGAGGTCTGAAGGGCTTTTCAGTTCCACTGTAGAAAAATGAAAATTACTAATTAAGACAATTTTGAATGAGTCTCTTTGAAGGACTTCCTTTTACCATTACCGATTTGAGTTAGTATGGTAACGAGGCAAAAGCCCAGAGGACCAGAAGGTCCAGCAGAAGAAAGTGGGACACGGCATAAGGAACGATAGAGATAATTGGTCTTCTTGCTCTCTAGCAATACCATGTCTCCGAAACCATCATCAGACTCAGTTGCAGAGAGAACAGCAAGACACTGAGAGGGAACATACATGGAGGAACGGACAGAATACTTTATAGAAGTTAGAAATCTTCCCCAGAAGAAAGGAGCTCAGAAGAACTTGCAGGGACACCCTCAGAGACGGATGAGGCCTTTTCAGTTTCAGTTTCATATTAGTTGAAAAAATCTTTGGTGGAGGGAAAGCCGAGAGATCAGCTGAATTGGTAGAGGCATGATGTCTTTTGGGACAGGGCGGGTGGAGGCGCTTTGCCTTTTATTGGGAGCAAGCCCACCTTCCGGGGAAAAAGTTAAGACAACAGCAGAATGAGGTCCAACGGATACCTCATCCATACTGTCACCATCTACCAACAATTTAGAGAATCGATTACGAACAGAGATCTCTGAGGTAAACCAAAAACTTGATGGAGGATAGCGGCCTACTAGAGAGGCATCTGTGAGTAAGAATTATGGGCAGTAGGCTGAAATGAGCAGCGAGAGCCATATGAGGCTGTATAAGAAGAGACGTCACCTGTTTTTCCTAGTGTGTAGACAAGTTCTTGACGAGCGGCACCCAGACTGATAAAATGTGTAATGGCATGTTGGAGAACATCCTGCTTAAGAGTGGTAACGGGGACACTCCAGGAAATGCAACTAATGAGTATCCCGAAAGTGAAAGCGGTAAGGGCTAGACATTCTATGCTTGCAGCAAGCAACGGCAAAGCAGCAACTGCAATGGTGAGTGCTGTGGCCAAACTCAACATCCAATGAATGTGTTGACCTGGAGGCAGAGAGCGCTAACCTGAATGCAGTTAGGGTAAGTGAAACCCCCCAAAGTAAGAACAATCAAATTATCCTTCCCCCTCACCTTGTGGGCAGTAGAGGGCATATGCCATGTATTTCCTCCTCACTAAACTCACCCAAGTTATAATTGAAAATAATTCCCTTAGTGTAGTTAAATGTACGGTGGGGCCGGATTGAATCAAACATGGAACCACATAAGACATTGTAGGTAGAGAAGTATTGTTATATGGTTGTATGAGGTTCATTGCTCTCATAAAGATACTCTTGTCATATTTTTTTTTATATTTTCATTGGGAATGCTACTGATTTCCGTTTGAAGGTATTGGCAAGTGCGTATATGCGTATGCCACTCCATTGCGGTAGTATGCAACAAACCGCCCTGGAGTGGGAGCTTGACAAGCATTTAACGTTGCCTCCTCAGATGTGCGTTCTAAGGTGTTAGGATTGTAGTCCTGTCTGATTCACCTACAATCTGTGAGGAGAGGACCTCAGCACGGAGACCACTCCGAGACCACCGCCTGGAGGGCCAATCTCGCTGCTGTAGCGGTGGCGAAGATTATGTAGCACCTATTAGAGGATGAGTTGTCTTTGTATAGAAGTTGTAATCGAATGGCATTCCCAAATGTTTTTACAAAGGCCATACATAGCATGTTAGTTGCTCCGAAAGATCGTGTCAGAGGAGGACATATCAGGTGTGTTAAGGATAACTTTAGGAGCAGAAGGAATGCCCTTGGAGGTTTGGTCGGCCGCCTCACAAAGGGAAGAATTGGATTTTATTTTCCATTGACATATTCAAGGGGCAAAGAGCTGCCTGTACAGATGAGAAGACCGAGCGCTGATCGCCGCGGACAGGGTGCCTCGTTCCCAAGGGAATTCCTCATCAACTGAAGTAACCGCTACAAAAGATGGCTGCAATCTGTTGGATGGTAACAGTTAATCATGCTTACTACTGGTTTCGCTAATGCCAGGGCTTCTTGTGTCAGAGATTCCCGCCAGTTCTACCCTCAAGCAACTGACCTCATTTAAAAAATTAGGCAGTCGGTGATCTTCTGAGAGGTTTAGGACGTTTCAGGAGCCCACACGTCTAATGCTCTGAAGGTTCCCACACTAAGTAATCTAACAGGCAAGTGCCACATCTACAACACCACCAAAACTAGAAACAGGGTGGTGGGGTCCTCCTCTTTCTTGAATTTACTAAAAAATGAGGTTTCATGGCACTTATCCATTTCTTTGGACTAACTCTCTCAGACCTGCAAGGGAAATGGCAACTAAGTGGGCCTTTTCTATGTTATTTCTGTCGAACAAAAAAAATGAAGAGAAGAATTAATATGGAAAACCGGAGAATATAACACCTAAACGAAACATTATTATAATACTTACTTTTTCTCTGGATGAAGGAATTGGTCAACAAAACATTCATGGACTTCTCTAGGCGGTGGTCAAGTCTGTACGCAAATGTCTTGCTACAAGGGTTCTTCCCGTGGAACTCAGCAGATTGTACAGCTGATATCCCATAGGCAAAGTCCGTCAAAAGCTGTATTAATAAAATGTTATTACAACATAATCTTCATTTACACAATCAGAAATGTAACCTATTTTTAAAGATATATATATATATATATATATATATATATATATATATATATATATATATATATATATATCATGTGATGGAAGACTATTTATTAATTCTCGATAGAATCCGACAAGATACCATCTCCACTATTCAGACTTACGCTTGTTAAAGCAGGCTCGACATCCAGGGTTATGTTGATTTTGCTCATGTAATTGTGAAACACTCGCTTTGCTAAATAGGCAGACTTTTCGTATTCATTCAATCTCAGCATAATTGGTCCTACCATTTGGAAGTTTTCATTTAGTTCTTTCAACGCAGCTTCGCCATTCTTACTGAACAAACCTGGAAATACATAGATATGGTTTATGATTGATAGTTTTGTTTATTGTAAACATGTACTTGATATGATACTCTAAAGTTTTCGTCATAATGATTTTACATTACAACTGAACATAATTTCGGATAAGGCACTTTGATAATCGAGAAAAGTATTATGGGTACTAACTTTAGTCTCCTACATGCTTCTCAGGTCAAGGAACAGATGAAAAGTGAAGAAGCAGGTAGCTACTGAGACAAAGTAATACATGATTTCACTAAATTGAATTTATGTTAGAACATTTTTGGAAAAATACAATTAGTGTTATTTTCCTTAAATATGTCTTCAACGTTTATTTGGATATCTGAGTTAGACAGCAGGTGAATCTAATTTACAAGGCAATTTGAGAACCAAGACTGGGGCGAAATCTACTGTACTTTGTTTTTGAGAAGAGTAGTGTTGAGCAATAAGTACAAATGTGGCTACGATGCTTTGAATGTAATGAAAAGAATTTTGAAAGGTGGCAAAACAAAGCATGAAAAAAGAAAAACTGAGCCAAATTCTTACTTTATAGAGTCGATGTCACAAGAGTATCCGAATATCCATTTCAACTAGTGTCAGAAGGCTTACGGCGAGGTAAATGTGGCCTCTTAATCTCCTTTACTTTCATAAGTTCTTATGTTTACCTTTCCTTGCTCCTGCTACGTCCCCCGACTATCCTAAACTACTCAATCTTTAAGTGATCATTGTGTAAATGACAATGATTATCCCCGAAAACTCCCTTTTTTATATGTAGTGGGGGAAGCCGGCCAAGGGGAACAAATCATTGAAAACAAAAAAAAGGCCAGTATTATTACCAGTCCCCTAAAAGGATACAAGAATTAGCCGAATGTCAGGGACAAATATCTTGAAACCTCCCTCTTATATAGAGTCAAGTAATAGGAGTGGGATAACACATTAGCTTAGCTAGGACACATACACTACAAACACTAGCTAACATAGAGACACCCATGGGGTACGACAAGTAGGAGTCACACTCTACACCAGGCAACAACACCATTGTAACAGATTAGCGCAGGCAAGCCAGGCCGGGGTAACACGCTCTGTATTGTGCTCTTGTGTAGTATCCTGACCAGAAGAGAGAAGATATAAGAAAAGAAGAAGAAATGAGAGAAATAGTAGTAAAAGAAAGGGTAATAGAAAATGGATAAAGGCATGTACCAAGGTATTAGGAAGTTAAAAGTTAATAAGGATTGATGGGAGAGTCCCCTAAACCTGACCAGTTTGTGGGAGTGTTGATGCAGACAGTACCCAGATGTTACCACATAGACGTTTGGTCCTGGGAAATCAACGGAGCTTAAACCTCAGTAAAGGGACATTGTAAGCCAACTTGAAAATGCATTGTCTTATCTCCGCCCTCCCATTCCGCAGTGGGTGTGTATAGTTTTAAATATTGACTAGTGCCATGATACCCAGCCTGGGTATGTCACGTTTGGCCACGCCAAGGGGCGTGTCTTATGTAAGAGGTGTAATTACTGTATGTGGAGTATGTATAAGGTATTGAAATTTCGAACTTAGGAATAAGAATAGTTTTTGGAAATGTGTAACAACTTAAGTATAAAATAAAATGTAACTAGAGAGTAGAAAGAGAGATTTTGGAGACGGAGAGAGAGGAAATAAGAGAGGAGCCAAAAGGGCTGAGGTGTTGGCTGCACGGAAGCCAGCAACAACATGGAGAAAATCATTTCTGTATCAGTAAGTAGAGCTTGTTGTTGGTAATGCAGTCTAAATAACCCTTGTGTCATGATGTGTAAGGATGAAATGGTTGACAGGATATTATATTGTTAGGATGTATAGAGTTAAGATATTGTGCTTGATTTTTTGTGGTGTGGATTTTATTTTGATGCTGATATTGAATTTTCTCGAGATAAACTTTGCTGAAATTAATGGCTACTTTGGTGATATCCTGTGTTAAGTTTTACATGTGCTGTGTGGATTTTTCCTTGATATTGGGATTGTATTACTTTGACTTGAAGGATTTGATGTGAAACTTAAATAACTTTGTGTGTCAGGTTTATTTGGAAGCTCATCAGCATCAGCAAGCTGCTAAGTTAAGTAAGATAAGCAATAGTGTACTTAATTATTTATTAAGTTCATTAAATGAGAAAACTTTAGCAATGTATATTATCGTACCTCGTCGCTATTAGTATTGATTTATAGTCTCACCCACAACTTTGCAATTGCAGCGTGCAAGCAAGAAATTGCAAGGCACGGCACTTGTATTCCACGCCACTACATGTACAAAACGTACACCCTGTGTTTGTTGTGCTCACCTCTATTACCAGAAGTACCTACAGGACAGTTCTACTTCAAACAGCACGAACATGGCGGAGTGAGATTTAGTTTTGGTGATATGTGATGGTGCAGCCTGCTGGCTTCCCCACGCCACCCGAAACCAGATTAATTTCGTCACTACAGCTCTTCTACATTGCTACAGTGCTTTACAGCGAAGTGTACGTGTGTGTGCCGTCGCTTAGTACAGTGCAATGCAGTGGTACAGTGTTTTAAGGTTGCCCCTCGGGCACCAATACATGAGGGGGAAATTGCATCACGCCGCCTGGCATCAAGAGCCCGGGGTGACTAACATCTTCCCTCATCGCTGACACAGCACTGACGGACGCTCCCCTTGCCCGCTCACCGCTCTCTCCTGCACACGGGGTCATATTTATATTTTCTGATAGAAGACTCCGAGGGATTGACCTGGTCTAAAGCAGAAACAAATGCCACCCGGTAAGAGACAGGGAAAGAGAACTTCACAGGACCAGCCAGAAACAGCGACAGGAGCTTAAGACATGGCTGAGGCACACAAATTACCCGATTTAATCTCTCCTTCAACATATGGAGCGCCAAGATGAACAGAGACGCGAGGAGGAAAAACGCCGAGACGAACAGAGACGAAAGGAGGAACAACAGCGAGATGAAAAGTGACAACAGGAGTTTGCTGTTTTATTAACTGCTTTCAACCAGCAGGTTACAAATCTATCTGCTGCCTACTCGGGAGTGGCGTCATCCAGTTCGGCAGCCTCCCACCCCTGCTCCTCCTCCTCCTACTCACAGCCGCGCGCCACCTCCAGTCAAGGCCGTCATAATATCGCCACCACTGCTGCAACCTGACACTTCTTACCAAGGTTTTCGTAACTGGAGTCGACGTTGCAGAAAATACTCAGTTATGGCAGACTTATAGTGTGCACTTCATCTAGTCTTGTGTGCCCTCAAAATCCACCACTCTCCTACACAATTTTGCTACACTTTTTAAGCTTAACTTTTGTAACTTTTTCCAAACATTTATTTATCTCCAAAGAAACATCAATCATTTCTAGTTCGCACTTTCTTTTCACAAACAAACACATACACCAGCTGTGCTTTTTTTACACACACATCTATGAAACACAGAAAACATACACACACTGTATATATATATATATATATATATATATATATATATATATATATATATATATATATATATATATATATATATATATATATATATATATATATATATATACCTGTAATATTTCTGAGTATCGTAAATTTGAATGACATCGTGTAAATTTTCTTAAATAAAGAGGGAGAGTGGCAGATGTAGACTGTCGTATCCCTATCCCTTAAGAGAAGCAAAAATATCACCCATACGCATAGCCTATATAGTTTTGGGTACTGTACGGGATCGCTATCTCTTGGTCTACTCATGGCTCGCTTAGTGGACCTATACGAAGTAACCCTCTAGGGTACGTTTGTGAGCCGTAGACCTTCAAGAGAGACAGCAAGGCTTGCCGGCTCTAACCGACATTCGTGCCAGTGAAAGACTTACCTACACTGCCTCTGAGTAAGATTCATATACAACTTCGTGCCTGCCTCAGCCCTGAAGTGCTACAAACTCCACAATCCTCTTCAGATTCCAGATGACTCTACACCTATTGAAAACATTATTACCACGCTCTATGAGTACTTCAGAGCCCAGGCCAATGAGGCTTTACGTCGGCGTATATTGTTCAGCTACCGCCAAATGATGGAGAAGTTTTTTGTACGAGTCAAGAATCTCGTGGTGGCGATGGATGTTTGCACATGACCCCACGCTGACTGTGATATTGATGGGAGGGAATGACCAATAACTGGTTCAAAAGCTCATAGGCATAATGCCAACTCATTCAAAGGACCAGATAGTATAGCACTCCTACGCGTATGAGGCAGCTAGACGCACAGTCAGCGCTTTCACCTCTCCTTCAACTGCTCCTCGTGCTGTTTTCTCATACAAGAAGGGGAAGAAAGCAAAGCAGCGTAGTTCTTCTTCGTCTTCCATGACATCTCGGCCTCCCAACACATCTTCATGCGACTGTTGCGGCCATTCTCACGCCAAGGGTCAATGCTGTTACCCTCTTATCGTAAATTACTTGTAGAGAACTCGCTCTGGGCAATTCTCCAACCCCATCGCACAGGTAACTTGCGCGGTGGTCCAGAGTGGTGCCACGGAGCGGCACGGCAAGAACGGAAACAGCCCCCACGCCTTTCCACCACCTCCCCCCCTTACCTGTTCGACTACTTCTGCCCAAGCCAGATCGTACTTCTTGAAGGAATACACCGCCGTTCTTGTGAAGAAAGAAGGTCTCCACTACGGCCTATGGTAGGGCCACCAATGCGAATCCACCTGCGAAAGGACGCTAAACCCTTCGCAATCCACACCCCACGGCAGATTCCACTCGCCTATCAAGAAGCGGTCAGGAAGGAACTTTTGAGCATGGAGGCTCAGGGCATCATCGCCCCCACCTTTAGCTTGGTGTCACCCACTCGCCGCAGTACCCAAGCCGAATGGAGGTGTGCATATCACTACTGATGTATCAAAGCTGAATAGTCAAGTCTCACGGCCTGCTCACCCATCTTCTACGCCTTTCGCCGCCGTTCGAAGTGTCAAACTGGATAACAAGTTCTACACCATAGTTGACGTATTGGCAAATGGAATTAGCGGAGGAAGACCAACACTTGACAACATTCATCACACCAAACGGTCACTTCAAATACCTTAGGGGTCCAATAGGCTTCGCGGCTACTGGCGACGACTTCTGCCGCACAGGCGACGCGGCACTTCAAGGTATTACTAACTGCGTATAGGTGGTAGACGATGTTCTTTTCTACGCCGAAGAGCTTCTGCCACACCTACACCAAGTTACCAACGTCCTTGCTCGTTGCCGTGCTCATGGCATTACTCTCAACGCGTAGAAGTTCGCCCTCGCCTGGCCCGCTGTTAAGTTCTGCGGATTCATGCTTTCCACGGACGGGATTCCTGCCGATCCTGATAAGGTAAGGACCATCGCAGAATTCGCCACACCAGCTGATATCACCGACCTACGATCCTTCATGGGGTTGGCAAATCAACTGGCAGAGTTCTCCTGCAAAATATCCACCATAGCATACAGTCACGGACGTGTTACAAGTACATGATTTTGTGTATATATTTTTTTTTTTTTCCTCCTTTGTGCTTTGTTAGTTTGTTCAAATCTCGTGGCGGTTGGTGGCCACGAGTGACCTCAGGTCAGAAATGAGGGTGGATGGGTCAGTGGAGGGGAGAAAGGTCAACCGCTCCCCTCTCTCCACACCTTTTGAAATTTGTTACCATTTGAAGGTCACCTTATTTTTTTTTTATTATTATGTATATATTTGATGTTTAGTTTAAGTATGGATTTTTAAGGTTTGCTATATAAAGGGCGGAAGTTGAAAGAGTTTGTTCTCCGTTCGAAAATGATTTACGTCTCCGGAGTCGCCCTAGAGAAGAGGGAAAATTTATGATTTCCATTGTTATGTAAGTTACGTAACAAATTGCTTTTATTATGTATAGAAGGTAATTTTTGTAAGTTTTTCATGCTGATATAACGTAGCGTTAGGGTATTTTTAACTTTTTGGCATGTAACTCTTTTATATCTCAGTTTTCCATCATGAAATTTGGAGAGGATATGTGTTGTACTGCCTCCATGTGAATACCACTACGGAACCAATATTTAATTAGTTAGGTAGTGTTACTTTATGTAGTGGTGTAACCACATGGGTAGACTACCACGTGGTCAGTGTAGGCTCAAGGCAGATATAAGCCGCCGAGCGGGGGGAGGGGAGGTCATTCACGGTGTGGACAAGGCATTCACGGGTCAGGTCACGGATGTGAAAGTCGCGTTCGGCGCGTTTCTACTATGTTAAGGTATTGTTTTGTTTTTTCTAGGGTTTAGGAGCAGGTTAACATGTATATATGTATGTTTTAAGGTGATTCTTTTGGGTAGGGTTAGGAGCGCCGCCGAGATATATCACGTTTTATTTGAGTGATTTTTGAAGAGGCTTGCTGCCTCGTTCATCACTGTATTTTGTCCTTCCCTTTTGTTTGCTTTCACAGTATGTTTGTGGGTGGAATTATTTCGCCCTTAATTTTGCTTCGCACATTTTTTTTTTTTTTTTTTTTACCCAGGATGGGTTTTCTTTACACTGCTGGAGTGGGTAGTGTTTGTTTTTTAACGTAACTGTGTAAGAGGTTTGGAATAATTTCCCTTTCTTTTACTTTTGCGTCTGGGCGATGTCTCTCCTCTTTCTCATTAGTTTTATGTTATGTTTTTCTGTGTTTTATATGATTGTGTTTTCTGTATTTTTTTTTTTTTTTTTTTTTTTTTTTTTTTTTTTTTTTTTTTTTTTTTTTTTTGTTCACTTGTGTGGTTTTATTGCGAACCAATTATTTGAGTGGTAACAGGGACAACGTTTATTTCTGCTAGCCAGCTTAGTATTATTATTATCATTATTGAGTTTTTTTGTGTGTCCTGATATTTTTGTGTTTTGTGTGGTGTTTGTGGAGTGGTGTTTGCTCGTAATCATGTGTTTTGTTTTGTTTTGTCTTTGATTTTATATCTGTATATTAATCAGTCGAGTGGCCCTTCAGGCAGTCAGATCCGTTGTAAATATTTTGTAAAATAAATTTAAAGTAAGTGTTATTTACATTTGTTTATTTTAACAAGCCCAGAACCTAGTTATTGAAATTATAACAGTTCACCTCTCTGATATGAGCTGTAAAGACGTATTAAAGAAGAGACGGTGAGTTGGGGGCTTGTAACAACACCCACTACGTCCCCTCATGAGTCCAAGACGAACCTTCACTGGGACTGTGGATCACGACACTGCTCTCCAGAGTTAAGGAAGCCCTGGCCAGCTCACCGGTTTCGGCTGTGTCTGATCCTCAGCTACCAACCTCTCCAAACCGATGCATTTAGACTCTACGGCATCAGCTACGCCCTCCTCCAAGATCATGGTGGAGGGAAACTCCAACTCATTCAATGATGCTTTATCTCGCCACTCAGTCAGAGCGCCTACAGAAGAGGACGACATGCTATCCGACGTTTCAGCTCACTTGGCAGTTGTTGTGCGAGCAGTGCACTCACTCGCTTCGCCTGATACTCAACAAGCCACCAATGACATGCAGCCTCAGGAACTCCAGCAAGCAGCACGCACCGATGAGACGTACGTCCGGCTGCTCAACTGTGTTTGCAACGGGTTCCCCACGAATCGTTATGACCTACACAACTCTCTCCCCGACTTCTGGAAGCTGCGTCTCGCAAGTCTGTGCTACAACGCCTGCACGATAGTCATCGCGGAGCCGAGCCCACCAAACGTCGGGCCAAGAAAACAGTGTTCTGGCCGGGCATAAACTCAGATATCATCAACGCCGTACGTGCTTGTGAAGCCTGCCAGACACTACTTCCAAGTCAGCAGCAAGAGAAGTATCGGAATGACGACGAGCCCACTCGACCCTATCAGCCTATCTCGGTGGATCACTTTCAAGTCGCGGAGAAGTATTTCCTCGTCATAGTCGATCGCCTGTCCAGATAGCCCGTCGTCTTCCCTTGTGGTACAGATAGTACGACATCTGCCACCATTCCGTATTTCAGCCAGTTCTTCAGTGATCACGGCACCCCAGTCAGACTACGCACCCCAGTTTACAGCGAAGGCCTTTACAGACTTCCTACAATGCTGGAAGATCAAACACATCATCACGTCACCTTATCATCCCAAATCTAACGGACACATCGAAACTGCTGTCAAGTCGCTGAAGCACCTCATCTCCAAAGTAGCGGCTACTGGAAATATAAGATGTGGGGATTTCGACTGAGGACTGTTAGAATCGAGGGACACTCCCAACCGCATAGGACGCTCACCGGCACAGATCCTCTTCCGCCACTCCCTTCGCACTTATGTCTCTGCCCACCCACGCTCCTTTCAACCAGTGGCAGTCTGACGTGGAGGAGTGCAAACAACGTGCCACCAAGCGTAACGAAGTTCGAGCTCGCTACAACAGCCGGGCCAGGGAGTGCCTTGCCCTGTCTATCAACCAAAGCGTGCAGATCCAAGACCCAGCGACCAAACGGTGATACAGAACAGGCACCGTGGAGACACAACCTAGGCCAAGGCAATACGACGTCCGACTCCCCAACGGCAGTACGATCAAGCGCAACTGGATTCACCTGCGTCCGGTGCCGCTGCCCGCCACTGCTCCAGATTCTGCAGTACCCACGGCTTCTCCAGCCCCTCGATGTTCATCGCGTTTACATCAACGCCAGGACACGCCTACATGAAGCTCAACATCCTGTTATGAGCTTTAAGGGGGGACGGAAGTGGGAGATAACATATTAGCTTAGCTAGGACACATACACTACAAACACTAGATAACATACAGACACCCTTGGCGTACGACAAGTGCGAGTCACACTCTGCGCCAGCAAGCCAGGCCGGGTTAACACCCTCTGTATTGTGCTTTTGTATTTCACGCCAATACATGCACAAAACGTGCACCCTGTGTTTGTTGTGCTCACCTCTACCACCAGAAGAACCTACAGGACAGTGCTACCTCAAACAGCACAAACAATAGGAACTTGGAAATATACAGGCAGGCAGAAAGGTCCAGAGTTTACCAGAGAAAGGAATGAATGATTGAGAGCACTGGTTGACTCTTATATTAGAGAGTTGGACAGAATAGGGATGAGAGGAAGAAAAAAGTCTTGTGCAGAGAGGCCACAAGAAGAGCGAGTGAGTGATTGGAAGTAGGCGCCGCAACAGCCAGGATCATATGGCGTCGCTGCCACAGGAGGAAAGGAGACATGGAGTTAGCAAGACCAATAAAGCAGTCAGCATGAAAATAGCCTCAAAGCGGTTCCTAAACATTTCAGGGCACGCACGTACCACCGAGTCCACGCACCCATCTCCTACTGCCACCAACATTTTTGCTACCGTACACTAGTAATTGTAATTCTCAAATTATCAATTTATCATTATGTTTATACAAGTCACATATTTATTCATTCTAATAATCAACACAATGATATCCCTTCTATCAGTTGTTTATAATATGAATCTTACACATATAAGTAAGAAACTATACCAGTTTCAAAGTGGAGATTTGTTAAAAAAAAAAATTGTTACTGATAATATGTCAGCGCTTACCTGTTAGTAATCAGTGGGATGGATGAGAATGCATTTCAACACACTGGCCATCAAAGTTGAGAACAACTGAAGAAAGTTTGACTCTCAGATCTTTCTGAACATCTATCATTTGGCGATACTTCGTCTTCACAGCTGTGAGTACAGAAAAGCCAGCCTCAAAGAGGTATGCTGAGGTAAAGGGCATCAACACTCTCAATGCTCGCTTGGATAAGTCAACATAATCATCTATGATTTGTTGCCCAGAAATCCACGAGTGGTTTTCGTTTCAACGGTATTTGCAGCTCTCCTTCACATGACAACTCCAGTAGCTGTTCCTTTGGTAACAGATGTGTGATTGGGAGAGAAGTTTCGAATGGGTTGCGTATCAACGTTATGAATGGTCTCTGGAAGGAAATTATTGTCGTAGCTACTCGTTCAGTTCCTTAAGATATTCAAGAATAAGACTTTTCACGCACTTTTCAAAAAAATTTCACTTGTTTCGTTGAAGTCATGTAGAAATGGAAAACACTTAATAGAGCCAAAATGTTATTATTATTATTATTATTATTATCATTTATTTATTTTTATCATTGCTTCAACCTTGTTTTGTATGTTAAAGGTAGCTGAGTTGACACTCTGGAGGCACGAGTTCATTTCATTCAACACAGAGGAAATGTTTGCCAAGTATCCATGGTTTGCATCCATGTTTCATCATACAGACAGGAAGACAGATCAAATGAGTGTGGTCCAAAAAAAAAAAGAAAAAAAAAACTGTTGAACTTCACATCGAAGCTCAAAAGTCTTGTCAGAACTTTGCCACTGGATAGCCACCGCACTTGTGTGCGAAAGTAGTGTCTCATGTTCACGGCCCATTTCGTTATACATAACTTTGAAAATCCTTGAATTCAATGAACGAGCTTTGATGTAGCTCAGCCAGCACATTCTTTGAATCAAGAGCCGCTCTATGAATACAGCAGTGAACCCAGGAAACTGAAAGAACAATTTTCTTAGTAAAAACTACAAACCCTTTATATTTCCCAGTCATTGACTTTGCTCCATCAGTACTTATGCATACACAACACTCCCATTCAATTCCATGATCTTTCATTAAATTGTTGGTCAGATTAAAAATGTATTTTCTAGTTGTACAAGTGGCAAGAGGTCGACATAACAAAAAATCATAAAGAATTGTGCCAATATATAAGAAACGAACATAAACCAAAAGATTAGCCAGATTTGCAATATCTGTTGACTCATCAATCTGCAGAGAGTAAAACTCATTGTCTTTGACACGACTTGCCAGCTGGCAAAGAATATTTCAGGACATAGCTTTCATCATATTTGCGTTTTTTTTTTTTTACTCTCCTCTTCACATTCGTCAGCTCTATCTTTTTTTATTCAGTTGGTCTTGTTCATTCAGCGTCTTCACTTCGCTCTGTCCCTCTGCTTTATACTGCTGTTCCATATCAGGTTGTTACATCCTGTGTCTTTTTTTGTGTTTCTCTCCGGTCTTTTTGCTATCTTAACACCTTCCCTATATGAATACAACCGACAGACTACTAGAGTCAGTTCTCCAAGGTTCGGGCAACTGATCAGGTAAAGGACGCGTCTGCATCCTGTCACGCACGCACGCACACGCGCGCACACACACACACACACACACACACACACACAGTGCATGACAGTATCTTATAACGAGATAAATAGTTGCAATAGACGTGTCATTTATCGATAAGCATTACATGACGAAACTATGGGTATAAATAGCAATACTATAAAAATCTGCGTGACATTACATTTGAGTGGGTGATGAAGAGGAGGTGGTGCGAGACAGCAAGCAGCTGACTGTCTTCTCTCTCGCCCAGGCATGATGACACAGCATTTTATAGTACTGCTATTGTATCTGTTCTAAAAATATTCCCCACACGTGTTTCGCCCTCTATCACTGTATCTCTCCATATTTCTTTCTAAACTTCACACTTCCCTTCTCAGGGGGAGACTTAATATGATCCTAATGACTGTGTTTAATTCTTGCCGGCCTTAAGTCCCCTGGGAAAATCCGATCCCTATCCGACCTTTCTGACCCTTCTGACTCAAACTGGTTTATTCTACTTCCTTCTTATCACGCCTCCTGCTAAAACCACACCCCCGATATTTCATAAAGCCTTGTCCTCACTACACTCCATCATACTTTCAGCATCATTCATCATTCTCTCTTCAGCATCTCTCACTCTCTCCAGCATTTCTACTAACCCAGCATTCATCGTATCTTCGCCACGTATTTCTTCGTCATTGCCTTGTTTAAAGCTCTTTAAGCAAGTGAGAGCAAAAACTACAAGTTCCTTAATCCACTTCTCCCGTATTTATCACGCCATCCACGCCATCCACGCGCCACTCGCTACCAAAGTATCTAAAGTTATCGGCCTAACATCACACAGACCGGTACACCATTTACAACTGTATAAGATTATTCTAAAACATCTCTCTCTCTCCTTCTCTCTCTCTCTCTCTCTCTCTCTCTCTCTCTCTCTCTCTCTCTCTCTCTCTCTCTCTCTCTCTCTCTCTCTCTCTCTCTCTCTC
>CM035209.1:5079920-5098991 GCA_020233015.1 Callinectes sapidus | reverse complement strand
CACACACACACACACACACACACACACACACACACACACACACCACCCCACCCACACACACACACACACACACACACACACACACACACACACACACACACACACACACACACACACACACGACTAAAATTAACAATCTGCGTCTTAACACTACAAAAACGAACAACACATTTTTCCCAAACCGTTCAGTACAACAAAACTTTCCCCCTGTCACCATTGAAGGAAACACAGTAGACAGAGAGAAATTTACTAAATTTCTTGGAGTATGTTTAGATTAAAATATGAATTGGGGTCAACAGATATCTTTTGTTGTCAACAAATTAGCAAGGATGTATGGAATTTATACAGAATACGCAATAATCTTACTTCTGAGGCTCTTATGAGTATCTATTACACTTTATGCTATCCCCACGTGACTTACTATGTTGCAATCTGGGCATATACTTGGCAGTCTTTCATAAAAAAGTTACTATATCTCAAAATAAAATTTTCAGATGTATGTTTTTTTTATGAGCAAGCTGGAATCAACAAGAAATATTTCTAAAACAAAATTTTCTTACTTTCAGCAATATTCATAAATATTTTTCTATATTTTAGTATCTTTAAGTATTTCACACAGTATCGCGGTGGTCATCATTTTAGACGTGTAAACACACCTTATAATACTCGAGGTAACGATGTTAACCTGATATTTCCACAATTTAGAACAACTCTCTTCAAACACAGTATATTATGTACCGGTCCACAATTATGGAATGATTTGCCTTCACATCTCAAAACAAATCTTCATAGTGCTAACACACCCAGTTTCAAGAAATCTTTAAAGAATGACCTATATAATTGCCAAATTACGTAACATTACCTAATTGTCATTCATAACGTTCATCAATTTTTTTTTCTTATTTCTCAATAACTTGCCTATACTGTCTCCTTTACCGTGTATTGATTATGTTTTCTTATGTTGTAAGGTAGCAGCAGCTAGTGTGTGTGATTAAATTTCATTTCACAACTGTTATACAGATATTATTATTGTTATCCCGTGCTTTCATTGTTGTCGTTGATATTTTCACTTTAAGGTGTTTGGTTATGATTTTTGTAGTGCTAGTAACTATGTAAATTATCTTTATTTTCATTTTATTTACTTTCCTTTACCTGTCGTTGTCTTATTGTTGGTTTCCTTTTTTAATAACATTACTGTTAGAATTTGTGATGGCCTTTGTCTTTGTTTTTTTACTATTAATTCTACTACTACTCAAGAAAATAATGTATGTAAATATTGCCGATTTTGTGTCTGTATAAAAGTAAATCATATGTGTATTTTTGTAAATATGACTGTCGGGAAGCTTCGGCTTGACAGTCTATGCCAATCCTTAAATACTTCACTTACTCAAATGTATGAATACTGTACAATCTATTGGGCAATAAACCTTTACTTACTTACTTACTTACTTACTTACTTACTTACTTACACACACACACACACACACACACACACACACACACACACACACACACACACACACACACACACGTTCTGTAAGCAGCAAAGGTGGAATAATATTTAATATTAAGAAAACAATACCTACCATGACATTTGCAGGCTTATAAAGAACAAATTCATACCTGCAGTTATAAGATCACCATCATCTTTCGTCCATCCAACCATTAAGTCCACCTTATTGTAGTGACCAGATTTGAGCAGTGCGGCTGGGTAATCCGTCAGGAAAGTTCCATCCACTTGGGCACCCACGGTCAGAGGCATATCATACCACACCTGTTGTGATTCAAGCTTTGTATCTTGACAGGTAGTGGGTTCATGCCTTATGAAGTAATCTACTAGGAAGTGACTACTATTCCACTGTATTATGCAAAATTAATATAATCTAATGTCAGTAATTTCAGCAGAGTTTTGTTCAAAAATAAAATTACTAACACTCAAGGTACTCTGAGCATTCACCAAATCCTCAACAGATGCTGCTTTAAAACAGGACAACAGCTGGTGACTCTCTTCACCCTTGCAATTCAATGCTTTGCTGATGGCGATGGCACCCTTCTTAGCTGGACCAAACTGGGCGGGCAAAAGTGCAGTGCCTGATTGTAGAATGGCTCGCTGGAACAGTCCTACATAGAAAGAATTATAAATATAGCTTGAACCATTTTCCAAAATATGGTGTAGTTTCATGTTGCTAAATTTGTAGCGATGAATCTTGGCACCAACTAACCTGCTGAGCTAGAAGACAGAATGTGGGCATGGCATGAGAATGCCCCAGCGCTAACACCGAAGATTGTGACTTTCTTAGGATCTCCGCCAAGGTTTCCAATGTTATCCTGCACCCAGTGCAAGGCCAAAACCTGATCCTTGAATCCCAAATTACCAGGAAGAATGCTGTCTCCAGTTGAAAGGAATCCTGCAATAAGAGATTTACTTGGATGAAAATGTATAACATGTTTTTGTCACTCTCAATGTCATATTCGATAAAACAAATATAATAATCCTGCACCAGGACGTGGTTATTTGGGACAACTTTGTATTGGAGTCCCCACGTTGTTGTTTTTTTTTCTTTCTTTTTTTTCTGATACCCATAGGGTGTCTACTTTAGGAATCAAGTGAGTCCCATTCGGGTACCTTAGCATAATTTTTGATAATTACCATCAGAAATCCAAATTTCTGTTGACTTCAATGCAAGGCTATTCTAAAATGTATTCTGTTTAGGTAAATGAGTGTTGGCGCCAACGACAAAGGTGGGTAGAACAGACAAGATCAGGAAACTCTACGTCACGCGCTTAATGAAACTTTCTATAGCGTACTGTCTTAATGTCATCGATAAATAATTGGTAGTTTCTACATTAAAGTATTAAGTGATTTGCATTATTCATTCCTTATGTAATGTATTTTAATATGCATTAGTCTCAGATACAAGTAACATTACCATGATCAATTCATGTAATTAGAGGATTCTAATCATGAAGCATAAACAGTGATTGACGTAAATCCACTCATATTTCTACTCCCAGCACTTTAAAAGCACGACGCGTCGCTCGAAGACGGCGAGCACCAACCTCTTGCCGGAGTGAATGGCGTTCTCACGTAAAAGACACGGTTGTCCCGTATACGCCACACCATTTTTTTTTTTCTAATGACAAGGAGGGATGAAACATAGGAGATAGATGGATAGCTGAAAGAGAAAGTGTATGTGAAGGGAAGGGGTGAAAGAAAGTAAAAGATTGATAGATTGTGGGCTTGACCACATTGGTATATATATATATATATATATATATATATATATATATATATATATATATATATATATATATATATATATATATATATATATATATATATATATGTGTATTTGTATTTTGCATCTTATTTTATGTTATCTTTTTTGCTGGCTATACCAAGCGAAAATTGGCTGCTGTGCCTCCTGACTTATTATAGTGCTACTCATTTGAACCACTTGTGTGTATTATTGTATGGTGTCACTAGTTCATCATACTTTTCACTTTCGTATGTTTTTTTTATAATTTTCCATATTTTTGGTGTTTTGTAATAATTTGCTAAGTTTAGAGGTGTAATATTACATTTAATATGCAGCTCTTGTGTATTTAATTCGTAGCATTCATTGCAGTTGATAAATTTGAGTGCTTTGTTTATTACTGTTTCCATTTTCTTTTTTTTTTAGTTTTTGAAGCCATACATATGGGGATTGAAGGGTATTCCGTTATTGGTATTATCAACTTTTTTACTAATAACGTTTTTGTGTTCGTTGTCAGATTACTGAATCTTCTCAGTTGTGATAAAACTGCTTTCACTTTATTTATTGTCTGTGTAATGTGACCAACCAGTCCTGTTTTGGTGATATTGAGTCGCAGTAATTTTCCACCTTTACAAGTTTCTACTTCCTTTCCGTTCACTTTATTCTTCTTTGCTTTGTATTGTGCAATAAGGATTATTTTGAAATTTCTTCGCTAGTTTTAATCTTTCTTTGCTTCTCAAATATATTTATTCTTTCTCTTTCTCTTTCGACTTTTACTTTCATCATTAAATTGGATTTACTAGTAGATGTAATTATCTGTGTGATATTGATATCATCAGTGTACATTATGTCGGTGTATCCAAATTCGGGCAAGGGTAGGTCGTTGGTGTAGAGTGTGTAAAGTGTTGGTGATAAGACGCTTCCTTGTGGAACACCACTTAATAGGTCTATGTGTCTGCTGTATTCCTTACCGAAATTAATTTTTGCTTTTCTGTTCTCCAATAACTTTGATAGCTTTTTTTTTTCTATAATATCAGGAAGACCTAATATCAATAGTTTGTATTTTAATCCGTTATGCCATATCTTATCAAGAGCTTTGGTAACATCTCTTAGGACTATATAAACTTGTTTCTTTCTTGCAAGTGCATTGGTAACGGTTTCGTATGCTGTTGTTATTATTGCTGTTGTTGTTCCTTTTTTTTTTTTTGGTGTGGGGGGGTGGGGGGGATCTGAAACCGTGTTCTCCTTCTTTAAATGCATTGTTTTCATATAAGGTACTCAATCTTGCTTGAATAATTCTTTCAAATATTTTAACAGGGAGCGATATAGGACGATAGTTTATGTGGTTTGCAAGACATATATTCTTTATGGGAATGAATTTGATAGCAGCCTCTTTGTAGACTTTTGGGGAATATCTGCAGGAGAAACATGCATGAAAAATATTCTTTAATCATTCTCTTTTTTTTTTTTTTTCCTGTGCATTTTTCTAGGATTATTTTATATATTTTAGTAAAACCTGGAGCTTTCTTTTTTTTATCTGCTACTTCACTTTTTTATTTCATGTATTGTTATTTCTCTTGTGTGGTAGCTTTCGGTATTTAATCTATTTAGATGTGCGGTTACAAATGTCTTTCCTTTGTCAATGCTTATATTGATACGTTTATCAGTATAGTATGAATGCTGTTTATCGAAAAAATAATGTTCTTCCTCCGTTATTCTAAAAACTTCTTTCCATGTAATCTCCATTACTTTGCATTTTTCTTTATCTGAGAAGTACTTATTTCATTCTTTGTCTTTTAAGTAGTTACGAGAAGCTGTATTCTTGCCTTTTAGTATTCTAATTCTGCTCCAGAACTGTTTATTGCTTTTGCTATTCTCAGAGGTTTGTTTAATTTTATCCTACCAATTTCTATTGTAAGCTTCGATGCATTTTTCCCGTAATTCATTCATAATGCTTATTTAGTTTCTATATGTTTCAAGAGTCCATCCATAACAGCTTGCGTATTGTTTTAAGTGTTTAAATTGTGTTTCTAAATCCCTATCTCGGGCGTTATTTTTAATTGGTATTTATAGTGATATGAAGAGCTAGATATGGCTGCATCCATTGCGTTTTTGACAGTTTTTATCCAATTCAATGTTGCATTTTCTAATTGCTCTGCGTTACTCCCATCTAGATTCGTTATATTGACTTGAGTGTCCTGTTTGCTTTGAAAAATATCCCAGTCAGCCTTGTACATTTTATATGCTTGTTCTTTTTCAGCAAGGAATGGCCTTGTGGATAATTGAAATATTACTAGTAAGTGATCAGAAGTTGTCACCTGGTTCACAGGTACAATTTAAATAACGGTGTTTATAAAAGAAAATTTTCTCTGGATTTGTTGAGGAATTATGGCTAAAAAAGGTTGAAAAATGTGGACCAAAATGCAGCATTCAGCCCGTATTTATGAGGTTTATCAGACTTTTACCTACAGAATTATTTTCTCTGTTGCTAAAGGACACATGTCTACTACTGAAATCTCCCAAAATATAGTTGGAATATTATTGGATAAGAGTCTGAGCATGTCAGTATATGGGAGAATAGGGCTTCTGGGAGGTAAGTAGGTTGTGACAATTATAATTGGAACTAAACTTGTTTCTAATTCTACAGCAAGAAAATCTGTATCAAAGTCATCAAACAGTTTATGTTTGATGTTATGTTTAACTGCAATAGCGGACCTGTCAGAGAAGTTTTCAGGTATAGCTAGTTAACTTTGTATACTTTAGACCCAGGAATTTTTAATTCTTCATTAGACTCAACTCCATGGCTGTTTAATAAAATAAGATCGGGGTTATTAGATAGATAGTTTGGTAGTAACAAAGTTTTATTTGTTTTACAGTTCAGGACATTGTGCTGTATGATTTTTAATTTGTAGTTAAGTTTGATAAGTTATCTTTAGGTGCGGGTCCATTTGTTCCAGTGGTGAACGTTCCTGAACAAAACCTGATCCAATTTCGCGGAACTCATCTGTCTCCAGAGCAGACTAACAATTCGAAGGCTTAATTCTCACCTTTTTTGTGTTTTCCTTATTATTTTTCTGTGTATCTATTGTTTGTGTATTGCCACTTGAACGTTTTATTTTGTATACCTTTCATTAGTTTCTCAGTCGAAAAGTTCTGTGGCCAGCCCCTGGTCCTGGCCTGGCTTTTTTCGTTATTTGCCCTGTGCATGCGCAATGCATATGTTAATCTTTAATAATTCTTCCTTTGTTATAATAGGCATATTGTAGTTTGGCTTTTTTTTAGGGTAAGGCCGTTTGACAAATATTACCATAGGTCTTTGTTTTGTTTATTTATTTTTTTTTTTCTTATTTTCGTGCTCTCTTGTCTTTTAAAAATTGTTTCTTTTGCTGCAGTTTATAACCAGTGTACTATGGTTTCCTTTGCAAATGATACATTTTTTGTAAGTTTCCTGACATTGATGCCACACATGCCCTTCATTACTGCATTCTGAACATATCTTATATTCTCAGTGCTTTGGACATTCGTTGGTGAGGTGAGTTTCTAGTTCATAGCATTTCATACAGCATCTAATTGGTATGTATGTTTCCTGTTTTATATCATGGTGTGAAACACTGATGCTAAAACCTTTGATTTCCATTCCTGTTCATTTATTGGCGTAGCTTGTTTGTTTGAATGTTAGTTTAAGTATGGATGAATTTGGAAATTTGTAGACCAGTTCCAGCTCTTCTCCTATCCAGGTATGTTTTTTGCAGAATAAGTTCTTCGATTTCATCTGTAATCCTTTCGAAAATTATGTCATCAGTTCTAGGGATGATGAGCTCTTTTTTTATTTTAGCTCGGGAGGCATAACAGGAACAAAATCATGAGTGGCAAATTCATACTTTGTTTAATTATTAAAGATACCATCAGCATGAGACTCGCTAGTTGTCATAACAAAACGTCATTTGCTGTAAAGATTCTCCTGACTTTTAGTCTTTTGTGTTTTGTTTACATTTTATTTTAATTCTCGCCATGGTTTATCATCAAGGTGGATCATGAAGTGGGGTCGAAACCCGACATACGACACAGCTATGGAAGTTTAGAAAGGAGCCTAACTATGCAGAGCGATATGGTGATCCAATTTCTGAAAACGGTCGTAATCACCTCACTCCGTGCCTAACCCAAGTTTTTGGCCGACTCTTCCAATGGGCTTAAGACAGTCCTACTAAGGGCTCCCTTGGCAAGCCGCGGAGTTGACCTTCACCACACTGGGGGACGCTAAGGCCGAAAGGAAGTACAGGAGGAGAGAACAGGAATGCTGCACAAGGGCGAGCTCTCTACCAAGCGAAAGTGCCCCGTTACCTAGGTGCAGGTTTGTAGCTTTTGTGTTTGCCAAGATCCAGCTGGATGGAGTCACGCAGCTCCTCGCTTGCGCAATGCACACCGTAACAGGTAAGGAAACACAGCCCTCCAGCCGGTGAGTGCAAACAGGACGGTGTGTAACGAGGCACAGGGGGTAAACAGAGAGGCTCAGCGGCGAACGTATCGGCGAGCAGATGTCTACAGAGGTGTTGCTGCTTTGGCTACCAGTCCGGGAGTGTAAGTGATAAGCAACAGGTACGGAAAGGCGAAATTTTAAGTCCGTACCTCCGCACCTGAGACATGTGCGGAAAGGCGAAGTTATGACTTGCTATGACACTCTGCCTTTTAAAAACACGTCATTTATGAATTTTTGAGAAAAACGTATATTGTCGCAATATTCATTATTTTTTGTTTATCTTTTTATGTAAACAGTGAAAAAAGCTGAAAATCATCGGAAAATCTACTTTTTCGGTAAAAAGGAATTATTTATGTGAAATGGCATATATTCCTTTCTTCTTAACTAAAACAAGATGGTCTTACTTAGATGAGATGTTAATTATCCTAAGAACGCTAAAAAGGGGATAATTTATGCAATTTTGAGAGAAAAAAAATCAATTGCAATAAAAAGTTAATATATTTTTTTTCTTTTTCCTTCATTTTCAATCAAAACATGGAAATGTAAAGAAAAAAACAGTGAAAAATCCGTTTTTCTAAAAGATTTTTTTTTTTTTCATTGAAATGGCTTGTATTATATTTTATATAACAGGAAAAAGGGATTTTCTTCAAAATGTTGTTAAAACCAATAAAGATGTTTAAATAGAGTAGTTTATGTAACTTTAAAGAGAAAAAAATATATAATGTATTGGTCTTGTTTTTAATTAAAACATAAAAATTAAAAGAAAATTATAGAAAAACTCGCTTTTAGATGTAAAAACATACTTTTTTTCTAAATCTCTGAAAAACATTGAAAAGGGGCCATTTATTCAGTTTTAGAGAAAAAATAATATTATCGTAAAATAAGGATAAAAACATAAAAATAGGTAGTTTGTGCAATTTTAGAGAAAAGAAATATTGTCGCAAAAAAAATGTATTTTTTGGTTTTCTTCCACCAACAAATGAAAATAAGATAAAAACATTGAAAAAGTCACTTTTTAGGCAGAAATTTTGTCTTTATACAAATTACATATATTATACTTGTAAAATATGGTTTTGTGTAAAATGCCGTTAATACTCCTAAAAAACGTTGAAAAACACGTCATTTATTAAATTTTTGAGAAAAAAGTATATTGTTGCAATATTCATTGTTTTTTGTGTATTTTTTATGAAAACAATGAAATAAGCAGAAAATCATCGAAAAATCTACATTTTCGGTGAAAAGTAACTTTTTTCGTGAAATGGCATATATTCCTTTCTTCTTAACTAAAAAAAGGAATGTCTTTCTTAGATAAGATGTTATTTCTCCTAAAAACGCTGAAAGGGGATAATTAAAAAAATTTTGAGAGAAAAAAAAATTAATTGCAATAAAAAGTTAATATATTTCTTGCTTTTTCCTTCATTTTCAATCAAAACATGGAAATGTAAAGAAAAAACAGTGAAAAATCCTTTTTCTAAAATAAATATATTTTTTTTCACTGAAATGGCTTGTATTACATTTTCTGTAACATGGAAAAATAATTTTCTTCAAAATGTTGTTAAGAGTCTGTTCATGCCTTCATCCCAACGGTGAAGCTCCTCATCTGCCTGCTATGCCGCTTTTACTTGTCGTACCAACAAGCCTGCTAACTGTTCCAGCTGCTTCTCCACATCATACTACCACTAAATCATAAAGACGAGCAATCCTATTTAGTGCGTCATATTATGCTGTTCAATGTGTATTGCTTAAAGAAGTGAAGCCAAAAAGGCTGGAACGGACAGGAGCTAAGGAAGGTGCGTGTGGTTGTACATTGGGTTTCCAGGTTTTACCTGCCATCCTCTAGGCCCTAAGGCGCGTGTTAACGAGTGTGTTCGGTGACTTGCCCAACTGCAGAACTCGAACGTTCATATTTCATTCATACAAATAGTAGTAGCGACCATTTGCTCTCTCATGCACACAAAGAAAAATTGTTACTACTACCCGTTAACCACACAATTCTCTTGGCTTCGCCAATATATATTGTCTCCTTCTGTACTAGACTATACAAAAAAAAATGTACAGCTAAATAATCTATGATGAAGTTTTCTTAGCATCATGTAGTTTACTTTGCTTTTTCGTTATCGTAACACAAGTATAATAAATGAACACGTACCAAGGGCACCCAGCCGGTAGTTCAAAGTCACCACCACCACATCTTTTTCTAGCAGTGGTACTGGTAACATAGGGGGAACGGGACCCATGGCTGAGCCAACCATCAAAGCACCGCCGTGAATGAACACCATGACAGGAAGGTTTGACCTGTGCGGCTGAAAAGAGGTTTGTTACTTAGTTAAAAAATTGAATTTATCGATAAATATAATTATAAGTTCAGTTACATAACACTTGAACACAACAATTTTTTTTCTCTTTTTTTTAAATTTGCCTACTGTACGTATATTAGTCTTTCATCCCATTCACATTTTCATTATTTTCATAAATCCAAAAAATACCATATCTTCAATATCTCATGACTATTACTGCCTGTTACTGATAGCAGACTTTCTGACAAAATATGTTAACTCTTCAAAATTGTCTACAAAAATGTTTGTATTTTTGCATTGATAAATATAAACATGTTTTTACAGATACATGTCATGTATTCATGAATTCTTGATCGACATAGGCTGCAAGTATTCCCTGTCGAAACTCACGTCGGCGCTCCACCCATAAGCGAAGCGCTAGGATACGGTCAGTTGTTGACTTATCGGGCATGAACCCTAACTGTTCAGGTCTCTGATGCTGCAGGAGGTGAGTGCGGATCCGAGTCAGCAGCAAATGGGCAAGCGCCTTGTCTGGTACGCTGAGCAGTATTATTCCACGTTAGTTGTTGCAGTCTTTGGACTCTCAAAAATTTTTACTTAGTATTTTTATTGATTTCTCCAAAGCAATTGACATAGTGAAGCACAATATTTTACTACAAAAACTAAATCATTATGGGATACGAGGAATCATACTTGATTGGTTTCAGGACTACTTAACTAATAGAATGCAAACTCTCAGGTTTCTAAATTACACTTCCATACAAAAGCAAATAAAGTATGGCATTTCGAAAAGTAGTGTCTTAGGCTCAATACTTTTCCTCACATATATAAATAATCTGTCAAGTATATTCACAAATATAAAAACTATCCTTTTCGCAGACAACGCCACTCTCTATATAAATGGTAAAGATCCTCCAAATATAATAGATACAGCAAATACTGAGCTAAAAATATTTCACTCATCATGCCTAAGCAATAGACTGGCAGCGGATCTTAACAAAACTTATTTCATGCAGTTTTCCAATAAACAAACAGAACCATTACCACCTCTAACTTTACATAAGAACAAAATAAATAAAACCAAACAGCACACATTCTTCGGCATAATCTATGATGATGCAATGTTCTTCAAACCTCACATAACAAACCTCATACTAAAGTTATCTAGAATTGTTTCTCTATTATATCAAGCTAAAGAATTCATGCCATTAAATGCACTAAGACTTTTGTATAATGCACATATTTTACCACACCTACAATTCTGTACACCCCTCTGGTGCAACACATATCCAACAAACCTACTGCTTCTATTTAGAATCCAAAAGAAAATTATAAGAATTGTAACTAACAATAATTTTTTTAACATACTACGCCTGTTTTTAAAAACTCAAATATATCAAAAATATTCGACATAAATAAACTACAGATAGGCATACAAGTATATATGTTAAAATTATTACACAGCGGACACAATAATATTATTCATTCCCAACATGACTACCTTACACACAATTCAGTCTATTTCCATACACCAGCACACAACCTTACTATTTTCAAACATTCACTATCATTCACCGGTCTTAAAATATGGAACTCAATCCCTGGTAAAAAAAAGTTGTAAATAAAAAAGTTGTAACTTTCTTTATAGTTTTAAAAAGTGTTATAAGAAACGTATCATTGCACAATACAAAAATAATGCTGTCCATGTATCTTCAAAACTTATGTATCTAATATATTTTTTCCCTTGTGTGTGTGTGTGTGTGTGTGTGTGTGTGTGTGTGTGTGTGTGCGCGCGTGCGCGTACGTGAGCGTGTGTGCGTGTGTGTGTGTGGAAGTTGTGTTTTGGGTGGTATATTTTTCTACATTAACCTCTTTTGCCTAAAAGCTATTTCTATAGCTTAAAATGGGCTACCAAATAAGTATTGCATACCATATTATAAGTATTAAAATCTACGGCATAATAAAGTATTTCAAGTTTTTCAAGTGTTTCACCTGGTCGCCGCTACTCGTCACCGATTTTCATCTCCACCACCACTCGTCATCTAGCTGTTGCGCTATCTGCCCACCCATTTGGCTGCCATCACGTTTGTACACCACCTCACTGCTGCTCTTCATAAAAAATTGGAGTACAATTATTATTTACTTTGCTGTTTCCTTTCAAAGAGAGTTTTTTTAGTGTTTTCTCTATACAAGAAACATTCAAGTAATGAATCAAATTATATATATATATATATATATATATATATATATATATATATATATATATATATATATATATAATTATTACACAGCGGACACAATAATATTATTCATTCCCAACATGACTACCCTACACACAATTCAGTCTATTTCCATACACCAGCACACAACCTTACTTACGTTTATATATATATATATATATATATATATATATATATATATATATATATATAATATATATATAGATAAATATATATATATATATATCTATATATATAGTGGGGGGGGGGGGAGGCTTGTGTGCCCGAAGTACCTGGAGATCTATGGGGGGGGGGGGGGCAGGTTCAACCCCTGTTCTGCCCCTTTTTGGGAAGAGAGGGTTTCCCATGCCAGTAAGGTCTGCCAGGGAAGGGCCAGACTAAATGGTTCTCAAGACGTAGGCTGCCAGTAAGTGTCAACGGTGCCGCCCGCCAGAGGGACCGTCCTTGGGGGCTGTCCTGCGTTGGATGGTTGGGTGTCTGGGCCGGAAGACGTTGGGGAAGGGGGAGTCTTAGCACCGCTGTGGGCAAACATCCGTATCCATGGGGACTGCTTTTTAAAACGAGCAGTCTCGTGGGGGACGAGGTACCCCGTCCGCGGAGGCCAGCGCTCGGTCCCCTCGTCGATCCGGTAGGTGGTAGCTCTTGTCCCCTGGGGCCATATATTATCTAAATCTATGTATATGGGTAAGCAACGTCACTCTTCCCCTCTTGAGGTGGTTGACCAGGCCTCCTAGGTAGTTTCCTCTGGTCACACGTGATGTCCTCCTCCTGCATGACCTTCCCGAGGACCTTACCTACAGGGCCATTCATGATCTTGTAAAGCAGAATGGGGACATTGTCTGTATCCGGCTGACATATGACCGGGACTGTTCTTCTAATAGGTGTTATGTGATCTTTGCTACGGCCGCAAAGGCTGGGTCAGCTTTGCAGGCCGTGGGATCGTTCAACATCCCGGGTCTTCATGCAGAGACCCTCACTTCAAAAAACGTGACTGAGTCTGATCTGGACTACGTTCCTAACATCCTGGAGCGTACAGCTAATAAGGCCTATTTGGAGGTTCGACAAGCCTCTACCCCCCGGGTAGTTCGTTGCCTATTATTGGAACGGTCGGGGGAATTTCATCCATGCCACCCGGTACCGTAATGCAAAAGTGGGCCACATTCTGAGGGAAAACGTAAAAAAAATACGGTAAGGGGCTACTAATTAAGGCCAGGGATTTGACTCAAGCAAAGTTGCTGCCCCACCTACAGTATTCAGATAATTCAATATTTGACTCTGTATGGCCCCACCGAACCTTCAATTACTGCCGGGGAATAGTCTTCAATTATGACCTGGGTGAGTTCAATGAAGATAACATCTACGCCATGTGCCCGCCCACGGCCCAGAAAGTATGGAAGGTGAGAGGAAAAGACAATATGTTCGTTTTGACCTTCTTTGGGTCTTCCCATCCAGATTACATCAACGTTGGCCCACTTTGGCTGCGAGTGAAGACATTCATCGATAGGCCCTTTCAGTGCTTCGGTTGTTACAAGTTCGGCCACAGTCCAAAACACTGCACAACAGCTCCTCGATGCGGCCGTTGCTAATCCAAAGATTCCCATGCTACATTGGAGTGCGACTCTACCCCATACTGCTTTCACTGCCGAGACGGCCACAAGTTAAGTTCCCGGGAGTGTCCCCAATATCGCTTAGAGCAAGATGTTCTTCAACATGCGAGTCCCCACTTTAACAGCCTGGGTGCTGCCCGTCAAGAACTCTCATTCAGACAGGGAAAGGGTGGAGAGGCTTCTTCATATGCTACCAAATTAGTTTCTCATAATTCATCTCAAACCATGATTCTTGATTCTTTGTCAAAGTCTCCTCTTCCTTTAGGCCACTCTCCACCTGGTGCTCGCTCTACTCACATTCCTGTCAGCAACAAATTTTCTCATTTGGATTTGACTGATGTCGGTACTAGTGAGGTTTCTGATGGACTTCCTTTTGCCAGTATTCTGTCTCCTCTTTCCCCAGAGGCTAGAATGCCTCAAAGTCCAAAGCGCAAACTACCCACCCGGCCTACACACAAACGTCAACATTGCTCTACAGAATCAGTTGATTTACTGAGTGTGTCTCCCACAAAGGTCTCTGTCATGCCTACTCCTCGTGTACAGTTTGTTGATAGAGTCTTGTCCGCTTCTGCAGGCGACTTTGTCAGTTCTTATAAATCTATACGCTCTACTTCTTTTCAGTGTCTTGCTGTTCCGTCTGCAGCTGCAGATGCTGTTGATTGTGAGGACACGCCATTGGTTGATGACGCGATGCCCTGTCATCTCGATCGTCAAATGTTTCAAGATTCTACTCTTTCGGTTGGTCAGACTCAGGCTATTGTTCATTCCAATCCCTGTGATCGCTTTGGCCCTGATGTGGCACCCACCAAATGTGCCACTTTCAAACAGAAATTGCTTTTCTGTCCGAAAGCTGAAGGCCGTCGGTCCGGCTCTACTCGAGTTCCAATTGCTCCTTCATCTGGAGTATCTGGTTCACCGGTATCCGTCATGTTACTATGAACAGTCAAGTTGGTAAAAGTAAAGGGAAGTCACTTCCTTTGGGAGGAACTCGCCCGAAATCTTAATTTCCCACATTCAAGTTCCTTGAGTGGAATTGTCGAGGTCTGCGAACCTCTTGGAGGAGCTTAGATTATTCATTTCCCGGTTTTCTCCTGCATTTATTTTATTTCTCTACAGGAGACGATGATTAGAGGTAGCATTTCTTCTAGTCCTCCCGGGTATCGTAGTTTTTTTTTATTATCCCTATTCCCGGACACCATGGTGGAACACCTGTCTTTATTCGTTATTATGTCCCTTCTACCTTGGTGCAACTTCAGTCCCCACTGCAGGCAGTTGCTGTTAAGGTATTTATAGGCAGGTTCTATGCCTTATGTAGTCTGTATCTTCCTCCCGGTGTTTTTATCACTAGGACTCATCTTGACGCCCTGGTTCATGATCTTTCACTCCTTACCTCATATTAGGGGATTTTAGTGGTTACCATCCTTTGTGAGATGATGGTACTACCAATCCTCTTGGGGGTTTTCCTTGCCTCTTTTATGGAAGACGAAGGATTGGAGCTCTAAAATTCAGGTGATGTGACTCACTTTCATAGCCAAACGGGTACTTTTACTTCTATTGATCTTTCACTTTGTTCTCTTAATTCTTTCCTTGATTTTAGTTGGCGGTTTCTCCCGGATCTGCACGGTAGTGATCACTTTCCTATTATAATCGAATCTGCGGATTTTGAGCCACGGCCACGCCTTCCTCGTTGGCGTTTGGATAAGCCAGATTGGCAGCATTACGCAGAGCTGAGCTCGTCTATTTGCCCATGAACTGATTTCACCACCTGTGACGAGGCAGCAACTTACTTCGCTGACTTTTTACGATCTGCAGGCTTCTAATCTGTTCCCAGGACATCGGGACAGTTTCCCAAACGTCCTGTCCCATGGTGGAATGAAGTGTGTTCGAAAGCTGTGTAGATGAAACGATCTGCCTTGAATAAGCGTAGCCGCAATCGTGGTGACCCTCAGTTTTTGGAGGCTTTTCGACTAGTCTGTGTTCGAGCTCGCCTCAAGGAATGTCAATGCTGTTCTTGGAGGTCTTATCTCTCCTCCATCACAGCCTATGTTTTTAAAAGAAGTCCACAAGATTTCTCGTAAGTTTTTTTCCTCCTCCTCCTCCTCCTGTCCTATTGAATGCCGGTGAGAAGGTGTCAGAACCTGAGATATTTGCCAATCTATTTGCCTCACTTTTTGCAAATATCTCTCCAAAAGACCCTGGTGCGCCTGGGGCTAGATATAGGCAAAATTTGGAGGATGTTGGAGTTGATTTTACTTTCCCCGGTGGCGAGTCTTACAATGTTCCGTTTTCAGCATCAGAGTTAAAAAGACTGCTTTATCTCGGTGTCTGATGATATCCCCTATGCCTTCTTACGGAACATGTCTCATACTGCTTTTACGTTTTTATTTGATTTGTATAATTTTATTTGGCACATCGGTGATTTCTCTTCTTCGTGTGGCAGTTGTACTCCCCATCCCAAGGCCTGGGAAGGATCATCTTCAACCTGCTAATTATCGGCCGATCTCTTTGACCTCTAGTGTTTCTAAGATATTAGAGAAGATGGTCAATGAGCGTCTTGTGTGGTACCTAGAAAGCGGAAATTTCTTAATCCTGGTGCAGTATGGCTTTAGAAAGGCGCGGTCTACCAATGGTGCTCTTCTGTCATTACAATCCTTCATTTGCAGGGAATTTGCCAATAATCACCACCAAGTCACTGTGTTTTTCGATTTGGAGAAAGCATATGACACAGCCTGGCGTCACGGCATTTTACTTAGTTTATATGAGTCTGGTCTTCGTGGCCACCTCCCTCTATTTATTCAGCAGTTTTTATCTGATCGTTTTATACGAGTCCGGATAGGTGGTGTTCTTTCTAAGGATTTTCCCCTTGAGGATGGTGTACCACAGGGTAGTATTCTCAGTGTTACCTTGTTTGCTGTGGCTATTAATGGTGTCATTAGCGTGCTCCCTGATGGCGTTCATAGCTTTCTCTATGTTTGATGATCTCTCTATTTCTTTCTCAGCTGCTAGTATGTCGTTGGTAGAACGAAAGCTGCAACTAACAATCAATAGGGCATCTCGTTGGGCTGTTGAACGCAGTTTCCGATTTTATCCCTCAAAGACTGTAGCCATGCACTTTTCTCGACTTCACGGTGTTCATCCTAACCCAGATCTCTATCTCACAAATAGGAGTATCTCATGTGTTGAGACGACTCGTTATCTTGGTCTAGACTTTGACAGTCGCCTTACCTGGGTGGCTCATCCTCGTTCCGTAAAGACGGCTTGTCAGAAAGTCTTATCGCTTTTTCGGATTCAGGCTTATACTTCCTGGGGTGCCAACAGGGACACACTTCTCCCCCTCCACAGGACACTTGTCCTTCCCATGTTGGAATATGGCTGTGAGATTTACTCCTCTGCTACAGAGGTTCGCTTGCATATTGTCGACTCCATGCACCATACCGGAGTCCGCCTGGCTACCGGTGCTTCCTGATCTTTTCCAATTCCTAGCCTCCTTATAGATGCAGGTTTCTTGCCTCTTAATTTGCGCCGTCATTCGTCCCTGTTGCGTTGTTGGTTCCGGATACAACGCTTTTCCCAGTCTGTCTCCTGTAAGTTGGTCATACAAAATTCTCGTTTGCCCTCTTTTACTCCTCGTCCTAGTTTCCCCAAACCTTTTGGGTTTTGGGTTGAGTCTGTTATGGCGACAATATCTGTTCCTTCTGTTTCTATCTGTCCTTACAGATTGCCTATAGTTGGGTACTGGTAATTCTCCGGTGTGTCCATTTGTAGACCTGTTTTAGATATTAAGGAGGATTTACCACCTATTTTTTGGTCGTACCCTATTCTTAGAACATACCTCTACTGATTGTTCTAAATCTGATACCGGTGTTCCCTGAGTTTTGTCTGGGAGATAGTATCCCGGTGGTGGCTTCTCTTTTTACTGCTGAATTGTCTGCAATAATTCTGGCTTTACAAATTATTTTTACTTTTCCAGTTAATCATTCTACGACTTTTAGTGATTCTCGTAGTGCTCTCTCTGCACTTGATTCTTATACTCCTTCTGGTAATCCCCTGGTCCTTTCCGCACTTGAGTGGTTGTATCTCCTTTACAAGAGGGGGTATCGTATTGAGTTTTGCTGGGTTCCAGGACATGTCGGTGTGCCTGGCAATGAACGAGCTGATAGGCTTGCTCGGGAAGCGGCTATTAGCGCTGCTCTTCCTAGCCCTGTCCCGTGTACGGATGTACTCCCAACAATTATCGAAGCCATGATAGCTATTTGGCAGGAGAGGTGGAACGTCCGTGGTGCTACCTCTAAAAAGGGTGAGTTTAGTAGAACAGTGTCTCATCCTTGGAATTATAGTAATGTCCAAGACCGTCATTCGCAGACATCCTTCTTCATTCGCAAACATCCTCTTCTAGTTCCTCTTACTGTACGGCACTTGCTGGTCGCGTGCCCGAGTTTGGGAGATCTCCGGCAACGCTTCCTTTCTAAATATTAAGGTGGGGATGGGGTATATAATCTATGTAAGGTGCTTGAGCCTGCGTGTCCTTCCCCAGGTCATGACGTGTTAGCCTTTTTGAAGGAGGCTGGCCCCCTCTCTCTTTTATAGAATTTTTACCTGTCTTTGCTTATTTTTTTACTCTTTCCTTTTTAATGTTTTTATTTAATTGATTTTTTTATATGATTTGTTTTAGTTGATTTTACCGGTATTATGGGATTTCATCCGTTTAGTAGCGGCGCCATATGACTCTGGCCGTTGCGGTGCCTACTTCAAATCACTCACTCACTCAACGAAACATCCCCTCTCTGAACCTGGGAATGGCGATGAAACCGTTCATAAGTTTATAGACCATGTGACAGATGAATGCACCCGACGTTCTGCCACTTTTGACAACAAAAAGTTTTCCATCCTTAAATCGCGGATTTCTTACGATGATTCAAGCCTTGCTGGACTCCTGATAGGGTATTATATATATATATATATATATATATATATATATATATATATATATATATATATATATATATATGGCCGCAGTTTTCCGCGGTCTAACTACATAAAATGCTTCCTAATTAAATATTTTAATCCATATCTAACAATGATTTTTATTTATTTTTTATCTAAACACACACACACACACACACACACACACACACACACACACACACACACACACACACACACACACAAACAGAGAGAGAGAGAGAGAGAGAG
>CM035209.1:5058442-5079820 GCA_020233015.1 Callinectes sapidus | reverse complement strand
TATATATATATATATATATATTACATAATTATAACAATTATTTCAAAATAAAACAAGCGATGTCTTACCTTGCCCATATAACATCAGCATTGAATAAAATGACAAATGTTCCGCTCTGAAGCGCAAAGGAAACTGAGCAAGCATGCTGACAGTAATACCATCACTGTTGGGGGACGTAAATATCTATATATATCTATATATATATATATATATATATATATATATATATATATATATATATATATATATATATATATATATATATATATATATCATGGGGGGCATACTTCGGGGGGTGCGTCCCCTACGACGCCACCCCTGGCGATCACGCCTCGCGAGTCTCCATGCAGGCTCCCTTCCTTTACTGAGTGACTCCCAGCAGGAGGCATCGACTTGCCACAGCCAAGAGTTCTGTGGGCCTCCTCCAAGCTGGGTTTTCCCTTTCGGAAACAACCCGATAAGATGTATCGGCTTCCAGGTAGCGTGCTACATGCCCATATAGCAGCAGTTCGCGTTGACACCCTACGCAAGTAATAGGCCTCGAATCGGTCTCATGGAACAATCACTGATTTAACACATAGTCATACCAGCGGTATCCCATGATCCTGTAAAGGCATATTGTACCAAAAACATAAATTCGCGTCTTCAGGTCGGTGTTCATTGTCTTTGTCTGCCTGCATGGGTATCGACAACGCCAAACACTCATGTTGAGCAAGTCCATAACTCCGTGGGCCAGGCCAATCCCCCGTGTGATTCCTTGCCTCGATCCACCATCGTTATGAAAAGCACTACTAAGGTATGTGAAGTTTACAAGATCTCAATGTCCATGCCACATGCATGGACAGATTGTACTGTTTCAACAGTATGCCTCCAAACACCTCAGCCTTGGTCTTGGCCCAGGATATCTTAAGTCCCAAGGGCTTCACCTTCTCGTGCATTGCCTCTAGAGCCATTACCAGAACCTCCAGTGACTCGGCAAAGATTGCTGCATCATCAGCAAAAACAAGATCTGTAATCTCAATATTGCCGACAGATGTTCCACAATGACTTTGTTCTACAACTCTGCCTAGTACCGAGTCCATGCATGTGTTGAAAAGTGATTGAGCAAGCAGTACAGAGTCGAGTTTGGTGTAGAACATCTCCTCTTTAGCTTCACACACCTCGGTAAGAGCATACACTGCAACAACAGACATAAAACCTAAACTGTGCTTCAGCCTTAATCACATTATACACTCATCAACCGGGGTAACCTCTAAAACAAATAGCTCCAGTCTGCTGGAGATGCCTATGGCTACCCCCTTGACACTGAGACGCCGGTTGATCAGCGTATAATACGATTAAGGCTGAAGCACAGGTTAGGCTTCATGTCTCTTGTTGCACTATGTGCTCCTACCGAGGTTTGTGAAACTGAAGAGATGTTCTACGCCAAACTCGACTCTGTACTGGACCAGTGTCCCCATCGTGATGCACTCTTTGTCCCGGGCGAGTTTAATGCCCTCACTAGTACTGGAATGGCTGGCTATGAAATATGTGCTGGTCCAGGAATTACAGAAATTACAACAGCTGTTTCCTTCTGAATTTTTCAAGATCCAGAAGGCTGAGAATACCAGCGGTATCCCATGATCCTGCAAAGGTATATTGTACCAAAGACATCAATTCACCTCTTCAGGTCGATGTTCAGTGTCCATGCCTCACAGCCATAGAGTAAGACAGGGATCACCAGCGACTTGAAGGTCCGAGTCTTTGTCCGTCTGCACAGGTATCGACAACGCCAAATACTCGAGTTGAGCGAGTCCATAACCATTGGGTGGTGGGTGGATTCTGTCCAAGTGAGAAGTGAGTGCCCTCTACCTCCCATAGCTCATTCTCCCCTCAGTCTCTCCCTATCTTTGCCTCCCGTTCCTTCTTTTTGGGTAGCCAGGGTTCTTTCTCCCAGGGATACCAGTGTCCCTGCCCATGGCCAGCTGGTTGGGGTGGGACTTGCAACCCCTCCCTGTAAAAAAAAACATCCACAGCCGCCATCAGTGTCTATAGGCGCGAGCGAGCCTCTGGCCACCGCCCCGATCCAGGTTTGCTGGGAGGTCCGACTGTGCAGACCCCTCAGGTGCCAAGGCACCACATGGGCCTGCCTATCGTTATGACAGATGCATGGAAAAGCTTCCGAGAGCCCTGTGTCCTGAAAAGTATGGGAGGACCCCCTAGCCCTATTTTTAAGGGTTGCAGATGTGGCGCCTGCACGTTGGATCACTCCTGGTGTGAACCTTAGAAGGGTTCTGCGTGTGGGCTCATGGAATGTCCTGAGTCTCTCAGAAGACCGCCGACTGCATCATATATATCGAATGAGCTCAGTAGGCTGAGGGTGGATATGGTGGGGCTCTTTAAGACAAGGAGGCCTGGTAGTGGCGAGACCAATAGCAAGGGTTTTATTTACTACTGCTCTGGCATGAGCAGTGGTCACCATGTCAAGGGGGTAGCCATAGGGATCTCTAGTAGATTGCAGCCGTTTGTTATTGAGGTTGCTCCGGTTGATGAGCATATAAGGGGGGGGCCACCCCAGAAACATGTTTTGGATCATATGTCGGTTATGGTTCATCCAATTGGCTTGAAATTTTAATATGTTGTTTCCTTATGTAAAGAAATACTGTTGTATAAATTTCATGAAATTTTGGTGAATAGTAGGGATACTAAAAAAAATCGGTTTTTAAATTCAAAGAATTATTATTATTATTATTTTTTTTTTTTTTTATTGCTTTGAAAAAAAATACCATACAAACTCTGTGCATAAATCTACAATCGCTTGAGATTTGTTTTTCGATTTTTTTTGTTTTGTTTTGAAAGGATTTTCTTTTTCGAATTTTTTTTTACTACCATCTTATCTGTTTTTCTATTGAGAAATAAAAAAAAACTGATTCCAATAGAAAATTATATTTTTGTTTTAGTTTAAAATTATACTAAACATAAGGTGATCAGTGCTTTCCTTGATTTTCTGAAATTATTTGAAATGCAAAAAAACAACATTTCGATATATAGCCTCAAAGGTTTTTTTTTTTTTCATTTTTCCCTTGTTCTGCTAATTGTATTCATTTGATCGGCATAAAATTTTCACATATTATTTTGTATATAAGGTTGACTTACTGGAGGACTAAGACATACATCTTCATTTCCATGGCATTAGTTTTTCGATTTTTTTGATTTTCGAAGAATTTTTTTTTTTCGAATTTTATTTACTACCCTCTTATCTCGTTTTTTATTAAGAAGTTCAAAAACTAATACCAATCGAAAATTTTAACTTCCTTGTAGTTTACAATGATACCAAACATAAGGTGATCAGAGCTTTCTCCGATTTTCTGAAATTATTTGAAGTGGAAAAAACAACATTTTGAGATATCGCCCCAAAGTTTTTTTTTCTCATTTATTCCTTTTTTTCTCATTTATTCTTTTTTCTGCTAATTGTATTCATTTGATCGACATGAAATTTTCACATATTATTGTGTTGACTTACTGGAGAACTTTTAAGACATCTGCTGGTCCCCCTTTCTAAGAAAGTGAGGGTATCAGAAGGTTCCTTCCTCACCGTCCGTGACCAAATGTCACGGACCAAATGTCACGAACAAGGTGCTGCTAGTCTTTCATGCCTTTCTTGTACATTTTATTGTCGTGAATAATTTGTTGGGTTGTTGCAGTGACAGTGAAGTATGTAACTCGCTTTCGCCGCTTTCAGGGGCTATATACTACTCCACATCTTTCTTCTGCATAATATTTATTCGTCGCTGCAGTGACGTCTCGTATGATAGCAGCGGTAAATCTCCTTTTTTAGAATATAGTGAAGCATGCAAGGAAAGACTGCTTGACATGCAGGATAAGGAGAGAAACGCAGGTTGAGACAGCTGTTCTGGCGGTGGTGGTGGTGGTTGTGAAGGGGGGCGGAGGGTGATAATGATGGGGCAGCGATAAGATGGCCGGCAGCGCTGGGTGACTCGCCCTGCTGCTATATATAGCTTCCACTCATATTTCTCCTTGGTTTGGAGTGTATTGCTACTTCTTTCTCTCTCTCTCTCTCTTGAGGTTGATGAGCCTTTCTTCGTAGAATTTTGCATGTATGTCATCATCCAGAGCATGAACAAGGAAATATTGCAGACAAACGTGACACGTGCTGTCCCCTCTTATGTCAAGGAAGGCACTGGCTTGTGCTGGCCTGCCTAGCCTCTACACAACTCACTCTACGGTAAATGGCTGCCAATTGAAGAAATTTAATTAAAAAGAAAATTATTTTAGTCATAAATTCAGGTAAATTTAGGCATTGAAAGGTATCGCTAAGCACTCGCATCACGCTATGACGTAACACCCATGGCCATTTAAATATGGATTCGGGGGGGGGGATTATTTCTGGGAAAAAAAGCTTCACCAAGTTATAGTTGGAAGTATGAAGGACAGGATGAGCGAAAAAAAACGGAGAACCTTAATTCAAAATATATTCGTCAAAAATCCACGGAGGTGGCCCGCCATAATCATATAATGCGATTAAGGCTACAGCACAGTTTAGGCTTCATGTCTGTTGTTGCAGTGTATGCTCCTACCGAGGTGTGTGAAACTGAAGACAAGGAGATGTTATACACCAAAATGGACTCAGTGTCCATGTCTGACAAATATACAGTAAGACAGGTATCACCAGTGACTTGGAGATCTGAATAAGTCTCCGTCTGCATAAGTATAGACAACGCCAAATACTAGTCTTCATGGCTCGACCCACCATCTTTATGGACTACACTACCAAAGTATGTGAAGTTTTTCAAGATCTCTATGTTCTCGCCACACGCATGAACAGACTATACTGTTTTATCTAATACGCATCCAAACAGCTGAATCTTGGTCTTGTCCCAGGAAACCTTGAGTCCTAAGGACTTCACCTTCTCGTGCAGTGCCTCTAGAGCTATTACCGGAATATCCAGTGACTTAGCAAAGATTGCTCCATCATCAGCAAAAACAAGATCTGTAATCTCAGTATTGCCGACAGATGCTCCACAATGACGTTGTTTTACAACTCTTCCTAGTACCCAGTCCATGGATATGTTGAAAAGTGATGGAGCAGGCACACAGCCCTGCCTTACACCCATAATCACAAGGAAGAAGCTGGACGCGCCTCCTCCACACTTCACAGCACTCACAGTCCCGAAGTACAGACCAATTGATAGAACAATAATGCTTGCAGGAATTCCACGGAGACGTAGAAAGTATCAGAGTCTCTCGATGCACTGAGTCAAACACCTTCTTGAGATCGACGGCTGATAGCATTCCCTGTCGATACTCATGTCGGCGCTCCATCAGTAAGTGAAGCGCTAGGGTACGGTCAGTTGTTGACTTATCGGGGGTGAATCCAGGTCTCTGGTGCAGATGACTGCCGATCTGCATCAGCAGCAAATGGGCAAGCAACTTGCTTGGTACACTAAGCAGTGTTATTCCACGGTAGTTGTTGCAATTTTTACGGTCTCCTTTCCCCTTCTAGATAGGGACGACCAACCCCTTTTCCAGTCAGGAGGAATGGTACCTGAAAGCTATACAGCAGTCAAGACAGCATGCAACCCACGAATCATGGTGTCACCCTCAGCTTTAATTAAGCAGCTCCGCACCGATGTTACAGACGCCAGCTGCTTTTCCACCCCTCAACTTTGCCACACCCTCTTTGACATCGTCAATGGAGGGTGCAGTTTCGTTAATGGGTGGATCAGCATCCAGTGTCGGCAAACCCGCAGTCTGGAGCTTGTAGGATCCGCCGTTACCAGCTACTCAAAGTATTCAGCCCAACGATCCATCTGTCCATTTGCGTCCTATATAAGGCAACCACCATCTGCTGCTCAGATAGCACTCATCTGAGAAATTAACTTGGAGCAGAGTTTCTTCAGAGCTCTATAGGCTGGTCTGAGATCATTAGCATTTAAAAGACACTCAACATCCTCAGCGAGACCCCTGACATACCTCTCCTTTTCTCTTTTCAGGAGAGTTCTAATCCTTAGTGGCAGAGCCCTGTACTGGTCATGGTTTCCAGCAAGTTTGGCAGCTCGACTCTCCTCAATACTTTCCAGTGTTTCCACTGAGGCGAAGCCACTCCGTGACATCGGGCCCTCCCCAATGCATTCCTTGGCAGCCTTAAGAGTCTCACATTTGAAGCTCATTGCTCTTCAGGGTCCTAAGGTTGTCGAGCACTCCAAACCGATTGGAGACTGTTACCGCATACTCTTGGGCACATGTCAAGTCCTTCAGTTTCTCAAGATGAAGCACATCTTGGAGGCTTTCTGGACTTGATATGAAGCTCGAGTGAGGCAACAAGCCTGTGATCGGTCGCAAAGAACTCAGTACTTCGAAAAAACCCGCAGTTTTGGAGGATCCTCCAAAGAGTACTAACATGGATGTGTTCGATCTACTTCGCTACCCCTTCAGCATTCTATAAAATGTCCAGGGGTGTAGCGCTGGTCTCTGATACCAGGAACCCACAATTCTCAGCCTTCTGGATCTTGCAAAATGGACTGGGTGTTAGACAACGTTGTAGAAGTAGTAGTCATTGTGGAGCATCTGTCGGCAATACCAAAATTACAGACCTTGTTTTTGCTGATGATGCAGCAATCTTCGCTGAGTCACTGGAGGTTCTGATAATGGCTCTAGGGGCACTGCACGAGGAGGTGAAGCCCTTGGGACTTGAGGTTTCCTGGGCCAAGACCAAGGTTCAGGTGTTTGGAGGCGTACTGAATGAAATAGTACAGTCTGTCCATGCATGTGGCGAGGACATTTAGATCTTGAAAACCTCACATACCTTAGTAGTGCAGTTCATAACGATGGTGGATCGAGCCAAGGAATCACATGGCGGATTGGCCTTGCCAACAGCGTCATGGACTAGCTCAACACGAGTATTTAGCATTGTCGATACCTATGCAGACGGACAAAGATTTGGATCTTCACTGGTGATCTATGTTTATGAGACATAGACACTGAACACCGACCTAAAGAGACGAATATTATTGATGTCTTTGGTACAATATGCCTTCGCATATTGTGTCAAATCAGCGATTGTTCCGTGAGATCGATTTGAGACCTATCACTAGCATAGTATGTGAGCTCCACTGCTGCTATATGGGCATGTGGTGTGCTACTTTGAAGCCGATTCAGCTTATCGGGTTGTTTCCGAAATGGATTACCCATCTGCGGCAAGTCGATGCCTCCTGCAGGGAGTCACTCAGTATAGGAAGGGAGCCTGCATGGAGACTCGCGAGGTGTGACCAACAGTGGTGGCATCGTAGGGTAAGCTAGACAACGCGCCTCCTGGCGTATGCCCCCCATGATTGATTGATTGATGATGATGAGTGATGGATGCTGAGTAAATGTTGGGTAAAACAAGGCTTATCAAGAGAACCTAGAGCGTGACCAGAGCAGAAGTGACAAGGAGAAAGGTACAATAAACCTGTTTCAGTCGGACAAAAGGATAGAACTAAGGAACTGGCAAAAATTCCATACAGTAATTAAGGTCTTCCCTGAGAGGTAGGTGTGAGGTGGACAGAAAGATATGTAAAGACATAGGGGGAGGGAAGGAATGAACACGTGGATGGCTATTTTTATCATATAGCAACGGAGGGGATCGACCTGGGGACATTTATGGTCCCCTCCCCAGAGGGGGACTCTGAGGCTGGTGTAGGAGTCGCCATATTTAGTAAAAATTTTGAATGATGTGTGTGTTAACTAGGCGCATGTAGTTTTGTGTGGAGGAAGAGATTGTCTTTAGAGGGCAGGCTGTGACTACCCCTTGTGTCATGAAACACAAAGGGAAACGTTCAGTGAGGTCACAACTGGTTTTGATGATAAGTTCACAGCACCCCCTGTTCCAGTGCTTTAGACCTCCCTTGGCGTAATTATCGTTTTGGCAGGTGCCTAATAGATAGATAGATACATAGATAGATAGATAGATAGATAGATAGATAAATAGATAGATAGATAGATAGATAGATAGATCACCGCTAGAAAGGAGAGACCCAAGAGCACGAAGATCTACACACTATGAATACTTCCCTTAAAATAATACAGCATAAAGCACTAAATTGGAATTCAAACAAAACCTCTTTGATAGATAACTATCTAAAAATACCACCACATCTAATTATAATAAAGAGTCATGGCCTGAAATCACCCATCAACTCAAAATTCCCGGATATAAAACTTACAAAGTTAACCATACCGAAAGCTTAGCGAACAGATCTTCCATAGCCACTAAATATACTATCCAACACAAACTATACGACGATTTCTACATTGACATACTTGCAGTTGAAATCCAAACAATTCTAAGACCAATAATAATTTCAACCACATATATACTTACCACCCAGACGACCTTACCTTTCCTTCACAGACATGTATAGACTTCTGAGCAATAACATACCTACTTACATAATTGGTGATTTCAATACAAGACATAAGCATTTTGACAGCAGCGACAATAACACTGTGGGAAAGAGCATAATTGATTTGATAAATCAAGGCAATCTAGTACGCATGGGGCCTAACTTCCCGACATACCTACACACCAACTCAGCTACAACTCCAGATAAAATTTTCGCAAATAAGCATCACTACTTGAATTATATTACTGAACCGGGAGAAACAACCACGTCTGACCACAAACCTATAATACTGAGATTATCTACGAAAACATTTATAACACCAACTCCTCCTACGTACAAAACAAAACAAGCAAAATGGGAACTACTCAAAGAAACATTAAATAAAAGCATAAAATAAAATATTTAAACAACAGCAACCCAGAGCAGCTTCAATCAGCCACCAAGGAATGGATAGACATCTTAAAACAAGCTATGGACAAATCAATACGAAAATGCACCCCACAAACTGACACACCAGCTCAAAATAACTTCAGAAATAGCTAACCTAGAAAAATAGTTTAAATTACTACAGCAAAATGCAACAAGCAATGGATGGTCACATGAACACATCAGACAGTACACCAGAATAAGGCAGGAGCTCGGACAAAGATGCAAAGATAATTACAACAGAAACCTGGAACTTAAAGTTAACGACCTAATTAATAACAATAAAAATATTAGAGACTTCTGGAATAAATTTAAAGCCCTGAAAGCTAAAAATATCACACACACATCAATTACATGAAAGACACGGAAGGAAACAAATACTACTCAGACAAAGAAATGCGATCTACTAGAAAGAATATGGAAAGACATCTTCAGAACAACAGAAGATGAAGAGGATTATTTTTTTTTCATTTGATAAAGACCATTTGGATCTCATAGACGCATACATAAATGTACACTCACAGAGGGTATTAGCATTTCCATTATCTGATCTAAGTAGACTGAACAGTGAAAATTACCACACAAGGGAAATTGACAAAGACGAAATAAAGCACCGGGTTCATCAAAAATCTATAAAATAATATTAGAAAATATCACCGACAAGGCACTGGATCGACTGAAACGTATATTTATCGCATGCTACTCAGTTGGAAATTTTCAAAAAGGCCACAATAAAATTCATCCCTAAAAAGAATAAATCACCATTACAACCAATAAACTACAGACCCATCTCCCTGTTAGAAGTTCCAGGAAAACTATACGAACGCATAATATTAAGCAAACTAAACACATTCATATCTGAAAACAATGTAATACACAAAAGACAACACGGTTTCAGGACGTACAAAGAAACCCACACAGCAATCGCAACCACATACGAAACAATTGCAAACGCACTAGCAGAGAAAAGGCAGGTTTATGTGGTTTTACGTGATGTTGCCAAAGATTTCGACAAAGTATGGCATAACGGACTAAAATATAGATTATTAAGACAAAAAATGCATATTGAATAATGGCAATGAATGACAACAGTAACGAAATCAAATTAAAAAGTTGTGTACTACAAGGGAGCATGCTCTCTCCAACACTATACTCCCTATACACAAATGACTTACCACCAACAGGGCCAGGTTGCCTAGACACAATCTTTGCTGATGACATTACCCAAGTCATTACTACATCTATCAAGTCAAAATTAATGCTATAACTAAAAATAGAAAGGGAAAATAGAGCGAATAAACAAATACGAAAGGAGATGGAAGATCCAAACAAGCGAGGAAAAATTTAAAATCATACCCATGGCTCAAAACAAAAAGATGAAAATAATAGTAAACAGAAAATAAATAGAGACTTACAAAGAAGGAAAATTTCTAGGACTAAAATTACAATCTACGGGCCTTGCTGGGCACTGTATAGACATTAAAAATAAAGGCAAAGCAGTTCTAACAAACTTCAAAAGATTTAAAATCTATCACCCCAAATAAAAAGGATCCTAATTAAAACACTGCTGATACCAGTACTAGAATATCCAGCTATTCCAATTTGTGCAGCATCACCTACACAAAAATTAAACATGCAATAGTAGTAAATAAGGCACTGAAATTCATAGATTGCAACGAGGCTAACAAGGCAACAGTAGACCAATTACACATAAAATATAACAAAATTGCTGTAAATATATCCATAGATCATAGATAAAAAAAAGATTTGGGAAGCCGTGAGGGCAACAGAGCCCCATCATTACAATAATTCAATCATAAATTATGAACGGGAACACAAGTGCATGGTTCCCTAAAAGAAGCAGAACAATCAACGAGGACACACCTAATGCAATAATAAATAGACACTTTGAAACTGTTTTAGACTGCAATACAAAAAAGAAGATAAATAGATGAGTAAATAAGAAATTAATCAAAGAAATCATAAAAAAGCACACACTGTGGTTAAGCCCACAGACTATCACTTCTCCCACGTTATTTCACCACTTCTCTTCCCACCCACTTTCTCTTATCTAGTTGTCTTCTTCTCTTCTCCCCCCCCCCCTTCCCCCTTTAATGAGAATAATGATAAAAGCTCATTCACTCCACCGAGAGCTGCTACTGAAGAAGGGTCTCTGACCCGAAATCGCGATATAGCAAAAAAATTACTAGCTTCGGCGAAGTCATACATTCCCTCCAAAAAAAGATAAAGACTCTCCTCAGACAAGGAGAAGGCATTAAGAAAAAAGTAATAAATGCTCAACTAGCCATCACCTTCAACGAAATATGCATAAGAGAATATCTCCTGCCCCAATATACCCTAGAAAAAAATTTATATATATATATATATATATATATATATATATATATATATATAATATATATATATATATATATATATATATATATAATGATCACCTCAATTCATCGGGATAGGGTTTTTTTAACAGAACATCCCGACGAAAACGTCTGTGCAGGGAGGTACGCTTATTTCAAACTCCAGCTGCCACAGTACCGCTGCAGTTAGAGATCACCGGGGACGTCCTCACCCTGTTGGATATGATGATAAACTGGTCTCTCCGTTGCTCAGGTCCTTTCTTGTCTTTGAGAAAAAAAATATTTGTATTTGTTTACTGTTCTAGTTTTTTTTTTCTTTCTTTTCTTTTCTTGCACTACATAATCATATATAGTACATATTTCACTATCTAATACCCTCTTGAGTCCTTTGGAATGTCCTTATTTCTACCTTGCCACAAAGAAAAAAAAGTATAGCTACCGCTAAAATAGAATTATGAAAACCAAGACGGTTACCTCGTAATCTTTTTATCTTCCTCTGTAGTGGATATGACTCTAGGGGTTGTGGTTTCGCTTTGCCGGTGTATGATGTATTTTGGGGTCTACCTAATGATCGGTAAGCACGAGTGAAATTATACACACATACACGCTGTACTAAGTTTATGAAGGAGTTGTCTCACTATAATAATAAATACTATAATAATAAATGAGCTGTCATTCATACATTCACCAGATTATCAAGGCCATGGAACCGAACAGGACTGCCGTGAAAATCTCGTTCATTTGTGAGGTGGGGTGCAATCGTTGCCAGGTGCCCACAAGCTAGCGTAGGGCTGCCACAGGTTACTAGTAAGTTGAAGCAATCTTATTCCATGCTATTGTATGGAAGATGTAAAAATCGTTCACTCTTGCATATAATACGCAGGAGCTGAGATAAATTCACAAGTGAAATATTGAATTGTATAGAAAATTTATGACGGATAGCTTAAGAAAAATTATCAGGGTCAGTAATCAGAAAAGAACAAAGGAGAAAAATATCAGGCTAAATGTTTAGAAAGACTAAAAAAGAATGGTTGGCAAATAAAGGTATATTTTGATTGAATAAACTGAATAGTTACGTTAATAATGCTGAATCATTACGGGGCTTGAAAACATGATTAGATAATATATTCATGGATGAGGATGATACGAGGTAGGAAAGTTTTATGAAGATCCTGCCACGTGAAAGCCACATGCCATCTTAAAGATTCTGTTATTTCCTTACGTTCTTCCATTCCTATTATGTTTATTACGTATATCACTAAAGCGTGTGATTTCTAATTCAGTTCTAATTCAAAGCTCAGTTGTTTTGATTAAATGAAATTATTTAAATCAAGTGATTCAAATTTATCTAAATAAAAAAAAACATCATGATTTAAATAGAAATTATGTATCAAAGTTTTTTTTTTTTTTATGTAAGAGGGGAAAGCTAGCTAAGGACAGCATAAAACGGAAAAAAAGACACACTTAGTTTCCAGCCCATTTGCAGGTCCTAGAGTTACCCAAAGGAAAAGGTTTAATGTCTTAAAACTTCTCTTCTAGCCAAAGGAAAAGAATAAACCTGTTTCTTAGATAAAATCAAGTCATAAGAAGTTGGAAATGCAGAAACAAGTAGGGAATTCTCTTGGTCTATCATTTTCACCATTTTAGAGAGGAAAATAAGTTTAGATAAAATTTGTTGATCAAATTGAGTATAAATTGCCTTCTTCGTCTAATTACACGATATTACTTTCTTATGTGGTGATGAATACTTGGTAGATTTTCTCCTAAAACAATTGAAGTTAGGAATTTTATCTTTCACTCCGGCAAAGTCAATTTTGTTAATATACTACCGTTTCACATATGCAAAATATCATGTTACTTACCACATCCCTGTACATTGCTGTGGAAGTAATACAGGCTGTGATATATAATTACCAATGCAGCAAGTTTTTCTTTCTAATAAATGTGCGTTCTAAGAGTGTGGGGACAGGCAGGGAAAGATATATAGATAGATAATGCATTTGGGGTAATGCATTTAATATTCTTATAACTCTGAAGTTTCAATGGGTTAGTTTTGGCGGTTATCACAGTAAAATTAAAGTAATGTGTTGATGTAATTAGATTAGTAGATGTTAGAAGTACATAGTATGTACTTAACCAAAAAAATAATACCGGTAATATTGTATTAGTTTTTTTATGATTTGTTTCTCCTAGTTATGTTTGCCTTACCTATATTGAGTTTGATTAAGGTTAATAATTGGAAATTAGTAAAGGCAAACTTAAAATAAATAGTTATTTATAATGCAATTAGTGAATTCAAGGGATGATGGAAGATGGCATGCACCGTACCGACAGTTAATCCTTAATGTTATGGTTACTTTGGTGGAAATAGCCATTTACTTTTTTTTTTTCAAGTCAGATGATGGAAAACTGCTGGGATAACTATAGATATATAATATAATTTTTGTGGTGTATCGCATATTGTTGAAATTTTGGAGTTTGACGAGATTAGATTTAACACCACAGGTAAAGTCTATTCGCCTCCCTCATATTGAGTTTGATTAAATTAGGGTTAATAATAAATTATTAGTACAAACAAACCTAGAATAAATAGTTAATTATGATGATGGGTGATAGGATGTTCTTTGTGTAAAATCAACCATGAATGTTGATTTAGTCAGGTGGAAAAAGCCATTCAATTTTTTGGTTTAATTTTGTTAGGTTTGTTTTATCCTGACGTACTACACATTAAAAAAATAACTTATCCCAGAAGTATCTATGCATTTCTATCATCTCACAAAGGGATATTACCAAACTTTTGGGGCCCACATCAACTTTACAATAGTTTTTTTTTTCTTAATGTATTTTGACGTGAGATGATTGATAACCCCAGTCCTGCATATAGATAATATATTTTTGTTAGTGCATCTCATATTCATACGATTTTGGAGTTTGATTAGGTTAAGTTTAGCAAGCACAGGTAAAGTTGAAATATATTGTTGGATGTGATGAAATTTGTGAAGAGATTTTAAGGTTGAAGATATGGAGAACAGACGCACTTAGCCGAAAATTTACCAGTGGTGTTGTTTTCCATGTTATCATAATTTGCTATTTAATTTTCCTAGTTGATTCTATGCTCTTCTGCCAACTCACAAAGTGATGATAGCACACTTTTTGACCACATAAATTCACAAGATATGATTTATTCGTGTTTTTTATGTGAAAAGACAAGAGAAATTCTTGGAACTCGTGCGACACGGAATCAGTAATGCGGTAATGCAGTAACTCTTTAAATTCGTCCGAAAAGATGCCGATAACAAACAATGGTACAAAAACAAAATTCTGGCAGCAAAAGTTTTCTGAACTTGGGAAAACTTTGCTCGTGTGAAAGGTCCTTTAGAAATATCAAAGCAAATAATAGCTAACACGAAGAGAAGATCGTAAACTGATGAAGCACAATAGCGAAAGAAAAGATGGTAAGAAACAAAGAAAACAAGAGATACACATGTAATTACAAAGGTTTTAAAAAGTGAGGAAAGAAGATAGTACAAAATTCTAGAATATATTTTCAATACCTGTCAGTTATCAGACTAAGAGATACCAGAAATGAGAGTATACCGACATGACCTTCGACATAGTCCAGAGGATCAGCAGCTGATTAGAGTAAGCCTAATAGATATCGAATGAGAGAAAGCTAGGTGTGCATGATGACAATACAAAAAATTATCAAGGAATAAAGAAATAGGTCATGTGTGGGAATGTTACGAAAATTAGCCATAATGGAAATGATAACATTGTGTTTAACGATACTTGAAAATGAAAAAAAATACAAAGGCAGCAGATATATATATATATATATATATATATATATATATATATATATATATATATATATATATATATATATATATATATATATATATATATATATAGAGATAGAGAGAGAGAGAGAAGAGAGAGAGAGAGAGAGAGAGAGAGAGAGAGAGAGAGAGAGAGAGAGAGAGAGAGAGAGAGAGAGAGAGAGAGAGAGAGAGAGAGAGAGAGAGAGAGATTTTTTCCATGGTGACAACACATGAATTCATTGACACTGGAGTCGAGGGTTCAGTCTCGATGTCGTGGACATCCCGGGAGCTTCAAAAAGGACTTTGTCTGGGCCAAATTCAGTGTTTCAACAAGTAGGTCTCCGTTGGCAAGTTTCTTAACATTAGCAACATTACCTTCATTACCATCGACGACTTTTTATTATAAAAGAATTAATATTGGAATGGCGGATCTGTTCTTTAGAGTGCAGTGTTACGAATGATGCTTTGACCGGGTTAATGGGTCGTAAATTCGTCAGGGGAGGTATGTTAGTCATTCCTCGTCCCCGACCGTGAGGAGGGGAAGAGGCATTGTTCGGCATGGGATATAACCCTTTCCTAAAGAAGGAGAGCGGGACAAAAGTGGAAGGAAGTCAGGAAGTAGTGACGTATGTGTCAAATTGACCTGCTAAACCACTCTAGGGAGGCCAGACGGTGTTGATTCCTGAATCTGAGAGGGTTAGATTAAGGGGAACCTATGGATGAGGTAGTTCAACTCAGAATATTGTGGATCGTAAGTAGATCTCACGCAGCCTATCATAATATGGAGAGTTTTCAGAAATATAGACCCCTTCATGGCCTACGTCACTCTGGCGTCACGACGTGTGTTAAAGGTAAAACAAAGGGAAGCCGGGGGGAAACGTCGTTACCATTTCTCGGAAAAAAAAAGATCCTCTCGTTAATGCGTTATATATTGTAACATTATATATGATTTTTTTTCTTTTTTTCACAAGTTGAAGGAATTCCTTGTTTCTATATATTTTTACTGTATGCAAAGTATAGAGATTCAAATATTTATGGCGAGTGTAAATTATGTGAATTGAGAATTAACTTATGCTTCAGAACAATAGTACCTACATAATAATTTGTTCTATGCGATACCTGATCTATGCTGGTGCATGCCTCTAATACAAGTGCTGAACTTCGTGATTTTCGCTAGGATTACTGTCAATTAACTGGCTTGCCCTGGATCTCTGGAAGTTAATTCACTGCTTCTTGCTGGTTTAACCTCCCTTATTGTTTGTTTCCAAAAGGCATTCTTTTGAAGGGACTGTTGGCTGCTCTCTCCTCTGTCCTTTCTGACCTACAGTTCCATCTTATATAGCACTTTTGCTGCATGACTACAACATGATACTAGGTTTCATTCAAAGGAAATGGAAACTGCAGTGATTAAAAAGAAAAATAAATAAACTGTTATATGCAGTAGTTCTGGTGGCAGTACTAATACTACTTATACGAGTAACTGTAGCAAGAATTGTATTACAAAGGTAAGTAAGTAGTAATGTTAGTGCAAGTGATAATGGCAACGACAGGTGTATTAGCGTTAACAGAAAATCAGTATTAATAGTGAAGGTAAAAGTCACAGTAGGTAGGGAAGCATTTGATTAATTGTGACCGCAGGCCATAAGTGTCATCGCTCAAGTTTTTGTACTGCAAATCTTGAACATATCCATTCAAAACATAGTTATAGGTGGGTAACGATTTGTATGCCTTCATTTTATCTTTCATGTAGCCGTTCGGTTTATCGAATAAGTAAGTGTAAATGTCTGGCAATTGCACGGTGGGTTGTCCTGTCAAGTCGTCCATAGTGACAGTGTAGGAGTCTATGAGTGTTTTCACATCGGCCAAGTCAACTTTTTGAAATAACACTCACGGTCTCTTGGAGTGAGTGCACCCACATCCTCAGTAAAATTTCCATTTTCTCCTCCATTCTTGCAAAAACAGTCCGGTGAAGCCTGCAAACTTGCGGTTACAAACTAGCGCGTTTGAGATGTCTTCCTTCAGCTAAGCCCCCCCCCCCCCCTCCTACTGGTATACGAACTTTGAAGGGGTCTTTAGTCTATCTACTCGAAAGTGGTCGCTTGGTATCGGTTTGAGACGAAAATACCTGTACGAAAACAGTAGTCTATCCATGTGATAAGTGAGTTCATCAACATAAAACGTATCAACACATAAAACTGGTTACATTAATAAGCTACAATATGCTGAATAGTAACCTTATTGTAATGAATGTCAGAAAAAAGCAGGAACGTGGCACTTTTTTTACCGACGTTGCTATGAGATGGAATGAAGGATTTTTTTTTTTTTTTTATGATCACATTAGATCCTCGGTGTATAGATAATGTTAAATTGAAATATTTCTGACTAAGAGTTGGAAAATATAACTAAAGAGTTGAAAATAAAAGGAAAAAAAAATCATACGACCATATGTTTATCGTATGTTATTTTTGTTTACTTTTACATACGTTTCACATTTTTTTTCCTCATGTTACTTTTTATAGTGTAGTTTTAATGTATTTTTGCACTCTAACTATTTGATGATGGGTGCTGCAAAGACAAAGCATGGTTGTGAATAAACGAAGAAAGAAACAGTGTATTCCTGCTACCCTTTATATTAATAGAATTTCAGGTCAACTAAAAAACAATGAAATTAAGAAATAAATAAATAAATAAATTATATATATATATATATATATATATATATATATATATATATCTATATATATATATATATATGTGTGTGTGTGTGTGTGTGTGTGTGTGTGTGTGTGTGTGTGTGTGTGTGTGTGTGTGTGTGTGTGTGTGTGAACACTCTTGAAAGTTACATGTACGTTTGATGAAGCAATTTCATCAATGTTAAGTTAAAAGAGAATGGAATAAAATATTCAGCTTGATTTTGGACTTTAATGACCATACGATTAAAAGAAAGTCATCTGTTGTTCTTTCATATCATTGAATTTGTTAAGAGTAGCTGGTTGTAATCTATTACACATTGATCATTTTATCATGGAGAATTCACAAACAACAATCAGGATCCTTCTAGTAATCGGCCAGTGAATGTCAGGAGGTTCCACGAAAAAAAAAAAAAAAAAAAAGGTAGCCACTGCGCGCGCGACATCTTCCGAAATTAAGGATTATATTCTTTGCGGTACACACATCACAGTGTGATCTAATCGAGAAGACTAACCATGCTAGGAACTCAGGCATCACGATGTCTGAAATTGGCTATGGCAGAGGTATGTACGACATTCTAGTTACTAGAATAGTGTTTTATACATTGAGACGAAAATACCTGTACGAAAACAGTAGTCTACCCATGTGATAAGTAAGTTCATCAACATAAAACCTATCAAAACATAAAACTGTTTACATTAATAAGCTAGAATATGTTGAATGGTAACTTAATTGTAATGAGTGTCAGAGAAAAGCAGGAACGTGGCACATTTTTTACCAACGTTGCTATGAGATGGAATGAAGTATGTATTTATGATCACATTAGATCCTCGGTGCATAGATAATGTTAAATTGAAGTCATAACGGTGTGCCATTTTGTTTCACCATTTTTGTTGCCCTTGACCAGTTTTCTTCTCTCTCTGTATATATATATATATATATATATATATATCATATATATATATATCTAGATATATAATAATAGGATATATATATAGATATGGATACAGGACAATATGAGCCCTGCTCGAGCCCTGTATAATACAACTAGGTAAATACACACACACACACACACACACACACACATATATATATATATATATATATATATATATATATATATATATATATATTCAGCGGTTACCGCGATTTCAGGTACATACTATACACACATACTGTGTTTTGCTTTGTTTTGCTAGAAATTAACGTGGAAATTTTGTGTCTCGAGAACCGGTCGCTTTGGTGGGGATCCTGCTCCTTCCCTCCGTCACCTGCGCATTGTGTACTGTCGTGGATTCATGCCTTGTTTACAATTTTTTTTTCCTTGTAAAATGTACGCACTCGAATCGTTACAGCAAACAGATAGCAAACCACAGATTGAAATTCTCCATGTGTTAGTCAAAAATTGTACAGTTAACAGAGCAATAAAATTATTCTTATTTGTTTCTCTCTATACATATTACATGGGAACTCTTGAGAGCTATCACCTTTGATTTGACAGTTGACGTTTTGACACTCAAGTGACTGACCTTTTTATACCAAAAAAAACATCGTTTTATTGTAGTGAAAATGTGTTTCGCATTTAGCAACATTGAATATTCTGATATGATATTCATTTACGGATATTGTGGTGGGAATGCACGGGCTGATGCAGCAAAATACAGACTGAAATGCCCAGACAGAAAACATCCTGATAGCAGGTTATTCTACAGAGTGTATCAGCATCTCCGTGAGAGAGGATGTTTTCTTCGAAATTCTGCTACATCTGAACGCATTGTAGGATCTCTGAATGCTCTCGTCCAGATGATAATACAAAGTCCAAACATCAGCACAAGAAGGCTCTCCTCTCAGCTTGGTATTCCTCACATGAGACCTTGGCGAGCACTGAAGAAAGAACGCGTGCATCCATTTTATTAAAAAAATAAATAAAATAAAAAAAACACAACATTTAAAACCTGACGATTTTGAAAAGTTACTTAATTTCTGAAACTGGTTTCAACAACAACAACACTACAGCAACATCTTCTACACCGATGAATCGACATTCACACGACAAGGAACAGTTAACCCTCACAATGAACACTGGTGGGCACAGGAAAATCCACACAAAACAGTGGAATGCAACTTCCAGCACCGTTTCAGTGTCCATGTGTGGTGTGGCATCGTGGATGACATTTTAATTTGAGCTTGCATTTTCCAAGATCGTCCCACAGGAAATATATATCTAAACTTTTTGAAAGACATGCTTCCTGTGCTCCTCAGAAATGTGCCTCAAAACATACAGCAGCAGATGCTACTTCAACAAGACGGTGCAGTTTCCTGATGGTCGTGGAGTCCTACAGGAGTGGCCAGCAAAATCCCCTGACTTTACACCGATGGATTTCTACTTTGGGGACACATGAAATCATTGGTGTACATAAACAAAATAGATTCCAGTGAAGAGCTGATCCATCGCATCCAGAAGGCTGAAGAACAGATTAGGAATGAGAAGGGGCATGCTGAGGAGAGTGACGACTTCAGTGATGCAATGAATTGAAAAATGCATCGAGTGTCGGGGCCGAAATTTTGAACACCTGCTAAGTAAGTGATAACAACATACAATGGAAACTGTTGTAAACCTCCAAAGAATCAATTGATTTGATATCAAGATACGGATGATGTTTTGTAGCAGACACACACACACACCAGGTGGTGCAGTGGTTAAGCACGCCCGACACTCAATCGGGAAAGCCTGGGTTCGATTCCCGGGTTAGGTTGGAAGTTATTTGAGCAAGACTTATATTCAAGTGTGTCGTCCCTGTCTACCTAGCAGTGATTAGGTACCTGGACTAAGTCGGAAGTTGTGTCGGAAGTTGTGATCCGCTGCTGGGTAGGAGAAACAAACTCCGAAAAAAAATGTACTGGGTGGCCTGATCACCCCGAGGCCTAGTCCACTAGGCTTGTTGGCGCTATCTAGCAGCCGCGCATCGAGTTGTCAGATGCGACCGGGTTGACTTAAGCTGTGTGAATGTTAGTAAGGATCTGTATGTTAATCTGTAGATTTTCAGCCAACAATTGTAAGCTACTTTCAAATTAACCGTCTATTATCATTATTATTTTATTATTATTACACACACACACACACACACACAGACACACACACACACACACACACACACACACACACACATACATTCTACAGAGCACAACATAATGATTTAAGGTGATTTACAGGGTGATGGGAACACCAACAGGCTGGAGGCACCAGCACCCAGGAGGTAGTAGTCCTGAAGCTGGTCAGTTGCCATGCAATGTGTTTAGAGAGTAACACTTGAAATCATTGTATTGCAGTGTTAACTGTACAGTTTTTTTTTTTTTTTTTTTTTTTTACATAGGCAAAATTATAGTCTGTGTGTTGGTACATGTATCCTGTAAGGATTCGAGTGCATACATTTTACAAGGAAAAAAATTATTAAACAACGCGTGAATCCACTAGAGTACACGGTGCGCAGGGGACGGAGGGAAGGAGCAGGATCCCCATCAAGGTGACAGGTTCCCGCACCACAAAATTTCTACGTTAATTTCTAGCAAAGCAAAGCAACACACTACATATGTGTATATAGGATTTTCGACTTGGAATTACTGACACTATCAAATCCTAAAGGTATGTACACCATATATATATATATATATATATATATA
>CM035209.1:5029565-5051436 GCA_020233015.1 Callinectes sapidus | reverse complement strand
TTTCTGCCCGAAATCATGCCAAGTGTGTTATTCAACTTGCCAAAAACTCCTTCATTCACAGAAAGTGTCAAAATCTTTCCAGATATAACTCACCTCGAGACCTCTGGCATCTAGCCAAATACATCTCCAACAACTTTACTTCATCTTACCCTCCTATAGTTCAACCTGGTGGTACCAATGCCATCTCATATATCTCTAAAGCTGAACTCCTTGCTCAAACCTTTGCTAATAACTCTACTTTGGACGATTCCGGGCTTGTTCCCCCTTCTCCTCCCACCTCTGACTACATGCTACCTATTAGAATCCTTCGTAATGATGTTTTCCATGCCCTCGCTGGCCTAAACCATCGGAAGGCTTATGGACCTGATGGGGTCCCTCCGATTGTTCTTCGAAACTGTGCCTCCGTGCTTGCACCTTGCCTAGTCAAGCTCTTTAAACTCTTGTCTATCTACATCTACCTTTCCTTCTTGCCGGAAGTTTTCCTATATTCAGCCTGTTCCTAAAAAGGGTGACCGTTCTAATCCTTCAAACTACCGCCCTATTGCTTTAATCTCCTGCTTATGTACAGTTTTTAAATCTATTCTCAACAAGAAGATTCTTAAACATCTATCACTTCACAATCTTCTATCTGACCGCCAGTATTGCTTCCAGTATTGCTCTACTGGTGATCTACTGGCTTTCTTTACTGAGTTTTGGTCATCCTATTTTAGAGATTTTGGTGAAACTTTTGCTGTAGCCCTAGACATCAAAAGCTTTTGATAGAGTCTGGCACAAAGCTTTAATTTCCAAACTACCCTCCTACGGCTTCTATCCTTCTCTCTGCAACTTCATCTGAAGTTTCCTTTCTGGTCATTCTATTGCTGCTGTGGTACACGGATACTGCTCTTCCCCTAAATCTATTAACAGTGGTGTTCCTCATGGGTCTGTCCTATCACCGTTTCTCTTCATATTATTCCTCAATGATCTTCTAAACCAAACTTCTTGCCTTATCCACTCCTATGCTGATGACACTAGCTTGCACTTTTCCATGTCTTTCCATAGACAACCAACCCTTCAGGAAGTACACAGCTCACGCAGGGACGGCTCAGAACGATTAACTTCTAATCTCTCTAAAATTTCTGATTGGGTCAAAACAAACTTAGTGTTGTTCAATGCCTCAAAAAGTCAATTTCTCCACCTATCTACTCGACACAAACTTTCAAATAATTATCCCCTCTTCTTCAATGAAACTCAACTGTCCCCTTCTCCTACACTGAACATTCTCGGTCTATCCTTTCCTTGTAATCTAATCTGGAAACTTGACATCTCTCAAGCTAAAACAGCTTCTATGAAGTTAGGTGTTCTGAGCTGTTTCCGCCAGTTTTACTCACCTTCCCAACTGCTAACTCTGTACAGGGGCCTCATCCGTCCAGGTATGGAGTATGCTTCACATGTTTGGGGTGGCTCCACTCATACAGCTCTATTGAACATGGTGGAATCAAAAGCTTTTTGTCTTTCAACTCCTCTCCTCTGACTGACTGTCTTCAGCCTCTTTCTCATTGCCGCAATGTTGCCTCTCTTGCTCCCTTTTAGCCCTATTTTCTTGCTAACTGCTCTTCTGATCTCGCTAACTGCATGCCTCCCCTGCTCCCGCGGCCTCGCTGCACAAGATTTGCTTCTTTCTCTCACCCCTATTCTGGCCACCTCTCTAATGCAAGAGTTAACCAGTATTCTTAGTCTTTCATCCCTTTCTCTGGTAAACTCTCGAAACATCTCCCTGATTCTGTATTTCCACCTGCCTATGACTGGAACTGTTTCAAGACTGGGATATCAAGAACCTTATCCCAATCTTTTGTCTCATGAATCTGAACTTTCCAAGGACCGGCACTACAGTAGGCTTTTTTTGTTTTATTTTTCGTTGCCCTTGGCCATCTCCCTTCTACATAAAAAAAAGCACTTGACTGTTTCATTTTCTTTTCATGTGATTTTTTTTTTATTTTGCATCTCCTTTTGACGCTCGTTATCTCCTGCAGGCAGCTGACTGGCTGCATCCCTCTGATCTGGCACTTCATGTTTGATAGTGGCAGTGGAAATAACTGGTCGTGAAACGTCATCCTCATCAGAGTTTTTTTTTTTTTTTTTTTTTTTTTTTCTTCTCGCGAGTCCCGCCGCTTCCTCCATCTTCTTGACTGCGGAGGTCGAAGTTTGATTCAACCTCTTGTTTACTGGTAGCGTGAGCTGTTTTGCGTCCACGCCGGCGGCCGTTGATGGTTGACTTGAGTCTAGAACGACCGCTGTCGTGGACTGCTCCATGCTCACGTCGGCAGATACGGCCCCCCTGGTTGGGGGGCTTGAAAGTCACTTGGACCGACATACCTTCCGAAAAAAAAAAAAGAAAAAAAAATACAGTGAAAAATAATGATGAGTAACTTGTAAGGTTTTGTTTTGTTTTTTCAGCAGAATACAATGTAGGCGGGAGGCGGAGCTGGCGAGGTGGCGAGTGCTCACGCCAGTCTGCTGCCATCCTCACCAACTCCTCCCTCCCCACCTCGCACAGCGTACAGCCCCTGGCGGGGAGTAACAGCACTGAACCACTAGTGGTAATTAATCATCAATACCTCAATTACACCTCCCCTAGATACTAACTTATCTCATTGACCTTTTAACATGAACAAATAACAATTTATATCTACACAGAAAATAGACAAGACCTCTTAACAAAGAACAATTTATATCTACATAGAAAATAGTTTCATTCACAGTAGAATCGAACTACTGGCCTTCTTTCACGTCCGGACCTTTTTGGCAGCTCACTCTCCCCAACTTCCTCTGCGTCTTGGCGGGGTTCGCTCTCCGTGGCTTCATCGTCACCCTGAGTTGGTTCAGTAGGGTGACGCAGTCCGATGAACCACTCTTCGGCTTCGCTTTCCTTCTCCTCAGCTTGTTTACGTCCATCTTCCGTTGCTATCCTGGGGCGAAGGTCACGCACGTGCCTCGGGATTCCGTTAACTGTTACCGCTTGTTCTGACAGTATGCCAGTAACCCTTCCCGTGCCGTACCTGGTGTGCGTGTGGAGGCTTCACCCACACGTCATCTCCCACACTGTAGCGGGAACGGGCATCTTGCTCAGTAGTACTAACTTTTGAAGGGTCAACACCTTTAACACGTACCTCATATCGATACAGCACACTAGCGGGAATTGAGCACGGTGATTCATCCCTTGGCGACGTGTTGTACCGATACACTGCCTCTGCGATGGAGCACTCCTTCCTGGCCGCGATGGTCTTGACTGTGCGATGGCATCGTTCAACAATACCATTGACGGATGCCACATACGCGCATCTGAAACGCAGACTAATTCCCCACTCTTCTGCGAATCTTCTGAAGCATTTACTGCGGAATGCCGTATCGTTGTCCAGGAGAATTTCATGAGGGGCGCCGCGCTCATAAAATATGGATTCCAGTTGCTGCACTACACATGCTGCAGTTTGTAGCCGCAGCTGTCGCCATATTGAGAAGCGTGAAGGCCCGTGATCCACAAAGGTCAAATACGGGCGAGAGGCGTAGTGGGTGATGTCGATGCCAACCCGATGCCATGTTTCCTTCGAGTGTAGGACATTTTGGTCACGGACATTTTGGCTACGGACGTTTTGGTCATTGGCCACCAAACTAGGACGGTTTGGCCACGGCAGCAAACCTTTGGAGCTAACCTAACCTAACCTAACCTAACCTAACCTAACCTAACCTAACGCGGCATTCGCCCTGCTAAGAGGGTAAAACGGGTATACAAGGAATTACAAACCCGCATCCAAAACCTAGTCCTGGAGCTGAATGAAGGGAAGAAGACCATCCCACAGTTCCTCCGAGGCATCAGTCACAATCTTAGAGGTGGAAATATGAATGTATAGCAGACTTACATTAAAGAATACTTTTTTTCTTCATGTTTTGTCCCGTGGCCAAAATATCCTACTTTCCGTGGCCAAAAAGTCCTCGGGTGGCGATTTGGTGGCCAATGTGTCCGTGACCAAAACGTCCGTGGACAAACTGTCCGTCTTCCGTTTCCTTCACCTCCAGCACGCCAGCCCGCCACCTCCCATGAGCGGGGTCGACAGACCGACACACCTGGCAACTCGACACAACTTGTTGAACTTGACGTCTCATGACGGTTGGGTCGACGCGTCTGACAAAATACAAAGTTCGTCTAACACCTGGGTGGCCACAGTCATGATGCACTTTCACAATGTTCTGATGCTGCCCTTCTGCACACACTGATGCGCATGCCACACCACTCATCAATCCCTCAGGACACTCTCCTAATTTGTTCCGGGCGGTCAGCCACTTCCGGGGAACTCTGGTCAGCGCGTCCGCCCTATTTACCGCCGAATTCACTCGATGCACAATAACTTCCAGGCTGTATTCTTCGCAGATCGCTTTCAAAGTGTTCAAGCACCTGCGGATGAGCATTTCCCCCGCTGCTTTTGTTTTTAAACGAGCTTTTCCAGTCAGGGTATCAGAGATCCAGCGATGAACGGTGACCGAATCTGTCATTAGGCGTATACTCGTCATGCCCCAGGCAACAGCTACGTTTAACCCCTTCAGCGCAGCATCCATTTCTGCCATGTTGATATGCGAGCAGTCATCTGGTCGAAGGTAACAGATGTCTTCCACGATGTCGTCATTTACCTCCACTGCCACACCTAACGCCACAGAGCTGGCGTCCACCCACACAGTTGCTGTAGTACCCGAAACATCCCAGCGATCTCCAGCAGGGTCATGAAGACTCACACGCCGCACCACATCTTCTCTTGATGAACGACGCTGCAGGTCGCAGCCACCCACACACAGGCAAATGGCCGACCAGCTGTCCACACCATGAGAACAGCGATCTCCTAGTTAGTGGCATAGGGGGCTTCATTGATGTTGTTATCCCTCCGCCACTGCAAGACACTTTCACCTCCTACCCTCCTACCTCCTACCCGCAGCCCCAGAACGCGGGCTCCATCCTCAATACGCTGGGCACACTCATTCCAGGCCAAATTGACGTAGATGACAGACTACCACGTCAGACGTAACGACGTCCTCGTTGACAAGAATGTCGTCCACGTAGGGTGAAGCAGCCCCCTTAATAACGTCGTTCTGCTTCAAAATTTCGGACACGACTACCTTCATTACCATGGGGGTGATATTGAGGCCGAATCCCAGCCTAGTCAGGCAATACCGTTTACCTCTGAAGAAGACAGTCTGGTAGGGCCACAGTGAGCGGTGCACTCGTATTTGTAAGTAAGCCTTTCTCAGGTCCAGTAAAGCAACATTACAGCCCATCTGGCGCCACTCACGTAACGTGTTAGCACACACGTCCGCGTCTGCTGTGTGCGTCTCCATATGAGTGTTTAGTTCTCTGTAGTCTAACACTGGCCGCACCTTTCCTTTGTTCTTCTGAACGACGGCCATCAAGGGAATCAGTCCTTTGGGCTTTCCGAACTCTTTTTCATTGTATGGAAGCAGCCATCCTTCGTTGATCCATTTCTCTAGCTCAGATTCGTATTCATTCCGCGCCGTCGCAGGAACGTGATATTCAGCGATTCCGTTGAAAAGATGGCCTGGTTCCTCACCCGCAGCCCACTTCCACTGCACAGTCCATGCTTTAGCACTGTCCTCATAACTAACAATGAAGTCTTTTTCCACCACTTCGATTTTCAACGGTCGCGTCGGCCCGCCACTAATCATCGCCCCACACACACTTTCCGGGCCTAATTGCACATCACAGGAGGATTTGACTGTCACACCCCCCACAGCCGCAATACCGTTCATGCCCAAAACAAAGTCAAAGTTCAAAGGTCTAAACTTCACCACTAACACATCAATGTCCACCGAGATTCCATCGCGAGTCGACACATTCACTTGTCCCACACCTACACACTGCTGACGCTCCCCGTTGATTGTCAGTAAGTCGACTTTCTTCTCACTCCAGCACGAACAACACGACACGTGGACGATGCTCATCGAACATCCGGTATCGATCAGCACGCTCCTCTTGACGCCATCGATGGTCACATGTGTTACAGGCAGCGCCACATTCACAGCACTTGAGAGGGAGCCGGCGCTGACACACCCTCTCCGTCGTGTTTTCTTCATCAAACAGTCCCGGGCCACGTGGTTCGGAAGTCCACAATTGTAACATGTGAAATCTTGCTTCCTCGTCAATTGTAGCTGCGGTGAATAGCGATTGCAAGTTAAAGAGGTCATGACGAGAATTACGTGTGCTACTCACCCATGGCTGGCACAGTGATGTCCTGAGTCACTTGCTCCATTGTAAGAGGACAGCGAGAGTCTGTGTCTGAAATGATTGCCCTACTCGTGAAATTAGTCCGCAATGAGTCGTTCCCCCAAATGACTCCACCTTTCCTTCCACCCTCACAAGTCACGTGTGACACATGTTATGGCAACTCTGAAATCAATATTTGACGTCAAATATCAGCGAGTTGTCCGTCTGTAGACCTTGACTCTACAGTGGTGTAGAATAATTTTGACGTACGATGGGAAAAGAACTACAAACGCTGTACGCTGTTACATCATTAATTGTGATTTTAACTTGCAACAGGTCTTCTCTCCTTATCATCTCTTTTAACAGCTATTTCACCTTTCTAACCTCCTTATTCTTCTTCCTTATTTTTTTTCTTTCTCATTCAAATCCTAACATTTTTCTGCCTTGTTGTCCCTCTTCCTATACTTACTAACTTAGAAGAAACAGTTAATTGCAAAACAGAAACAATAAAGAAGAGGATAGAATAAACAAAAGAAAGTAGAAGTGAAAAAAAAAACACCACAGAAAATGATTTCATTAAAATCAACCCAAAACAAAATAAACATATAAAGCATGGAAAATCTAACGCGTATGACACACCATCAGATTTATTCAGATTTTTTTTTTTTTTCTGCAAGAACGGCTGAAATGGCTTTACATAAAAATGGATTCACATATTGTCACATGAAATAAATTACTATTCAGACCTTGTTTCACGAAATAAAATTATTATTATTATTATTATTATTATTATTATTATTATTATTATTATTATTATTATTATTATTATTATTAATGATATTATTATTATTAATTATTAATCGTATTATTTTTAATTATTATTAATTATATTATTTTTTTACGTATTTACTATTTTTTTATTTAATAATAATAATAATAATAATATTATTATTATTATTATTATTATTATTATTATTATTATTATTATTATTATTATTATTATCATTATTATTATCATTATTATTATTATCATTATTCAGATATCTTAATTAGAATTACCTCCACTCCGAAAGGATGGAATCGAGCTGACAAACCTTTCAGTATGGGCAGGTAATGATCGATTCACTCTGTCTGGCAGGAGCCGCGACAGCCCATCTCTTCCGGAACGATAATTTGCTGCACCTCATTATTTCCTATAGGTAATACCGCATTTTTTTTTTTTTCAGGCAATTCTGAAAATACTGACGTCCCTATTCACGCTTGTATCCATCTTTAGTGCTACATAATGCAGATCCTTTGATGAGGGGATTGCTTGGCGTGCCTTCTCATTGCGTTACATAGCCTACCCCCAAACTGGGTCACACAAGCTACCAGATGTGGGAAATTGGCTTGTTGTGTAGGAGGGTCATGAATAATAATACTTCCTGGTTCGTCTCTGGTGTCCGCTGTGGCCCGGTAGAAGGAATATAACTTTCGGCGACTCCCGTGCGTGTTTTCATAAGAATATGTACTTCTCAGATCTCGCGCAATCCCACTCAGATCAGTGGAGACAGCATTGTCAGTGTAAGCAATGTAACAACGTCGATCGCGGAACTGGACGTCAGTCAGTCTACCCTGAACAATCTTCATCTTGATGATTGGCTTATGATCCACGTGCGGGAAAATACAACATCCCCTCCCGCGACGGGGTTGGGGGGGGGTATCAGTGACGTCGCGGGCTGCCGTTACGTGTATTGGTTGACTTTAAATTTGCGCATGCCCATTGACGCATTTTTTCTTCTTTCTCTTCTTTATCGTCCGCTGGAACACTGGTGGTGGCGGTGGATAACGTCAAAAGCTGGCAGCTGTTTTCATTAGTAATTATTGTTTATGGGTGAAGGGAAAGTTGTTCCTCGAAAGCTATTGTCAACCTTTCATGTGTGTGTGTGTGTGTGTGTGTGTGTGTATGTGTGTGTGTGTGCGTGTGCGTGTGCGTGTGTGTGTTTGCGTGAATTTGTATAACCCGCGATAATTATCCTCGCGGGTTATTGGAAGAGTCAACGTCTGCTCGCTAAATGTCGTATTCATGTTAGGTTCAGAGGTTCACTAAACACAGTACATGTTAATAACATTTATTACAATAATGTTTTCATTAATCAATGCAAACATGATAACACACAAATGTTGTAAATTTGTGCGACATTTATTTGAGGAATATGAACAGTTACAACTGCCACTCCTTAACAGGTGCTGGTTGGGCACCTGCCACCCTAATAACCTGAATAATGTCAGGGAGGCCCTCTCCGTTATGCCACAGGTCACTCATTTGCAACCTCCCACCCTCCTCTGCCTCTGCCTCCTCCGCCTCCTCCGCCTCCCCCTCCTCCGCCTTCTCCGCCTCGCCCTCCTCCTCTGCCTCCTCCTCAGCTGCTACTCCCTAGCAGGTGCTGGCTGCACACCTGTCCCTAATTATAACCTGAATAATATCAGGGAGGTCCTCTCTCTGTTATTGCCACAGATCACTCATTCGCAACCTCACACCCTCCTCCTCCTCGCCCTCCTCCATTTCCTCTTCTTCCTCCTCCCCCTCCTCCATCTCCTCCTCTTCCTCCTCATCCACCACCTCCTCCTCCTCCGTCTCCTCCTCCTCCTCCTCCTTCCTCCTCCTCCTCTGCCTCCTTTTCCTCCACCTCCTCCTCAACTGCCACTCCCTAGTAGGTGCTAATTGCATACCTGTCCCTAATAACCTGAAAAATGTCAGGGAGGCCCTCTCTCTGTTATGCCACAGCTCACTCATTCGCAACCTCCCACCCTCCTCCTTCTCCCCCTCCTCTGCCCCCTTCTACTCCTCCTCCTCTTCATCCTCCCCCTCCTCCTCCATCTCCACGCCACATCTTCCACCTCTTCTGAAATCGCCGCTTCCGCCTCATCCATCGCCTCTGCCACCTCATTCCTCGCCATTATATCATTATTGGGATGGTTATATGCCCTGTGTGACATAACCATCAACATGAAAGCGCTTGTCATCAAAATGGGACAACGTGCGTTTTTTCGTGCGAGTGGTGCAAATTTGACCTTTCACGTTCCTGATATGATAGCATGTCACCTTCCTACAAATGATGTTATTAAGAATCTCTTTCTACTCCTGGTGGATCATCTTTTTCTGATAGTGTGTTGGAATGCCTTTTACCTCGCGATACTTGCTTAAATATGATTGCCTCCTTGATGAGTGCACATCCAGTTTCAGATTTTAGCAAACCAAGCTGCCCCTTCCGGTCGCCATTGAAACACATATGATCTGAGTGGAAATTACTGGTGTCGAGAACTTTGGCCATTGGTCCATATTTCAGTTTATCATTTAAGTTTGTAAGTATCTCTCTGTCTTCGTAGGCTAACTTGGCCTTCTCTCCTTAGTTAGTTTTGATGATACTGTACCAAAAGTAATACATATACTTCTTGGCCAATTCCAAAACATGGAAACCCAAATAAATTAGGCTATTTGATTTAATGGTTTTCTTACTATTGGCGCACAAGTCTCGATCTTCACCTAACACATGTGCCCATTTAAATGATGGACATCTCACACATTTCAGGAAAGACTTTCTTGTGGTCACTAATTTTTGCAGCATTCCATACATGGATCTACGATTGTTTACTTCGCGCGTTTCCTTCTTACGCTGAGTGACGTTCCTTTCTATGAATGGTTTAAGGTATGGCGCCTGGCTGAGTCTAAGGATGGCATGAACACACTCTACTTGCAGACCCAGTGAGGGTAAAAGTTGCAACAATTCTAAACTGATCTTTCACTCCCTTATGACTGGCCACGAATTTACTTTTTTTTTGTCTTCCGAGTTTACGACCCTCAGCTGCTAACAGTCTTTTACTCTACCGTGAAATGTCATTTTCTGTGATGCTCATATACTTGAGACACAGAGGAAACTCGTCCGTAACCCTCGCCACATCACCTCTAACATCGCAAGTGTCCAGATGCAACCAATAGCCGACGGCCCCATCTGTCGCGTGATTCGCGATTCCAACCTCAAAAAATTCATCCATCTCCAGCTGGATGGATTTGACGATTTCGCCCATAGGCAAGGACGCATACATGACGGTGGCATATAGTGAATTATAATCCAGGTAAAACATGTAAATGTCGGGACAGCCATCAGGTTCATGACTGGCTTCCAGCCGAGATCTAATACACGTTAACCCCCCCCCCCCCCTTCCTTGTATTTCTTTTCATGAGATGATACATATTAGGGTTGTAAGGGGGGTCAAGTTAGACGCCTGTTGATTTTAAGAAGGCGTTATAAGCATAAGAAGACAATGACACGCAATGTGCTACGTCCAGACTATAAAACGCATGATCTATAGTTCAGGTAAGTGTCAGCTAATAACTCCACATCACTCGCAATACAGCTTTATGTAATCGCTTCATGTGGAACAAGAAGTCATAGCCCACACATTTTGAGCGTGTCCATACTCCTCCGGTGAAAGATCTCGTTCTTTGAGCGTGCCATGAAATGCTTCTCGAGGAGGCAACTGTCCATCTTTTAAGCAGTCAAAGTTGGTGGTATGCTCATAGCACATAAACTATTTTTCAGTGCAAACTACACTTCTTACAGCCATGGGGAGGTAATTCACCATCCCATGAGTGTATCGCGTGCTATAACCCGCTTCTACATGACTCTGAACAAGCTTACTGAGGCCGGCATTCATAATATACAGCGAATCTTGAAACTGTAAATCTTTTATCCTCACTTTCAATAAATGTGACTCAGAATTGGCAAGGATGTCCACGTCAGCTTCTGATAAATGTAAGTCTTTAATGATTAATGAAACGTCAAAGCTCATATTGTGTACTAGGGAGATGAGATATTTCCTCATGTCACCGCATTGAAGTTTTCATCGCATGCTATTCGCCCATATATAATTATTTCGCGGTAAAGAGTGGTCGTGATGTTTATGAAGTGTTCTTTCCCTATCAAAGGTCTGAAGGAAACGAGTCTCATCTTCCACTGTCATATCGAGTGGATAACTGACCGTACTTTCCTTGATGCGCTGTCAAGCCTCGGAGAGGCTAGCAATTAAATTATTCACCACGTCTACACCAAAATAACTTATCTTTTCCACGACATCCCCGCGCCAATTTATGATGAGATAGAAGTACTCAGTCACCTCATGCTCGGCCATCACACTTTTGTTTCTTTTTGGTTTTATCATAGTTTCAGGGTCAAAAAATGCCAGATAGGCTATGTGTAAGCGAAATTTCTAAACTTCACTTTTTCAGTAACATCAGCGATAACGAGCGCTTGGCTGAAGTTGCAGTGACTCTCGTGTTCCCGCAGAAGTGGAACAACCTTCGGATACTTGGTCGTGCCTTTCCTTGATAATGTTAAATAGTACACCTCGCCGCTTTTGGTCAGCGTGTAAACATTCAGAGCCAGACGGTTAAGTTCTCCCAAGTCACTGGGCACTCCACTCCGCGAATGACATATTTTTCCCCGCCATGTCGCCTCTTCAATATTCTTTGAATAGCTTTCCACCGTCGCCCTTGAGCATGAAATTTGGATGCCGCCAAACACTGGATGACATATGATGAATATCTGCCGGTAGTGTTGAACACTTCCTGACCACCTCGCAAACCTCTAGGGTAAGCCACATAATCGCTTATGCCATTGAAAGCTGCATGCAAACAATGGTTGACGAAAAACCCTTGCACTTTTGAAATGATGAAGCCAGAGCCTTCTGTTTCACTCATTACGGCATCCAAACGTTTGCTCAACTGATTAATCCATACATCCACTAACTCGCTCACATCTTGATATGTAATCAGTCCTACTCTAAAAGTTATGTGAATGACGCGGGAAACATCCTCTCCTACCGTTGAGAATTTAACTAATAATAGAGGTAGTTGGGCAAATACTTTCAAGGTTGGAGGAAAGTGCGAGTCATGGGTGGTGAAATAAGACCTATATATATATATATATATATATATATATATATATATATATATATATATATATATATATATATATATATATATATATATCCACTTTGGAACCGTTACCCCAAGTGGACGACCATAGCCAGGATTCGAACCCATGCGCTCTGGGATCCGAAGGCCTCCTGAGGGCACTCACTGTACCACGGCAGCCAGTGTAGGAATCAGACATATTCCAGCATTGACGTCTCCGCAACCATCACCTCCCTGCCCGGAATATTGTGTCATGGATATAGGGTTTGGGTTTGATGGATGACACTGGAATTAGGATTGTGGGGTGTGTGACAATCAGCTGGGAGGTGGTGGACGGTGTACTACGGTGACTTGTTTATGCTGGAGTACCTGGGGCTGTATGACAACCAGTCAATTAAGTTATTAATTAATTATCGGTTGGGAAACGATTTGGGTAGGCATTGGAATTGTATATGTATTGTATTTGCTAGTTATATTACCCATGTTATAGTGTTTGGATTTATTGGGTGGTGTTGCATCAGCTGGGAGGTGGTGGTTGTTGTCTACCTGCCGGTGCTGTCCAACGACCAGTTGAGCGGTGCTGGTTCATTTGGGAGGTGACGTTGATTCTGCTTGTTGGAGGGTACCTGGTGGCTATCTGTCCTGCAGTGACTAGGGCGAATGTGCCGTGGGCAAATGAAGTGAGTTTTGTATGATTACTGTGTTGAGAATGATGCTCACATTGCGGTTGCAGGTTGTCACTGAGCAGTGAAATTTATATTATCTCTATAATGTCTATTCGTGATGTGTTAGTTCGGTGCCATATTATGTATTTACGATGTCTACTATGTTGGAGTGTGTGCTCGACGGGCACTCCCATACAGGTTGAAATAAATTATTTTACAGCACGTGGATTCTTCATATTCGACCTACATTTCAACTTCATGAAACAGAAGAAGGATGCAGAGATTACGCTGAGAAAGGAGCAAGGGACGGCATGAGGCAGATTTACACGGAAGGTTAACTTGTTCGGGGAGCGTCACGCCCAAGGTGAACCTTTTGACGTTTTGGAGGCTATCCACGAAGAAATTGTGAATACTTTCAGATAATTAGAGGAAAAATGTGAAAATTTGATCTCCCTTTTAGAAGACAGTGGACAACAAGAAGTGAAGGAAACGTGCAAATATTCATCTGACTGTAACAATGATCGGTGTGATGTTTTAGGCTTACTGCGGCAGTTGTTAACTGAAAGTTGAGGCACTGAAATCCCCTCGATTTGAAGGTGGTTTCAGAGAACAACCCAGTTTCAAGGATGATTTCATCAGTATCATTACATCAAAGTATATGGAAAATCCCCTTGCATTCAGACAATGTCTAGGAGAGAAGCCTTTGAAAGTTATGTGAAAAGAACTATGATGACATGTTCAGAAGGCTGGATTTAGAATATGTAGACCCAAGAAAATTAATTTACCTACACTGTCATAAATGATTTGAGATACTTAAAGGTAGTAGGAGGTGGAGATGATAGAGCCTTTCCTGACATCTTTTATCTTGTAGAGCGTTGTTATTTAGACTTACAGAGGTTAATCTTGAGGAAGAGATTAATTCTGTCAGTATTGTTATCATGATTGAAAGATTGTTGCCAAGGATTCAGAAACGTGAATGGGTAGTGAGGGCTGACACAATTTGTGATAAAGATTAATTGTTTCCAGAACTGTTAAAATTTCTTTTTTTGTGTGTGTGAGTAGGATCATAGAATATTCTGCATCCATTGTTAGGAATTTTAAGCCTGATACTTCAAATGCATACAATTTAAGAACCTCGGAGATAGATGATTCGAGGTTACATGATGCCATTAAAAGACTGCAAGAGGACCGACAGAGCATGAACAGGTGATTGAAAGAGATGAGAGTTCAGTTTGTCAGTAACACAAATACGGCCAACAGAGGACCAATTGGTTAAAGATGCTGGATACACAAATTTGATGGGCATGATATACATGAGTGTGGTAAATTTAGGTGTTTGTTTTCGGTGTTTGGGTGAGAAACATGTTACCTGCGTGTAGATCCCGCTATGCAAGAGATGGTGAAGGTGGTAGGAACCACCATTCACTTCTTCCTGGATCGTTTGTTAATCATGATGTTTTAGCCAAAACTGGTAACTGGTAACTGTAAGAGTAGCAAGGCTATATTGTGTGTTAGTACTATATACAGCAACTTTCAACCGCTCACTTTTCTATGGGACTTTGGACCAGACATAACTTTGATCCCTCATAGGATGGCCATAAGGTTACATGTTCAAAGTAGGGATATCATGATGTCAATGGTTAAGGTGGGAACCGTGACAGAGATGTATTAGCAAGGAGTACACTATTAATGTACATGACAACGCTGAAGTAAAATATGAATTAAAGGCCGTTGGCATGGATGAGATGTCAACACAGGCATCAGTTATTGATTTGTCTCGATTAACCAATATATTCCTGGACGATGAGGACGATGACTATACCAAATGGCAGGATTGATATGTTGATTGGTACAGATTATTGTGAATTATTTCCACAAGTCATCAGAGGGTAAATTACAGTTACTAGCAAATAGTTCTGGATACTGATTAAGGTGAGACAAATCATTCTGGATATTGGTTGAGGTGAAACAAAGAATGTCAGTCAACTAACAGCTATTGTGCATAAGGTAGTTGTTGATGTGTATCAAACTTCATTATTGCTTGAGGAAAATTATACCCTTAAGGAAAGTTTTGATAAATTCTTTGGATGTTGTAGGAACAGAATGCACTCCACGGTGCATTTCCTGTTTATGTAAAAAATGCCCTGGTACTGGAAAATTTACTGTGAAAGAGGAGCGTGAAATTGCCTTGATTCTAAGAGGTCTGTGCTATAATGAAAGGGAGAAAAGGTGGGATGTCTCGTACCCATGGATCAAGGATCCTATTATGTTACCTAACAATTACGGGGCTACTATAGCAAGACTGGAATCTACTTTAAAGAGATTAAATAGATTAAGCTCTTAATATGTTCTTGCCTATGCGCCGCCACGGTGCAGTGGCTAGCGCGTCTGGCTATGAATCCGTGGGCCCGAGTTCGATCCCGGACGAGGACGGCGTGGACCTCACCCAGGTTTTCATCCTTCACTGGTCGATAAATGGGTACCTAGGGCAACCTAGGGAAGGTAAACTGTGGAAACCCGGATTTCATGCTGGCCCCATGTCCCGGGGTAAGGGATTATTCCACCACAGGCTCGAAGGCCAAGGAGACGGGAGATGAGCGCCCGCAGCTACGCGTTGATACAGCGTAAGCCCCCCACTTTACTATGAAAGGGACACTAAGGATATGATACAGAGAGACGTAGCCATGAGACTGAAAGATGAGGAAATTGCTTGGTATGATGGCCCTATACATTTATTGCCCCATCATGATGTTCTAAAATCAGGGTCATACTCTATTCCTGTAAGGATTGTCTTTGATTCCTCAATTTACTACTTAGGTCATAGACTAACTGAATATTGGGCTAAAGATCAGTATTTGTTGGAATATTCTGTTATCTAAACACAGAATGGTTCTGCTGCAAATGCCATCACTTTACGATCCTCTTGGATTCCTTATGCCTGTCATATTGATAGCTAAATTGATGATGACGAGTGTCATTAGAAAGGAGGCGGAAGGTATTAACATTGATTAGGATGAGCCACTTGCTGAAACCCTTGTGAAGGACTGACATGATTCCTTTTTGAGTTTGTGTGACATAGAAATGCTGTCATTCCCAAGATGTATAAAACCCACTAGTGCTATAAAAGAGCCTATGCTCATAATGTTTTCAGACGGTTGCATATGGATAATGTGCAGTTGAGTTTGGGAGATTATGATGTGTACTTGGTAGCAGCAAGGAATTGTACTGGGCCAGTAAGAGAAATAACAATACCAAGAATGGAATTATATGGAGCGGTTCTAGAGCGCTAGATTGAGGGAATGTATTGAAAGGGAGACAAATTTAATTTGTAAAGAAGTCATACATATTGTAGATTCAACCATTGTATGTCCGCAAATACAGAAAGGATCATATGCCCAGTGACCGTCTACAACAGCAGCAATAGAACGATCAGAAAGGAAATTTGAGATGAAGTTGCAGAAATATGGATAGAAGCCATAGGAGGGTAGTTTGGAAATTACAGCTTTATGCCAGACGCTGTCAGAAGCTTTTGATATGTCTAGAGCTACATCAAAAGTTTCACCAAAATCTATAAAAGACTCAGTGAGGAAAGCAAGAATATCACCAGTAGAGCGGCCTTGACGGAAGCCATACTACCGATCAGATAGAAGATTGTGAAGTGATAAATGTTTAAGAATCTTCTTCTTGAGAATAGATTCAAAAACTTTAGATAAACAGGAGATTAAAGCAATAGGACGATAGTTTGAAGGATTAGAACGGTCACCCTTATTAGGAACAGGCTGAAAGTAGGCAAACTTCCAGCAAGAAGGAAAGGTAAATATAGATAGACAAAGTCGGAATAGTTTGACTGGCAAGGTTCAAGCACGGAGGAACAGTTTCGGAGAGCAATAGGAGGGACCCCATGAAGTCCATAAGCCTTCCGAGGGTTTAGGCCAGCGAGGGCATGGAAAACATCATTACGAAGGATCTTTATAAGTAGCATGAAGTAGTCAGAGGGGGGAGGAGAGGGAGGAACAAGCCCAGAATCATCCAATGTAGGGTTTTTGCAAAAATTTGAGTGAAGAAAAGTCTTATTTTCTGATGGAAAATTCCATTTTTTGTTTATGCCCTATATGAGTGTATCTGGGCTTCCTTGAGGCTGTGGGATGTCTTATACTGCATTGCCAGACGCGGAAGAAGCTTGGTGGCCCTTTAAACTTTAAATGTCTAACGCGCTACGCGCTGGGGATTTAATCAAATTGTCACTCTTCTTTGTTTGTCTCCTTTTTCACCCTTTTTCTCCGCTTTTTTTTCGTGGTTGTATGTACTTATTGTGCTGTTCGATAGTTTTCACATCACCACGTGAGCAACAGGTCTCCCCTGGACCTCTGCCTCAGTGGTGATTGATTGGAGGGGAGGGGCACACGCTTTCATCTCCAGGTCCTCTGATCTCTTTGCGTATTCCCTCGCAATCACTGCCTTTTTTGTGTGATACATTATGGACAAACGGAAGAGAAGCGCAGTAGCAGGAAGTGAGGTTGCTAAAAAACATTGGAAAGCCGACTGACAGGAGAAGAAGAGAAAGGAACGTGATGTGGTAACGCCGAGCACTAGCTGGGCTGAGGCAGCAGGGGAGTGTGAGGAGCTATAGGTTTCCTTTCAACCCCTGAGGCAATTACAATAAGAAAAAAGATGGACAAAAGCAGGATTTCTCCATGTCAGCCAGGAAAGAGGAGAAATGTCAGAAAAAGACTACCAGCCAGGTGGCTTTGACGCCTAAGCCTTCATAGGCCTAACCTGGCAACGATGAGTTGGGTGGACCCCAATGAGATACCCTTCCCTCTGAGGGAATAATATTTTGTCTTTTATGATACATATATGCATGCCTATATGTATTATAAGAGAGAAAAGGGGACCAGGTGCCAAAATATATTTCAAGGAAAATCAATTGTGAGCACACCTTCACGGTAGAGTGACCTCAGATGACCTGAAAGAACTTCCTTGGAAATCTGACCTCTTGGAACATCATCAGAAGAGTTGGGTAAGTAAGGAAACATATTTGTGTTGCTCTTGAAAACATCTTTGTACCGTACATTGTCACCTAAACATAAAAGTGTGTTTTTTCTCAAAATGAAAATTTTGATGCAAGTCATCATATCGCTCGACTTGTATTGGGGCAATTTTTAAACTGTTTGCAGCATAACACTCAGTAGAGATTTATCTACAAACTGACCTATTAAAATTTCGCAATTCCCAAGCTCATAGGATCTGTGATTTATTTTCTGTAGTTTTTACAGAAAAAATATTATCGCTTTAGTTGATTTCCTTTTGTGGACTTACTATTGGTGATATTAAAATTATAATCGGTAATATAGTTTTTTTTAATGTCTTTTAACTTTCATATAAAGGATATTCTTCTACTGTGAATATTTTTTCGTGAATAAAAAGTTTTCTGTGCATGTGTAAATTTAAAAAAAAAATAATAATAAAATTGAGATAAGTAACGCACCAAATTTAATGAAATTTATATGAGAGATACATCACAGTGTATGGTTCTAACTGTGAAAAAATCAGTAGTCTAGACAAAATATTATTGGCACAGCAAATGAAAATGTCCGGTAAGGCCCGTAAAAATGACTTTCCCCCCTTTTAGATAGATGAGATGGCATTGGTGCTATCATGTTGAACTGAAGGAGGGAAAGATGAAGATGTAAAATTGTTGGAAATGTTTTTTGCTAGATTCCAGAAGTCTCAAGAGGAGTTAGGTCTGAAAAGATTTTGACACTTTCTATGAATGAAGGAGTTTTTGGCAAGATTAGGAACAGACTTAGCATGATTCCGGGCAGAAATATAAAGCGCATGAGACTCAGGTGATGGACGGCTCAAGTACCTTTTGTGGAACACCTTTCTATCATAGATAGCACAAGAGCAAGCTGTGTTAAAGCAGGGTTTGGAAGGTTTAGGTCGAGAGAAAGAATGAGGAATGTACGGCTCCATGCCAGACACTGTCATCTCTGTTATGTGCTCAGCACACAGAGATGGGTCCCTGACACGGAAGCAGTAATCATCCAAGGAAAATCAGCATAATGCCTCTTCAGGCCTCCCTTATTCGCAGACACAAAACGCCAAAGGCACCTCCGCTTTGCAGGATCCTGAGGAGGGATTGGAGAGATAGGACAAGATACAGATATGAGATTGTGATCGGAGGAACCCAACGGAGAAGGAGGGTGACAGCATAAGCAAAAGGATTATAGGTTAGAGAAAAGTCAAGAATGTTGATAGTATGACGGTCAGGAATACGAGTAGGGTGTTGCACCAGTTGCTCTAGGTCATGAAGAATAGCAAAGTTAAAGTCCAGTTCATCATGATGGTCAGTGAAGGGAGAGGAAAGCCAAAGCTGGTGGTGAACATTGAAGTCTCCAAGAATGGCGATCTCCGCAAAAGGAATGAGAGTTAGAATATGCTCCACTTTAGAAGTCAGGTAGTTAAAGAAAACTCAGAAGATTCAAGAGCGTGGTCACGAGAACAAGCTAAGTCGTTGCGGACATAGACGCAACATCCAGCTTTGGAACGAAATTGAGGATAGAGAAAGTAGGAAGGAACAGAAAAGGGGCTACTGTCAGTTGCCCCAGACTGAAGAAAAGGATATGAAGAAAAGGATATGAGATTTAGTGGAGGAGAGGTGGTTTTCTAGAGATTGAAAATTAGATCGAAGACCATGAGTTTTGCAGAAGTTAATAGAGAAAAATGTAAAAGGGGTGTCAAGACAGTTAGTGTCGATACCAGAAGAACAGTCCAATCTGGAGACATTTATGGTCCCCTCTCCAGAAGGGGACTCCGAGGGTGATGTAGGAGTCGCCATATTATTTTATCAAATTTTTGAGTGAAGGATGTGTGTGTAACTAGGTGCTCGTAGTTTTGTGTGGAGGAAGAGGTTTTCTTTAAAGGGCAGACTGTGACTACCCCCCCTGTGTTATGAGAAACAAAAGGGAAACGTTCAGTGAGGTCCCAGCTGGTTGTGATGATAAGCTCACAGCACTACCTGATCCAGTGCCTTAGACCTCCCTGGGAGTATTTACCGTTTCAGCAGGTGTCTACTGCCTCCTCCAGTAATATATATATATATATATATATATCTATATATATATCTATCTATCATCTATATCTATATCTTTATCTATATATATATATATATATATATATATATCATACAAATCCACAGTTGTATGAGGATATGCTATATATTATATAGCATATCCTCATACAACTGTGGATTTGTATGATGCACATATTGTATATAGAAAAGCCATGTTAGTTATATTTCGAATTGTAAAGTGATGGCACTGTACCCTGTACATATTCTATAATGTTGTTTTGAATGTAGAGCTAAGAGTGTTTTTGCTTTGAAATTGGAACTTAAGGTGTTGTTTCTTTGGATGTGGGGCTAAGGGTGTTACTGTGAATGTTTTAACTAAGGATGTTGCCGTGAATGTGGAACTAAGGGTATGTTGGTTTGAATGTAGAGCTAATAGTCTTGGTTTGAACATGGAGTTAAAGGTGTTACCATGAATGTGTGGCCAATGGTGTTGTTTTGAATATAGTTATCAGCCTTCCACATATGTATTCTATACCCTCATTTTTTCTTCTTTTTCTCATTGATCAGCCTACCTCATACCACTGCGCCATATATCGACTGTGGGTGTCTGAACAATTTATTACTCTGTCTTGTTATACCATTGGCATGACATATGTTCATGTAACATGAATATCGGTGTCGGGTTATTTCATGTCATCCACATGTTTGAGTTTTTTCCTCTCTTATTTTCTTCAAGATAATAAATACTCTGTGTAGATGATAAATGTACAAAAATTTACAAATAATATTTGCCGAGGAGGTATAAGTGAATACTTACTTTTCATAATATAAAAATAGAGGAGGGGAATGTTTTTTTTTTTTTTTTTTTTCTTCAAACCTTTAAGTGAAATTCATGTTGTATCTTTCCAGCTATGTTAATAATTACTAGTCACATGACATATGGATCAATCACAATCTTCTATCTGACCGGCAGTATGGCTTCCGTCATGGCCGCTCTACTGGTGATCTGTCTTTCCTTACTGAGTTTTGGGCATCCTCTTTTAGAGATTTTGGTGAGACTTTTGCTGTAGCCTCAGACATATCAAAAGTTTCTGATAGAGTCTGGCATAAAGCTTTAATTTCCAAACTACCCTCCTACGGCTTCTATCCTTCTCTCTGCAACTTCATCTCAAGTTTCCTTTCTGATCGTTCTATTGCTGCTGTGGTAGACGGTCACTGTTCTTCCCCTAAATCTATCAACAGCGGTGTTCCTCAAGGGTCTGTCCTATCACCCACTCTCTTCCTATTGTTCATCAATGATCTTCTGGGCCGTATGCAAGAACGCTCGTCGTATCCCGACCGTCGTAGCACGGTATTCAAGAATCATCCCACCGTCGTCTGCTACCACGGCTGGTACCACGGTCCACGCTCTACCCACAAAGTTGGACTTATTTCTCTTTACACCCTCATAGGTGAGTTATTAACAAGTTAAGGAGTTACTGCCATATACTAGGAATATATTTGTGTCATATTTATGCTGGAATACCATGTAGGAAGGATAATTCAAGTGATGTAAGTGGTGAGGAGTGTCCGTGGGTCTCCACAGTGTGATTCATCACTTACTTTTTTCCATTTTTTGTTTAATATAGTGCATTAAGTGGATAACCAACACTGCCAAAAGTGATATTTTAGTGGTAGAAGTGTAAAATGGTAACAATGCAGGGAATCAGGTAAGTGTAACACATCAAACACAGTGACACCAAACTGGCCACAGTGAGCGGTAGTATTCTTATTATCACGAGAGAAAAAATAGTGTTATTATTACTATTTCAATGATGAAAATAACATTTCATCTGTAAATTAATCGTGTTAGCCGTGTGCCTGTGCATAGCATTGATGCAGAAAGCAGACCAGCTATGGGCAACTTCTCCCCCAAACACAGTAGTTCTATA
>CM035209.1:4996118-5006283 GCA_020233015.1 Callinectes sapidus | reverse complement strand
ATATATATATAAAACACACACACTGATGGTCAGACCCACATCGTCATACACGGAGAAATAACCAGTTCAAAACAGATAACAGCCTGAGCCAAGGAAAATGAATAAATATGAAAACAACTCTCACCAGAGTTACCAAGAATATAGCACCACACTTATCTACACTCCAGTGACTGAATTAAAGAAAAAGAAATAAACCCAACTCAAGGCAGCAATAATAACAATGTTAGGATATATATATATATATATATATTTCTATAATATATATATACTATCATATATATTATTCTAGATATATATTAGTATATTAATAGTATATATATATATATATATATAAATATGGGGCAACAACAACAAGATGTCATCCCTGAGTGTTAAAGCGTGCAATCTCATTCACTACGCCAACATTACACATCAATATAGAGACGAATCCTTGCACCACAATGCCCATAAATCACTCAACACAGTGGCAGTTAAAGTGCAGAAGACAGAATCTTAGCAATCAAAAATAGGAAACAAAAGAAATACTCAGTCTCTGAGAGTGCGTAGTTGATTCTGACAGCTTCCCTGACCAGCCTCGGTCTGCTCTCTGGCTTGTAAACAACCCTCGACTCTTCCCACAAGTAGAGGAACACATTACATCATACAAAGCTTATTTCACAGCAAGGCATTAATTACACCTCACTTTTGCGAATTACAATTTCATTCTATCGCTACATCTAAACAGTTGTAATATGAATACAAACACTAGAACAAATATACTTGGAACTATATTTACGAAGCGTCACATATGCGTGGATATGACAAAGTAACGCAACGTTACATCCGTCGAACTTTCTAGAAATACATTTACGAATAACGAGATAAACATTTAATTAATACATACCTACAGTAATAATTAGAGGATTTACGATATATGGAGAACGCACAGGTCGTCCTGGGAGCATTACAAATAACACCATAAAACACTACTCACAGGACGCCTGCAATAATTAAGTAACATCACTACCTGACGGTCGTAATATATATATATATATATATATATATATATATATATATATATATATATATATATATATATATATATATATATATATATATAATACACACACACACACACACACACACACACACACACACACACACACGTGTCCGGCTTTGGAAAAAGGCTAACTACCAGGAACAAGTCTGAGTTAATCTCCCACAAATGGCGCGCCATGTTCACAAACAACGCTCACATTATCTTCCCCATCCACGCACGCTGAGCTTCAGCAAGAAGCAGTATCCATTTATAGTAAAAATAATGAGTGTTTGACTTAATTAAGCATGGACAAAATCGGAATATTCTACAGAGGTGGTTGAACCAGACAGTTTATATACTACTTCTTATTTTTCTAGACATGAGATCCAATAAACCATTCCCAACTGTAGCATAAACTGGTCCTCTGTACCTCCATGCATTTGTTGGAGTAATATACAGGCTGTCAAGGCACTCTCTCCTTTTGGAAATATATGATACATAGACACAATCCATCTGGCCAGCTTCCGTTATTATTGGTGGCGCCACACACACACACACACACACACACACACACACACACACACACAGGGTGAGCCAGTGGTTCATTTCAATAAATATTCTATCAAACATACAAAATTTTACTCACAGACATACCGCGTATGCCAACTGGTGGTTGTGCCCGACTGGCAGTTGGAATGTGGCTTCTTATTACTTTCATCCTCGGTACGGTGTACCGCAGCAATTTAAAGGCTTTGCTCATCATTCCCAAACTGGAGCTCCGATTTGATAGTATGGAAGGCCTGATCAAGTCTGGCCTTACCACTGCCGTTATTGCTGGAACCAGTGTACATATTGATGTCGTGGTAAGAGAGAGAGAGAGAGAGAGAGAGAGAGAGAGAGAGAGAGAGAGAGAGAGAGAGAGAGAGAGAGAGAGAGAGAGAGAGAGAGAGAGATTTTCAATCTAGTTTTACTACTTTTTGTGAACGTTTTCTATGTCATCGTTTTTCTTTCAGAAAGCCAACAGTGACAGTGTACTGGGAAGACTTCAAAAAAAACTTTTAGTGTATCCAGCTGACTCCCTTAACCGTGTTGTGAGCCAAACCGTAAGGGGTATTCATGCTACCTTTGGTCCAGAACTTGCAATGATTGGGGTCTTTCAACTCGATTTTTCAACGGTTAGTCTTTCCAATGATTTTTATGTTAAGAACGGTACTTTGATATATATATATATATATATATATATATATATATATATATATATATATATATATATATATATATATATATATATATATATATATATATATATATATATATATATATATATATACAACACACACACACACACACACACACACACACACACACACACACACACACACACACACACACACACACACACACACACGTACATATATATACGAGGCTCATTCAAAAAGTATCCGCCCTTGGTCTATAAAGACAAGTATTTTTTGCATTTCATAAATTTTATTTTACCACCTTCAAAGTACTTCCTTCGGGAGAGCACACCGTTCTCCCAGCTGTGTTGCTATTGCTGATCAAAATTAAAATGTTTTAGATTTTTGCTGTCATTTTTCTCATAATTTCCTCTCTCAACTCAAAGCACTTTCTTTTTAGGGTTGTTTTCAATTTACGGAACAGGCAGAAGTTACAGAATACCATATCTGGAAAGCAGTGAGGGTACGGAACAAGTGAAGTGTTGTTTTTGGACAAATAAGCTTGTATCAGGTGGGCAGAATGAGCAGGTGCATTGTCATGGTGAGGTTGCCAATTTCTCACCGCCTACATTTACAGTTGTTTTTGTCGCACAACATCACGAATGTGTGGCATAACCTCCAGATAGTAGTCCTTATAAATTTCATGTCCTCCTAATGTATCTTCATGATGCATAATACCACTGGAGTGAAAAGAAAAAAATATATATATATATATATATATATATATTCTCTATATATATTATAATATATATATATATATATATATATATATATATATATATATATATATATATATATATATATATATATATATACAGTATATATATCAACACTATATTGACGCTATTAACTGGCCTGTACTCCGGGACTGTAAGTGCTGTGAAGTGTAGAGGAGGCGTGTCCAGCTTCTTCCCTGTGAATACAGGTGTGATGCAGGGCTGTGTGCTTGCTCCATCACTTTTCAACACATGCATGGATTGGGTACTAGGCAGAGTTGTGGAACAAAGTCATTGTGGAGCATCTGTCCGCAACACCAATATTACAAATTTTGTTTTTGCTGATGATGCAGCAATCTTCGCTGAGTCACTGGATGTTCTGGTAATGGCTCTAGAGACACTGCACGAGGAGGTGAAGCCCTTGGGACTTAAGGTTTCCTGGGCCAAGACCAAGGTTCAGGTGTTTGGAGGCGTGCTGGATGAAAAAGTACAGTCTGTCCATGCGTGTGGCGAGGACATTGAGATCTTGAAAAATTTCACATACCTTGGTAGTGTAGTACATAACGATGGTGGGTCGATCCAAGAAGTCACACGGCGGATTGGCTTGGCCCACGGCGTTATGGATTCGCTCAACACGAGTATTTGACGTTGTCGATACCTGTGCAGACGGACAAAGATTCGGATCTTCAAGTCGCTGGTGATCCCTGTCTTACTCTATGGTCGTGAGACATGGACACTGAACACCGACCTAAAGAGGCGAATTGATGTCTTTGGTACTAGATGCCTTCGCAGGATCATGGGATACCGCTGGTATGACTTTGTGTCAAATCAGTGATTGTTCCACGAGACTGATTCGAGGCCTATTACTAGCATAGTACATCAGCGCCAACTGCGGCTATATGGGCATGTGGCGCGATACCCGGAAGCCGACCCTGCTTGTCGGGTTGTTTCCGTAAGGGACAACCCAATTTGGAGGAGGCCTAGGGGACGCCCACAGAACTCTTGGCTGCGGCAAGTCGATGCCTCCTGCCGGGAGTTACTCGGTATAGGAAGGGAGCCTGCATGGAGACTCGCGAGGCGTGACCGCCAGGAGTGGCGCCGTAGGGTAGGCGAGGCAACGCGCCCCCCGGCGTATGCCCCCCATGATTGATTGATTGATATATTGACGCTGCTGCGAAACTGTCGTGATTTTTTGGGTCTTCGTTATATCTGATGCTTCCATTGTGATGGATAAAATTTTGTCTCCAGGTTCTATCCATACACGCATGTCTCATGACCAGTGATGATGGTTTTCATGAAGTTTGAGTCACCGTTAACATAGTCAAGCAGGTTTTCTATATTTTCAAACTGGGTTTATTTCTCCTGTTCCACTATCACTTGGGAAAGAATTTCGCAGGAACTTGCTGCATGGCCAGGTCTTCGGTTAAAATTGTATGAACTGATCCTATGCTTATTACTACTCTCCTGACAATCTCGTTGATACCTATACGATGGTCATACCCTACTATTCGACGAACGTTCCTACTAAAGTCTTCGTTTCTCCTGGTGGATGGTCTGCCAGGTCATGGCTTGCTCTAAACTGAGGTTTCTCCTTGCTTTAAGTACTTATATCATTCCTTAATCTTTGTTATTCCGATTGGATAATAAAAAATCTGACTAGCGTGTGCTGTATGTCTCCACTCTAGCCATCACAGGCGCGATTCGGTACACACAAGAGCTTTCATGATAACCATGCATGTGTAGTCCAGGTGCCGTCAACTCCCAGAAAAATTCATTGGTGAAGGTTAAATTACTTTTTTCTTTCATGGACTTATGAACGATACTTTTTTTTTAATGGAGTAGTATAAATATTTTGTTCGATTTACGTTGTTTCTTTTCTGCAACTTCTTCAAGTACGCAAGTGTTGTATTAAAAAAAGATCTCTCTCTCTCTCTCTCTCTCTCTCTCTCTCTCTCTCGCTCTCTCTCTCTCAAATATATCTCTATATATTATATTATATTATATATATATATATATATTATATATATATATCTCTATATATATATATATATCTATATATATATCTATATATATCTATATATATATCTATATATATATATATATATATATATATATATATATATATATATATATATATATATTTGGGTAGGAGGCCATTCTGTATACATGTTTTATTGAAATCTACAGCAGTAACTGCATTGTTGAGTTTGTAACAACTGGGGGTGTTGTTTGTCTTCTCAAGATATCTTTCGGTCTCTCTTGGACCATCTTCAGGAGAGAAGTGAAGGACATGGAACGAACGAACGAACGAAAAATAGAGAAAAGGTGGGGAGAGGGAAGTGGGGATAGAGGAAAGAATTGGGGGGTGAGAAGAAGGGAATTTTAGTGGTAGGGTAGAGGCACTGGGGCTTAACCCAACTGCAAGATAGTGTGATGTGTGGTGTTTAGAAATGTAGGCTACTGCTCATCTTTTTTGTGTAAATGTTTTCGGACCGTCGTAGGAAGAGAGACAGTAACCAGAAAGGGGGAGCCAAGCAGACTGCCTCCGCACCGAGCACATTAAAAAGCGCAAGACCGCCACTACTCAATGTGCGCGTGTACCGTTCCTGCACGGACTCACCAGGGAGCCTTGCTCTCTCCATCAGCGCATCACAATAACAAACAACGAAGGAGTGAAGGAAGGAAAAATGGGAGAGGAAAGACAGTGGAAGTGGACAGTTTTTTTATGTATTTTATTATTTTTAGGGAAAGAGGGACAAGTTTGAAGAAAGTACTCTGTATAGCGGAGGGACCTACGGCTTTACGTGATGTCCGAACCACTTTGTTAGTAGAAAGGATTGGGTGATGATGTGGAGTGGAGAGTTGTTATTAGAGGTATGGTGTGGGGATGATGGCGTCGATCTCTCTTTCCGACCTTGTCTTCTGCTGTTCATGGTGGTGGCAGGGCGTGTTCCTGTGGTAGCAACCTGTTGGGAGGAAAGAAAGATCGCTCCGCGATGTGATTAGAAGGGGGATGTGATGGGGGGTGATATGTGTTATGTGATTTGTTTGGAGGCATGATGATGGCTTGTGAAAGTGAGTAGAGTGACGACAGGATGTGGCTAAGCACACTTGACACTCGCCGCACCCAACTACCTCTGTGGGGGGTGTGAAAGGGGTTCTTTGCATGGTTGCTTCCAGAATCCCGCCCCGTCATCAGTCCTGGCTTCTCCTTAACAGACATCGGGGGGTATCTCGAGTGGAACGCCATGTCGGCGCCCGCGGGCCCCATGGCCATGCCGACAGCTAGGAGGATTGCGGATGTGCTCCTGTCTAGCCCTAACCACACCCAACTACCTCTGTTGGAGTGATGAATGGGAATCTCTGCACGTGCTTCCAGAGCCCCGCCCCATCATCAGTACTGGCCGCTCCTTGACAGACATCGGGGGGTGCCTCTAACGGAACGCCATGCCGACGCCCGTAGGCCCCATTGCCGTGTCGACAGTTGGAAGGGATGTGGTAGTGCTTACCCCCCCCCCCCCTTTGGAAAGTGTCCGGTGCCCCCTTAGAGAACCAGGCTGCGAGACAAAAAAATAATGTACAAAAACAAAAATATGAATACAAAGCCATAAGACAAAAAACGAACAAAAAAACACTGGGTGTTGACACGCGGGCGCACTACCTCAGATGGGGGTATGGTATGAGAATGTGGGTGTTGTTTGTCGCACCCCCGATCCAGGAACAGTCCGGTGCCCCCTTAGTACCTAGGCTGCGAGACAGCAAGATAATATATTAAAACAAAAATATGAGTACAAAGCCGAGACAAAAAATATGAAAAAACCACTAGGCGTTGACACACGGGTCTGTCCCCCGATTGGGGGTTAGAAAAGGAGAGTGAAAGGGAGACGGAAAGTATGGAAAGATTTTGAGGAAGGGAGGAGTCCATTATCTGAAGACAGGGTCAGGGGGCTCGTTGGGGAGGTCAAGGAGGTTTGTGGGTGGAAGGTGGCGGTAAGGTTGGGGCAGGTTGTTAATTAGGTTGTAGGTGTGTGGGTGTTTGACTTGAAATAAGGTTAGTTGTTTTGGGGTTCTATTATGGAGGGTTATGTTAATAGGGGGGATATTGGCCTCCTCATGGGTGGAAAGAGAGGTCCTGAAGTCGAACCATTTCGGCCCAAGGGCGAAACGAATGGCTTGGTTCTGGATTCTTTAAAGCTTAAGGAGGTTAGTAGGAGCAGAGAGAGACAGGGCAAGGGAACAGTAAGTTAAGAGTGGAAGGATGAAAGCTTTATAGAGGTGTAGTTTTGTTTTTGTGTTGCTGTCGCGGAATCTCTGCAGGTTGCTCATGGCCCGAGATGCTATAACTGCTTTTTGGTTGATGTGTATGTAGAATCTAAGGTGTTTGTCAATGGTGAGGCCAAGAACTTTGTTTGTATTGCTTATTGGTATGGGGACGGGGTTTGGAAAATTTTGGTACAGTGATATCTGCCAGGGTGCGGCAGACTTTTTGTTGAAGTATGTCACCTTAGATTTTTCTGGGTATGAAATAATACGCCACCGTAGCTCCCATAAGATTGTTCTTGTCAGTTCTCATTGAATTTTGTCTGTCAGATGATCTAACATTTTGGCGCGGGCCAATTTTGTTACATCATCTGCGTACTGGATTGTTAGTGAATCATTGTGAAGTGGGGAAGGCAGGTCGGCTGTGTACATGTTATAGAGAGTTGAGGAGAGTACCTGTTGGCTAGAGGTTGCTTCACCAACATAAGTTGTCCTAGTGAGTCTGATACTTGTGGCGAGCGGTCAACTGGTTAATATATATATATATATATATATATATATATATATATATATATATATATATATATATATATATATATCACATATATTAGATATATATAGATATATATATATATATATATATATATTATACTTCTTAGACTCAGGTTTGGAAGGAAACTCAGATTATAAAAGTTAATATATTATTGTGATATTTACAATGATTTCACGACACACGGTCTTTTCTCGGAGAAGTGTTTAGTCTGCCTATCTGGAGATAACTAAAGGAACACTTCTGAGTCTCGAGAACACACACGTGCACGGCAAAACACACAAAAGTCCTCACACCCAGAACACCACGCAAAAGCGGGTGAAGACCAGCCAGCGGCGGCCCAGTTGGGTCTCCCCCAACCGCCTCACACCGCAGCTCGATTTCTTCTCTTTCCTGGTGCGGCCCGCCGCACCTCACGCCACAGGAAACTGCTGACTCCGAGGCGTGGTCATGTGATGCAGGGATGGGTGTGTGTGTGTGTGTGATGCTTCAGTGTTCAAGTACATTATTTTATCTCATATAGTGATGTCTTATAAACTACATCCTACTTAGAGAGTTTATATTATTATATTTTACTAAATGTAACATCCCATGGATACAATAACAATTGAAATGACAAGTTATATTATATAAACACATGCAACTCCTTGTAGAGGACAAAGCTGTGTCAGCATTTCTGAAGTATTGCACCATCTTATAGAGATGTTGCATCAGATTATATCTACATAAATATATACAATGAATTCCTACCTATCATGTCCCTAACATACCAAGCCTGGTGGGACACCTGCCTGAGGGGCAAAGGGTGCCTAGAGGGTGCCCTGGTGGTATTTTTTAATAAGGGACGGGAGGTTGAAGTTAGTACAAATTTTGTATTTTAGGTCAATGTGCCAGACAGTGTCGAAAGTTTTTTTTAAAGTCACCAGGACTGTTTTTGTGTACAGTTTAATAGAATTTAGATAAACTATTAGGCTGTTGAGGGCATCCTTGATCGAAGCGCCACTGCAAAACCCGAACTGCTGGGGCGACAGTAACTCTTCGCTGTCGAGGTGTGCCCTCAACTGCTGGTCAATAGCTCTTTCATTAGTCTTGCCGAGAACTTCCAACAAGCTTATGGAGCGGCAGCTTTCTGGGAGTGTGGTTTTTTTTCCGGGTTTGGGGATGAGGGTTATGTTAGACTTTTTGAAAAATTTTGGAAAGTACCTGGAAGCAAGTGAAGCGTTGAAAATCTTTGTCGCGTTACATATGGTCTCAGGGGGTGTTTCTGATCATATGCCAGGTTATGCCTGAGGGGCCTGGGGCGTGTCGTGGGGTGTGCCTGAGCAACCTCAAGACATCCTCCTCCTCAATGGGTGAAATAAGGTATTGGTGTGGGTCCAGGTGTGTTAGTTGGATGTTGTTGTGTGGTGTTACGTCTTCATGGCTTTGCTGTACGTGTTCTGTGATGTAGTTTATGTGTGTGACACTGGGCTCATGTTGAGGAAGAGGGTGGGTCTGAAAGGTGTCAGTCCAGTGCTGTCGAAAGACGTCAGTCACCTGTGCTGGGTCAGTGATGCGCACTCCGTCCACTGCAAGGTAGTCAAAGCTCTCACGCTGGCATCCCCTTAGTCTGTGGATCATCCGCCAGAACTGAGTGGGATTGCGGCAGCGGGTTCCGTGTAGACGGGACACTAGGATTTTCCAGTGGGCGTTGTGATCATCTAGAAGACTGTTAATAATATGTCTCCGAAGAATGTGTAGGTCTCGGAAGATTGGTATGTGGTTGATCATGTTTGTCAGGAAACGTGTTGTATAGCAGGTAAGTAGCCGTTGTGTACGTATAAAGGGTCTGAAGTCTATGTGTATTTTGTGTTGTCATTTTGGTGTGTGTCTGTCGGCTGCTGCGAGTACGTCGTCTTGTAGTCGCTCGAGGGCACTGTCTATTTCTGTGTAGTGTTTCTCGTCGAGATGTGTTGGTCGGTCCATGTTTGTAAGTGTGTTTTTGAAGTCGTCCTAGTTTGTCAAGTGGTAGTCAGGGGTGGGTGGGGAAGGGATTGATATTGGGTTGGGGGATATCTTGAGGATGACGGTAAGGTGGTCTGAGCCACAGAGCGGGCCATGGGAGATATGGTGGTGGAAGGGTAAGGTTTGCCGGTTAGAAAAGATGAGGTCTGGTCTTCCTGTTCCATTGTGTGTGAAGCAGGTTGGAAAGTTTGGTCCAAGGAAACGGAGACGTTTTAATTGTGTTAGTTGGAGGAGTTCCTGTCCGTGTCTGTTTCTGTTGTTGTGCCTGAAGGCTGTATGTTGTGCGTTGAGGTCAGCCAGGATATAGACTGGCATGTTGGTGGGATTGAAAAGGGAGTTAAGACTTGTGAGGGGGAGCCCAGTGTTAGGTGTACAGTAT
>CM035209.1:4950212-4961766 GCA_020233015.1 Callinectes sapidus | reverse complement strand
GAGAGGCATATATATATATATATATATATATATATATATATATATATATATATATATATATATATATATATATATATATATATATATATATCTGTATGTCTGTATGTATGTATGTACGTTGAGCACGGAGCAATAGTCAGGCAGTAACGGCTCCACATCTTCTTCTACTTCTTCTTGTTGTTGTGTCCCACTGATTACAAAACACTTATATAGTCTTGGCTTCGTTAATGAGCATACATACCGTGCCCACTCACTGCAAAACGACTGCAACCGCTTCACCTCACTGATCACATTCCTTCCTTCTCTGCTTGTGTGTGTGTGTGTGTGTGTGTGTGTGTGTGTGTGTGTGTGTGTGGACAAGAGCACAGTATCGTCGTCTACCATCAACACCAACAAGGTATGGAGGAGCCAGCCAAGAAATCCGTCAGGCAAGCAAGCATCTCTGTTTGAATAGCCTAATAAAGTCATTCACAAAAATTATACAAAGCAAGCACGATGTGGGCGAGCCCTGTCTCACCCCGACCGAGTGTGGCCTTTATAATGGCACCGCCCATCACTGATTCGGTAGTGGTGGTGGTGGTGGTGGTGCTGCTGCTGTACATCCATCGCCACCAGCGCTGCCAACATCACCGACCGACCATGCCACCCACAACCCAGGCGCTGTCAAATACTGAACAATTTATTCCGAGGTACCAGTTGATCACACGCCTTGCAGGACGACAGCTGCGGCAGGAGGTGAAGGAGGCTGCAGGAGCAAGGCGCGCTGCAACCCACCACGCCCACCACCACCACCACCCACTACAGAAGGGGAGGAGGAAGCAGGCGGCACGATTCGTCGCCGCCACCGCCTGCCTATCAGCCCCTCCACGCCTCCCACCGCCACCACCAGCCCAACAAGGCAGACGGTGGGTTGCTGCTGCTGCTGCGGCGCGTCAGGTTGGGCTGCTGCACCAGGGGAGGGGGCGATATGAAGGCTTCCAGGGGGAGGAGGGCACCGCCGCCCACTGTTGCACTGCCCCCTGTCCTGCTGTCTGTCCCTCAGACCAGCACGGCCACCACCACCCTGGACACCGTGGCCTCCTCATCCTCTGCGAGGCCAGTGCCAGGTCCAGGGCCAGGATTTTTTCCTCTTCCTCTCACTGCTAGAAATACCTTTCCTCTCTAACTTGTACTCTTGGTAATCCGGTAAAACTCAAGACTCATTAACAATAACTAATCCTTCTCCCCAATGCAAACACAAACTTACTTACTGTACTACGTAGAGTTAAACTAACTCTATATAACTGTCATTCCTAACCCTACAAAAGGATTTATAGGAATACATACTATGGAAGGTAACATTTTCCTTCATATCTCTCAAAGTAGAGAAAGAAATAGATAATGTGAGATATGGTTAATTAGCTCTTTTTTCCTATTGTTATATGCAACATTTCTCCAAACTTACACATTTATTCATTAAAGCAAAAAAAATGTTACAACTTTTTACACATCTGACACCTCAAGTTGGAGGAGGTGGAGGTAACATTTTCCTTCATATCTCTCAAAGTAAAGAAAGGAATAGATAATGTGATGAACGGTTAAATAACCCAAAGAAGGGAAGGGGGAGGAAGAAAAAGAAGAAGAATAAACTCACACATTTGTTCATAAAAGCAAAAAGTTTTACAACATTTTACACATCTGACGACACCTTAACTTTGAGGAGATGGATGTAATATTTTCCTTCATATCTCTCAAAGTAAGGAAAGAAATAGGTAATGTGAGATAAGGTTGAAAAGCTCATTTCGTTTTTTATCTATTCTTACATGAAACATTCTCCAAACTTACACATTTGTTCATTAAAGCAAAAAATGTTACAATTTTTACACAACGGACAGCTCAAATTGGAGGAGATGGAGGTAACATTTTCCTCCATATCTCTCAAAGCAAAGAAAGGAATAGATAATGTAAGATATGGTTATATAGCACATTCTTTCCTCTACCTTTTCTTATTTGCAACTTATCTCCAAACTCAAACATTTCTTCAAAAAAGTATAAAATGTTACAACTTTTTACCATCAGACAACTCAAGTTGAAGGAGGTGGAGGTAACATTTTCCTTCATATCTCTCAACGTAAAGGAAAGAATAGATAATGTGAGATATATTTAAAAAGCTCATTCTTTCCTCTACCTTTTCATATATGCAACATCTCTTCAAACTCACACATTGGTTACAGTGTTAACAAATCCATGATGAAATGAAGGCTGTCTATGGCGGTGATGATTGCCTGCCATATGACACTGGTGTGAGATGGGAAAGAAATTTAAAAGTTTACAATGGCATATGACATTGTTTGATGAGTTACAGTGCCATATGACACTGTTTGAAGGGTTATAGTGCCATATGACACTGTTTAAAGGGTTACAGTGCCATATGACACTGTTTGAAGGGTTACAATGTCACGAAAGAGAGAGAGAGAGAGAGAGAGAGAGAGAGAGAGAGAGAGAGAGAGAGAGAGAGAGAGAGAGAGAGAGAGAGAGAGAGAGAGAGGGAGAAGGGGGGGGTACGGAAGACAGTCAGTCAGAGGAGAGTTGATTTTATTTATTCCACCCGATCTAACAACACAGCTGAGTGAGTGGACACCTTCCCCACCCCCCCATACATACATGCAAAGAGTACCCCTTACATGGCTGGATAAGACCCTTGTACAAAGTTAGCAGTGTGTGTGTGTGTGGGGGGGGGGGAGGTGAGAAAAACTAGCAGAGACGCCTCAGAACGCCTAACTTCATAGAAACTGCTTTAGCAAGAGATGATATATGAAGTTTCCAGTTAGGTTTTTCAAAATTGACTTACCAATGTTAATTGCACCATTTCTGAGAGCTTGTGAGCCAGACACTAACTAGCCCTGGTACCATCCATCACTCTTCAGTCAGTCAGGAGGTTTACTCAGCCTCGGTGGTACCAAGCCAAGCCAACCACAGTTTGACACAGGCTGGCCCGTCACCCAAGCTTGTTTCCACCTTCATAAACCTGTAGAAATTAATGCTTTTAATATATATATATTTTTTGAAGTAATATTGGTTGCCTCTACATAAATAACAAATGTGGTAAATTGTGGTAGGTTAGAAAGGTGAAAATTGGTGTGGTGGTAGATGAATACTTGCTCTAAAATGTGTGAAAGTGAAATACCTCTGACTTAACCGAGAGTCAGAAAATTAAAGAAAAAATCTGAGGTTATTTATTTATTTTTTTTTCGGTGAGATGAAGTGTACTGAATGTTGGTTGGTGTTAGAAAAAAACAGATTATGGTGAATTGTGGTAGGTTAGAAAGATGGAAATTGGTGTGGTGGTAGATAAATACTTCCTCTAAAATGTGGGAAAGTGAGATAGCTCTAATGTAACCAGAAGAACCCCCCCCTAAAAAAAAAAAAATGAAAGAAAAACAGAAATTTTGGGGTGTGTGAGGTGAAGTGTACTGAATGTTGGTTGGTGTTACAAAATCATTATGGTGAATTGTGGTAGGTTAGAAAGGTGAAAATTGGTGTGGTGGTAGATGAATACTCACTCTAAAATGGGTGAAAGTGAGATAGCTCTAACATAACCAAAACAACCCCCCCGCCCCCCAAAAAATGAAAGCAAAATACATTTTCCAAAAAAACATTTTTGAGCACCCCGTTCTCCTCCTCCTCCTCCTCTTCTTCCTCTTCCTCCTCCTGTGTCAGTCCGTCCCTCACCTGAGCACCTCAGTCAGTCAGCTGTTGCTTCATTGGAACAGTGTAAGTCTGCGTATACAAGATCTTGAGACACTGGTTTAGCTCAGCGTGGTTTATTGCTTCATTGTAAAGGTTCAATAACTTGGCAAAATGATTCTCTGGGTCGTTAAGGAGGTCGTCCTTGCCTGTCAATCTCACTTTTATTCCAATCAGTCAGATCCATACTATACATTGATCTTACCTTCTCAGTCTTTGCCTTTTCACACCCATTTGGACTCCCCCAACCCACATCCCCAGCTGTACTTACTATATTCCAGCCCCTGATTCAACACTGCTGCATTGCGTTCCTCCTCTTGACCTATTCACAATCATTACCTTGCTTTTCTCACTGCTAAACCTTCCTAACTCACTCCAAAGTCCTTAACGTAGCCAGCCACTACAGCCAGGAAACTGCAACTCATCCGCTGATTCACTCCTAACCACTACATCATTACCTGCATAGAGTAGCAGCAGCAGCACACCTATCCTGTCATTCCCCACTCATTCTGGCTGCTAACTCCTCTGTATACAAGCTGAAAAGGGTGGCTAACAGTATATATATCCTTGCCTAACTCTCTCTCTCTCTCTCTCTCTCTCTCTCTCTCTCTCTCTCTCTCTCTCTCTCTCTCTCTCTCTCTCTCTCTCTCTCTCTCTCTCTCTCTCTCTCTCAACTGTGTTTCTCTAATGTCTCCTAATCTGTATTTATCTCTGGTGTCAACATATATGTTATACACTATGCACTATAATAATGTTGCTTATTTTTGCACTCCACCCAATCTTTCCTAAGACTTTACCACCTACCATTTCTCTACCCACCCTGTCATATTATGCTTTCTCTCCATGGCTAGAAAGTATATGTATAGTTGACCTCCATTCTTTGAGTCTTTTTCTCTCAATCCTCCTTTCATTCACCACAAACATGTTACCCTCAGCTCTCCTGTCCCCACGGCAATCATTCTGCTCCTCACCTAACACTCCACCTCACTCACTCACTCACTCACTCACTCCACTTACACAGTCTCTCATTCACCACGGCACCACTCAACCAACACCTTACTTACTTACTTACTTGCTGTACTATTCACTAATGCTATTGGCCTGTAGTTCTTCACCTCATTCTTCCTCTTGTATCCTCCCTTGTGCAGCAGTCACCCTACATTCATGCCACAACTGTTAGCCTTTCTACCACAACTACCAACATTTCTACCACAATTACCACAGTTTCTAGTCACCTTAGAGCATCAGAAGTTAAAAAAAAAAGCTAATATTTCACCACCATAAATGAAAAAAAACTACCTTTAACCACAATTTTGAGCATTTCTACCACACTTCTCATATTACAGTATTCCACCAGGGCTTGCTGCTGCTGCTGCTGCTGCTGCTGCTGCTGCTGTTGCTGCTGCTGCTGCTGCTGCTGCTTTCTCACACATTTCTCCACCTCCTCGTTCTCTCATTCAGTTCCTCTGCAGTCTTCCCTCCTCTGAAGTGGCACACATTTCTTCCTGGCACTGGCACTGGCACTAACTACCTCACCTACACCAAACACTTCCTCCCAGAACTGCCTGACTGCATCCCTCATTCTTTCCACACTTCCTTCCTTCCTTCCTTCTCTGTTATGACTTGCCCATTCAACTGATGACTTTCCACGCCAATACTCCCTCACATATTCACCTCTCATGACTGCTGGAGGAGGAGGAGGAAGAAGAGGAGGAACACGTCTTCTCTCTCTTCTGTCTTGTAAGCTTCTCTCTCTCTCTCTCTCTCTCTCTCTCTCTCTCTCTCTCTCTCTCTCTCTCTCTCTCTCTCTCTCTCTCTCTCTCTCTCTCTCTCTCTCTCTCTCTCTCTCTCTCTTTGTACTGGAAGTGTTGTATGAAAAGATGAATAAAAAATAGAGAGAGAGAGAGAGAGAGAGAGAGAGAGAGTTGGGTAGAGAATGGTGTCTCATGGGAACCCATTATGGGATTAACACTTGAGAAAAGCAGAATGCATCTTTTGTTTTCTTTTTTCCCTACTCAGGTATATATTAGGTATAAGCCACACCTTCCCCTCTCCATGATATTATATATGCATAGAGGATGCAGCCTCTGAGATTATTGATGTTTTTTATTGTTTTTAATATTATGTTGTATTTCATCGGGACTCATTGGAAAATCTGGCATCCCCTTCACCTTAGAATGTGGCTTTTCGCACATTTCTTCGTTACCTGTGGAATTTATGTCTTGTTTGTTCAGCCCAAAGCTGATCACTAAGACATAATTTGTTTTTATGTGAATCACTTAGGTGAGATTATATGAGAAAAACTGAAAGAATTGTTACTCTGATACAACGAGGAACGCAGCAACCTGTTATATAATCCAGAATGGTGCGCCGAGGCACGACACACACAGTCTTCACCCAGACTCCGAGGAGGAAGGATCCAGCGCTCTCCAGCCGCTCCAGCCAGCTCCAGTTGACCGCCAGACCCTGACACAGACGTGTCTCCTCCTCCCAGCTCAGGGAGACAACAGCCAATCAGCGGCCAGTAGCCCGCCCCGTCTTCTCGCCCCGCATTCTTCAGTTGGCCGCCAGCAACCGTCACAGCAGCATCTTTTTCCTTGCTGTCGGCCGATCTTGTAAACACTTGCGCGGCCACCAGGCTGCCCTGCTGTTTATAAAAGTGCCGGGTGAGTGTTAAAGTGCTGCGTTTTCGTCAGTGAAGTGAAGTGAGTGAAGTGAAGTGAAGTGAAGTGAAGTGAAGTGAAGTGAAGTGAAGTGCAGTGAAGTGAAGTGCAGTGCAGTGCAGTGTCGAGTTGTTTTAGTGTTTCAGTATTGTGTTTTTGACAGTATTGTACTTGCTGTGTGCCGTTTGCCGTGCCTGAGCACCGTAGGGCCTTGCCCTATGGTACAAGGATGGCTGTCCCTCGCCCCCCTGATCGGACATTAAGGTACCGAATAAAAACCGCCAATCTCCCGAACGACCTCAGCAACGCCTTTTTTTCACGATCTCAAATTGCCCACACTAAATGCTTCAAGTCCGGACCCTTCATCATCGTTGGCCTAGCCAGCGATGCAGATCGTGATAATCACATGTCTCCAACGGTAACGGAAGCTTTGAAACTCCTCGGTTTTGAGCTTGTCGAAGGACAAGCTCAGATCTCAGCCAGGACAATCCTCGCCCGAAAAATTGATGATTACCTACTGAAGAAGACCCCCGAAGATCTCCGTGCAGAGATCGAAGCAAAGAACAATGTGGCAATCGATGACCTTCGCGTTATCGCAAAAGCCCACATGTTGAAGATCCGATTCCGCACACGCCAGGAAGCCCAGACAACCACCCAAAAAGGTATGAAACTCTTTTCACAAATAATCCCACATTATAACACGAACATAGAACAGTACCTTCCAGTCACACAATGTTACAAATGCTATAAGTTCACCCACCGTACCAACCAATGCAAGGAGAGCGATCTCACTTGCTCCAAATGCGCGGCAAAAGGACACGGCTACCAAAACTGCCAAGTCACCACCCTCAAATGCATTAACTGCAATGGGGACCACCCGGCAGTATCCTTCAGATGCCAGGTGAAGAAAAATGCACAGCAACAACAAAACTCCACCACACACACAACACAAACAAACAATTCCTACGCAAAAGCCGCCACTCCCTCCACCCCTACGCCCACAGCACCACCTTCACCTCCAACGCAAAACACCACCACTACCACTACCACTACCACAGACAAACAATTCCTAACAGATTTCATTATTAAATATTCCATCGAGATTTCTGGCGGCGACCTCCAAAAACAGGCCGAGGTAATGAACACTCTGCTTGTACAAAATAACTGTCCGACAATTTCATTCCCACCAAACTTCTTTCAACAACACCAACAACACTTCCAGCAAACACACGAACAACACAAACAAACACAAGAAAACACCCACACAGCCAAAACCTCCACTCTTCCTCCTGTCCACAACTCACCTGTGAGCGTGGCCAGCAGCGACGACGAAACCGGTGACCTCGTCATCGATGACGACACAACCACCGGTGAGGAAGCAGCCTCTGGGGAAACACAGCCCCTTAGCCCCTGTTCCTCTCCTACTACATCCAACACCACAGTAACCACACTCCATGGCTCAACAGTAGTTAAGCGACATTTATTACCAAACCCAGACACTCCACACCAAAGACAAACACGCAACACTAGTAAGAAAACAGTAAAAATATGATCACACTCGTACAATTAAACTGTCGCGGCTACTGGAATAACAGACACCTTATTTCAGAAGCCATACGCTCTATCGATCCAGACATTGTTCTCCTCAACCACACAGGTCTACCCCCTAAACCCATAAAACTGTACGGATACAACACCAGATACACAACAGGAACTCTCCATGATGGCGTAGCTATCATGGTAAAAAACACTCTAAGACACACACACATAACAGATTGGCCCTCAGCTCACTTTCTGGCAACAAAGATACACACCCAACATGGACCCCTTCTTGTTGCCACGACATATTGTAGACCTAACACTGGGCTCCCCCTCACAAGTCTTAACACCCTTTTCAATCACACCAACATACCAGTCTATATCTTGGCTGATCTCAATGCAAAACACACAGCCTTCAGGCACAACAACAGCAACAGACACGGACAGGAACTCCTACAACTAACACAACTAAAACGTCTCCGTTTCCTTGGACCAGATTTTCCAACCTGCTTCACTCACAATGGAACAGGAAGACCAGACCTCATCCTCTCTAACCGACAGACCTTACCCTTCCACCACCATATCTCCCATGGCCCGCTTTGCGGCTCAGACCACCTTCCAGTTATCCTTAAGATATCCTCCAACCCAATATCAATCCCTTCCCCACCCACCCCTGACTACCACTTGACAAACTGGGACGACTTCAAAAACACACTTACAAACATGCACCGACCACTACATCTCGACGGGAAAGACTACACAGAAATAGACAATGCCCTCGAGCGACTACAAGACGACATACTCACAGCAGCCGACAGACACACACCAAAACGACAACACAAAATACACATAGACTTCAGACCCTCTATACGTACACAACGACTACTAACCTGCTACAGAACACGTTTCCTGACAAACATGAACAACCACTTACCAATCTTCCGAGACTTACACATTCTTCGCCGACACATTATTAACAGTCTTCAAGACGATCACAACGCCCACTGGAAAAGTCTAGTCTCCCGTCTACACGGAACCCGCTGCCGCAATCCCACTCAGTTCTGGCGGATGATCCACAGACTGAGGGGATGCCAGCGGGAGAGCTTTGACTACCTTGCAGTGGACGGAGTGCGCATCACTGACCCAGCACAGGTGACTGACGTCTTTCGACAGCACTGGACTGACACCTTTCAGACCCACCCTCTTCCCCAACACGAGCCCAGTGTCACACACATAAACTACATCACAGAACACATACAGCAAAACCATGAAGACGTAACACCACACAACAACATTCAACTAACACGCCTGGACCCACACCAATACCTTATTTCACCCATTGAGGAGGAGGATGTCTCGAGGTTGCTCAGGCACACCCCACGACGCGCCCCAGGCCCATCAGGCATAAACTGGCATATGGTCAGGAACTTACCCCCCGAGACCATATGTAACCTGACAAAGATCTTCAATGCTTCACTTGCTTCCGGGTACTTTCCAAAATTTTTCAAAAAATCTAACATCACTCTTATCCCCAAACCCGGAAAAGACCCACACCTCCCAGAAAGCTACCGCCCCATAAGCTTGTTGGAAGTTCTCGGCAAGACCTTTGAAAGAGCTATTAACCAGCGGTTGAGGGCACACCTCGACAGCGAAGAGCTACTGTCGCCCCAGCAGTTCGGGTTTCGCAGTGGCGCTTCGACCGAGGATGCCCTCAACAGCATAATAGCCTATCTTAATTCTAATAAACTGTACACTAAAACAGCCCTGGTGACAAAAGACGTTAAAAAAGCTTTCGACACTGTCTGGCACATTGGCTTAAAATACAAAATTCGTACAAACTTCAACCTCCCCCCCCTGATTCAAAAACTTTTATGCAACTTCCTGGACGACAGACAGGCCAGGATTCGCCACCAGGGCACACTATCGGCACCCTTTGCCCCTCAGGCAGGTGTCCCACAAGGTTCGGTACTCTCCCCAACCCTCTACAACATGTACACAGCCGACCTGCCTTCCCCACTTCACAATGACTCGTTAACAATTCAGTACGCAGATGATGTAACACAATTGGCCCGCGCCAGAATGTTAGATCATCTGACAGACAAAATTCAACGAGAACTGACAAGAACAAGCTTATGGGAGCTACAGTGGCGTATAATTTCAAACCCAGAAAAATCTAAGGTGACATACTTCAACAAAAAGTCTGCCGCACCCCGGCAGATATCACTGTACCCAAACTTTCCAAACCCCGTTCCCATACCAATAAGCAATACAAACAAAGTTCTTGGCCTCACCATTGATAAGCACCTTAGATTTAACATACACATCAACCAAAAAGCAGCCATAGCATCTCGGGCCCTGAGCAACCTGGAGAGATTCCGCGACAGCAACACAAAAACAAAACTACACCTTTACAAAGCTTTCATTCTTCCACTACTAACTTACTGTCCCCTTGCCCTGTCTCTCTCTGCTCCTACTAACCTCCTTAAGCTTCAGAGAATCCAGAACCGAGCCATTCGTTTCGCCCTTGGGACGAAGTGGTTCGACTTCAGGACCTCTCTTTCCACCCATGAGGAGGCCAATATCCCCCCTATTAACATAACCCTCCACAACAGAACCCAAAAACAACTAACCCTATTCCACGTCAAACACCCACACACCTACAACCTAATTAACAACCTGCCCCGACCTTACCGCCACCTTCCTCACACCAACCTCCTTGACCCCCCAGACGAGCCCCCTGACCCTGTCTTCAGATAATGGACTCCTCCCTTCTTTCCATACTTTCCGTCTCCCTTTCCCTCCTTTTCTACCCAGCACCCGTACCACTCAAGGTGTCTGAGTGGCATCACCGTCGCTAACCCAATCGGGGGACAGACCCGTGTGTCAACGCCTAGTGGTTTTTTCATATTTTTTTGTCTTATGGCTTTGTACTCATATTTTTGTTTTTATACATTATTTTTCTGTCTCGCAGCCTAGGTACTAAGGGGGCACCGGACTGTTCCTGGATCGGGGGTGCGACAAACAACACCCACATTCTCATACCATACCCCCATCTGAGGTAGTGCGCCCGCGTGTCAACACCCAGTGGTTTTTGTTCGTTTTTTGTCTTATGGCTTTGTACTCATTTTTTTGTTTTTGTATATTATTTTTCTGTCTCGCAGCCTGGGTTTTAAGGGGGCACCGGACACTTTCCAAAGGGGGGGTCAGCACTACCACATCCCTTCCAACTGTCGACACGGCCATGGGGCCCACGGGCGTCGGCATGACGTTCCGTTAGAGGCACCCCCCCGTTAGAGGCACCCCCCCGATGTATGTCAAGGAGCGGCCAGTACTGATGGTGGGGCGGGGCTCTGGAAGCACGTGCAGAGATTCCCCTTCACCCCCCCCACAGAGGTAGTTGGGTGTGGTCAGGGCTAGACAGGAACACATCCGCACTCCTCCCAGCTGTCGGCATGGCCATGGGGCCCGCGGGCGCCGATTTGGCGTTCCACTCGAGGTACCCCCCCATGGCTGTCAAGGAGAAGCCAGGACTGATGACGGGGCGGGACTCTGGAAGCAACCATGCAGAGAACCCCACTCACATCCCCCCACAGAGGTAGTTGGGTGCGGCGAGTGTCAAGTGTGCT
>CM035209.1:4921373-4950112 GCA_020233015.1 Callinectes sapidus | reverse complement strand
GTTTCGGCTCGAGTGAAGTGTGTCGGTGCTCCACTAGTTAGGCAAAGCCGTGGAGCCAGTGATAGTAATGGTAGTCGAATGGGGAAGGGTGTTGGTTGTTACGGCCGTAACAATTCCCCCAACCCCCACCCCCCGTAAGACCTCCTCAGTGGGATCACGAAGGAGGTTATGTGGGAGATCTTGAGAGGGTGTCCGCCAGAATGTTGCCGACTCCTTTTATATGCTAAATATGGAGGTTGTAGGGTTGAATCAGGAGGGTGCAGCGGAGAATTCGTTGATTTTTATGTTTCATCGCTTGGAGGAAGGTCATTGGATTGTGGCCCGTGAAGACTCTGATGGTCTGTGGGCTGGGATGGAGGTAACATTCAAACTTTTGGAGAGCCAGGACCAGTGCGAGGGCTTCTTTTTCCAATGGTGGAGTAGTTGAGTTCGTGTTTTTTGAGCATGGCAGAGTGGTAAGCGACAGGGTGGAGAATGCCGCTTAGAGGGTCAGCTTGTGGTAGTACTGCCCCGTACCCACTCCGCTAGCGTCAATTTGTAGGTGGAAAGAACGTGAGTGGTCAGGTGTCCAAACCACTGGTGATGATGTGAGAAATTTTTTTAGGTGTTGGAAAGCCTGTTCGCATGCCGGGGTCCAGGTGAAGGGGACAGATGCGCTGGTGAGGTTTGTCAGCGGGGCTGCCACGGTGGAGAAGTTGCTGCAGAACCTCCTGTAGAATCCGGCCATCCCCAGGAACCTCATGAGGGCCTTCCTTGTGGTCGGAGTGGGGAAGGCTAGTATGGCCTCCACGTTGGCCTCCTTAAATCTTACGGTGCCATTCCCGACCACATGTTCCAGATAGCCTACAGAAGACTTGCCGAAGCTGGATTTGGCCAGGTTGATGGTGAGCCCAGCCTCCTGTAGTCGTGTCATTAGGGTTTGCAGACGCACCAGATGTTCCTCCTAACTCTGTGATGTTATAACCAAGTCATCCAGATAAGCCGATTTTCCTTCCAGATTTTGAATTATGTAGTTTTTGGCTCTCTAGAAGGTGGCAGTAGTGTTAGAGAGTCCAAAGGGCATCACTGTATACTGGTAAAATCCAAAGGGCGTGATGAAGGCAGAGATTGACTTAGCTTGTTCCGATAAAGGAATTTGGTGGTATCCTTTGAGGAGATCGACAGTGGTTTCATAATGGGACTGTCCTATACTATCTAACACATCGTCAATAAGAAGCAGAGGATAGGAGTCGGGAACGGTTACTTTATAAAGTTTTCTAAAGTCAGTGCAGAAACGACTACTACCATCAGGCTTAGAAATTAACAGACAAGGAGAAGCCCATGGTGATATGCTTGGTTCAGCTAAGCTGTTATTAATAAGGAATTCAACCTCCTTTTTCATTAGTTTTTTTTTATGGAGATGTAAGGTAAGCAGGTACTCCGATTGATTGAATTTCTGCTGAAATGAATTTTATGTCATGTTGAATACCACGGCAAAGACCAGAAAGATCAGAAGTTACATTAGGGAAGTCATTTAGAAGTTTTTTTAAATAATTTCTTTGAGGGAGATTAATATGAGAAAAATACACATCCAGAGTTGACAAAATATGGCTATTGGTTGGTCTCCCTGGAGGAGAAAAGATGACAAATTCCGCATCAGATTCATCCTGGGGTGCATCAGTTACCGACTCCTTTCCTTTGACATTTACATGAGCAACAGATAGCACTTTGGTTGACTCCTCTGGTTCTCTGGAGAGATAAGATTTCACAAGATTTATATGCACTAATTGAGTATCCTTACGGCGGTCGGAGGTATGCACTATATAGTTTAATGGACTTAGTTTCTTAGCCACTACATAGGGACAGGAAAATTGATTTTGAAGTGAATTACCAGGAGTGGGAAGGAACAACAAATCTTTATCCCCAGGACTGAAATTTCTTAATTTACTTTTGCCGTTAGAAAGTTGTTGCATTTTATTTTGGGCATTGAGTATATTAGTTTTGGCAAAAAGATCTTACTTCATGTATTTTATTTTTTTTAAGAATACAGATGTATGATGAAACACTAGGGCTTAAAAAAAATTGAGTGAACCATTGATATTTTAGAAGTTTTAGAGGCCCTCTGACCTGTCTACTATATAGTAACCCGAAAGGTGAGAATCCTATAGAGTCCTGGGGGCTTTCTCTTATAGTAAAGAGTAATCATAATCTCCTTGGTGTTCCAAACAATATTTCTTAAGCATTGTTTTGAAAGTCTGATGAAATCTCTCCAGACAGCTTTGGGATTGTGGGTGTGAGCCGATGAGGTCACGTGTTCGATATTTAACTTCTCAAGTATCTGTTGGAAAAAAATGGCTGGTAAAATTGCTGCCTTTATCCGATTGAATAACCTTGGGAATGCCTTCAGAGGTGAACAGGTGGAGGAGCCATTTTTTTTACATTTTTTGGAGAAATATTCTTAAGTGGGTAAGCTTCAAGATATCTGGTAGTGGAGTCCATGATGGTGTGCAAATACTGATTGCCCTTTTTGGTTTTAGGTAAAGGATCCACACAATCAATTACAATTTTTCAAAAGGTTCAGTGACTACCGGAATGGGTTTAAGAGGAGCATTAACAAACAATATGGTCATTTGGTTTTCCTACTAGCTGACATACTCGTACATGACATGTTGTTACAAATTTGGAGACCTCCTGTTTTACACCTGGCCAGAAAAAAATGTTGAAGAACCTTTTCGTAAGTTTCCTTTATTCCTAGGTGTCCTGATATTCCATCATGAGCTAATTCTATTATGGCTGATCTTACAGAGGAGGGGATGATCACTTGGTGAGTTTCCGCCCATGAATCGAGTCGTACCAGCTCAGGGGGCTTGTACGCTCTCATCAAAACTCCATCCTGATAGTAAAAACAAGGAGATTTATTTAAATCCTTATCCTCGGTGGCTACATGTCATATTTTGATTAGTGAAGAGTACTGTTGTTGAGCAAGAATTAAGTTGTTTTTCGAAATTATATTATCATATAGTCATTCAGAAGGAAGAACTATAGTTGGGCCAACAGGAGAATATTTATTCTTGTTTTTCTTGGTTAAGTTACTTAATAAAATTTAAGAAAGTGGGATGATACCGTCGGAATGGAAAAATGGTGTGATTGTCAATATTCCAAAGAAAGGAGATTTAAGTGATTGTGGGAATTGGAGGGGTATTACTTTGTCTCCTATAGATTTGAAAATATTTTGTAAAGTTCTGTTGAATAGGATTGAGCCGGTGTTACATGGTGTTTTGAGGGAGGAGCAAGCCGGATCAGAAAAGGTCGGGGATGTAATGATCAGATCTTTTTTGTTAGGCATTTGATGCAGCAGGCAAATGAAATGAAGGCTAGTTTAAGCTTGTGTTTTGTTGATTTTGCGAAGGCTTTTGACAGTGTTTCTAGAGAGGCGATGGGGAAAGTGTTGAGGTATTATGGTGTTCCAGAGTGGTTGTTGAAGTTGGTTAAAGATTTGCATGAGGGTACGTTTTGTAAGGTTACGAGTGATGGTCCTTGAGTGAGGCTTTTGAAGTTAAGTCGGGTGTGATTCAGGGAGGGATTCTTTCCCCTTTGTTGTTTGTCCTTGTTATTGATTATGTGATGAGGAGGGTTGCAGAGGAAACTAATGCTGGAATTGTGTGGGGAGATGGACGTAAATTAGCAGACTTGGATTATGCAGATGACATTGTGCTTATTAGCGAAGGAACAATTGAGATGCAAAGGGTCTTAGATTGTATAGTGAGAGAGGGGGGAAAAGTTGGCTTGATTATTAATTGTGCAAAAACGGAAATTATTAATATGAATATTGCTAACCCAAGAGCTTGCGTGATTGGAGGATGAGTTGTGAAACAAGTAGAAAAGTTTAAATATCTTGGTACGCTTTTGTCTATGGATGGATCGTTAAAAGTGAAGTTTGAGGAAAGGTTAAGGAAGGCGAATCAAGCGATAGGCATGTTAAAAACTGTGTGGAATAATAATAACTTTTCAGTACACACTAAAATAAAAATTTATAAAACTATGGTTAGAACTATTTTGATTTATGGGCACGAATCGTGGTATAGTATAGTAACATCGGATAAGAAATTCGTGGTTTTCGAAAATAAGGCTTTGCGAAAGATTTTAGGAGTTAAGTGGTGGCATAGGGAACACCCGGTTAGCAAGTGCAGGGTAGAAGAGGGAGAGGAAGGCCGAAGGAGACTTGGATGCGCACAATGTGGCGAGAAGCTGGTGAAGAGTGTTGGGAGGATTTGGAGGAGTTGGCACAGGATAGATGGTGGTGGCGTGAATTCATTGAGGCCCTATGCATCCCTCAGGGTGCCACAGGAGTTGATTGATTTTCTGAGACCTGGTGACAGTACAAGAGAGAAACAAATGGGGGGTGGTTAAATTTAAGGTCTTAGTTGGACTTTCATTAAGGCGAGATTCCACAACTGTTAGATTTGGTATTACTAGAGTTCCCGCTGGGTCATTATCTAATAACATATGAACACCTGTACTGGTAATTCTTCAGATTTTATGACTACTTGGACTTTACCTTTGATAAGAGGACACTGGAGATGAATGTTAGCCAAAGGGTAGGAAGGATGTGATGAAAAATCTGAAAGGATTACTTTCTCATCAGTATAAGCACTTGTTATGTTGGGAATTACGTTTTTAGTCAGGATGGTTTGTGCGGCACCAGTGTCTCGCAAAATTTGGATGGGATATGCCTTGCCTTCACTATCAGTCAGGGAAATCTTCCTGAAAAAATGTAAGGTTGGGAAAGTTTCTGTGGAGAATCATGAACATTAGCGGTGGCCACTGGCTTTTTAGGTCCAAAGTTGGATTTGGGAGGCACAAATGGATTCTGACTTTGAGACGATTTACGATTAGGATGTCTGCAATATTGTATTTTTTGACCAGGCTTCTTATAGTATGAACAGTAATTGATATTTGGGGAAAACCTGGTCGGCCTACCACCCACGTTTCCAAAACCTTCCCCAGGATTAGAACTAACAGGGTACTGTGAGTCACGACCCCGACTTCCAACAGATCCCATTAACAAAGCAAAGGCATCAGCCACCTTGGTAGCCTGCATGAGATCACACTCCCCCGGTCCTCCACATGTCTCAGGATATTAAATGGCAACTTATTCTTCCATTCCTCCATAACAATTAAATTTTATAGTTCAGAAAAGTGGTGGTTTTCGTTGCCTCGAGCCATTTCTTAAGTTGTCTCATTTTCCCACTGGCAAATTCCGCGAAAGTATGCGATTTTGGTTTTGTGTAGTTCCTGAATTTTTGTCGGTACACAGCAGGTGTTATAGAGTAGGCACCTAAAATACTACTTTTGATCTTTAGCGGCTTTACCCGCTATTTTGGGAACAAGGAGGGGCACCCACTGATCTTCAGGTCATTCATTACGATTCGCTACCCTTTCAAAAGCTTTAAAGGACCCGTCAACATCTGATTCATCAAAAGTGGGGACAAAGGGAGCAGCAGCAGCAGGATTAAAAGCTGACAATTTTATCGTCGTCTAACTCTTCCTGCCTAAACTTGGAATCATTATTTACATTTAACTCCTGAATCCTGAATTCTCTCTCGTCTCTCTGCATATGTAATTTGAATTCCCTTTCTTTCTTTTCTCTGAGCCTGTGACTGCATCAATTTAAATTCACTTTCCTCCTTTTCACTTTGAGCCTGTAACTGTAATATAAATTCATTTTCCTCCTTTTCTCTTTGAGCCTGTAAATGCATCTCCCTTTCCTCCTTTACTCTCTGTAACTGCATCTCCTGCATCTTTAACTGGTATTCTAGCTTAAGTCTTTCTAACTCTAGTTGGCTGTTAGAATTGCTGTCGCTATCACTAAGGGAACTACGAGCTTTGACTACTCTGGAGGCAGACATCGGGGTAATCTGTTCAATTGCTTCCTCCTCTAAGACATTACTATTTACTACGTACATACTCAATAACCACATTCTTTAGTACCTCCTTAGTCATCCAGGCGGTAATTGGCACTTGAAAATGTTTAGCAATGGCTTTTCAATCTTCTTTCCTATGATTATGAGTTTTAAGTTGTTCTAGGGAGGGAGCATTACAAAAGTCATGGATGTTAAATGAAGTTGAAGCCATGCTAACAAAATTAAGGTGAGCAAAAGGAAATTATGAAACTTAGATAAGAGAGTGAATTGTACGGGATTCCTGAGAAAATAGATACAGGCCGATGAATATGAGATTAGTTAATTTGTCATCACTAACTAATTAGAGAATTATTCGCTTAGAAAGATTAAAAAGGTGGGTCAACAAACTCCCCTTTCGAGAATATCAGTTATGACACCCCCTGCCTAAAGATATCTAAATTATGATAAGTGATATTGATGACCCACGAACTAATTTACCACTTTTTCCAGAAATATTAAGTATAACACCAGTATGTTATTACCAAAGCCCATTTAACCACAATTGGAGCAATAGATATTCGACACAAAGGTAAATTCAAATCACTTTGTATAGTCACAGAAGAAAACAACAACTAAAACATTATACTCACGACAGAGCACATGGAAAATAAGCACTGAAAAAGATATAATAGACAGGAACACTGGTTGAAATAATGATCACTTAAGGGAAATTTGCTTTGGAAAGTCCTGTCACGGTCGCCAATTTGTTACGTTTCTGTAGTTAAAGAAAGTGTGAGTGTAACGTAAAATAGTGCAGGTTGAGGGGAATAATATGGGAAGTAACCTTAACAATTATTTTATTTACTAAACATTCCAAAGCAAAACATGAACATGAAGAACGAGAAAAAAACATACACAGAAAAACACACAAAAACACACATGAAAACACACATGAAAGCACACACAAATATTCTTATCTATCCTGAGACAAGTATGGGAGAAACTAAAGGGGTGCGATACTCATCCTCGTGTAGGTGATAATGGCGATCCAGTGGTAATCCAAGGTAGTCGTGGTCACATTGGAGAGGGCCTTATCCCGCTTGGTTCTTGACGATGAGGTATATACATAACCTCGGTCGAAGCTCGCTTTCCATCTTCTGAAACTTGCTCCGAACCAGTGAGCAGTGTTTCGGCTCGAGTGAAGCGTGTTAGTTAGGCCACTAGTTAGACAAAGCCCTGGAGCCGGTGCAAGTAGTGGTAGTTGAATGAAGAAAGGTATTGATTGTTACGGCCGTAACATAACACATTAACCTAGTTTTTATTTGTTTATTTATTTATTCATTATTTTATTCAAATAATGTGTTCTTAAAAATATAGCTTCAGTGAATCCTTCAGCCACTTACATTTTGATCTGAAGATTCTGGAAATTGAAGGACTTACTTTCTCATTCAGATGCAAATTGAAGGACTTACTTTCTCATTCAGATGCCAATCATTCGTTCAGAGGAACTGTTCTTGTGGTTATTGGGGATAATATTGGTAGCCATGGTATAAGAGGCTTTCTGCATAGTTTCAATAGCTACAGGGCTATATACCTTTGCAATCCGCACTACAAGACGGGTGAACAGTAGCGAACACTGTGTTGTTTAACACAGGGGGGAAAAGTGTTAACCGTGATTTAATTCTCAGAGTGGTTCTGAAAATTATTTCGCGTTGTCCGGCAGGAGGCCACGAGGGGCCCTTTCCCTTAAACTCGATCTGTATCTGACAACTTACCTGCAGCATACGTCTAGTTACTCCTGCCTTTACCTCAAACTCTTTCACCCACTTCTTCACTGATGTACGACTAACACACAATACTATGATGTGTCTCACCAAATCCAGAGAAAAACTGAGCTCTCATTGGTTACTTCATGCTAAGCTCCACTCACCATGTGACATAAATGTAGTCCCACTATTGCATCCCTCCAGGGGTTATGCAATAACAAGATTTTATTTTAGACATTTTTGTACGCCCACCTTATCCGATGGACGTATTATTTAGCCAGGTACCGCATTTCACTCCACAATTTGAAACTATACTGGGCGTGTAGCAGCCATGCTCGTCTGAGGGCGGTGGTCGCAGCACAGGAGGTAGTGCAACAGTGGGTGGCAGTTGTATCTCGCACCATGGTGTCATACAGCTCCTCCCTGGTGCAATAGCCTAACTTTACAAAATGCAGCATCGCGCCATCCGCCCTGGGTTACTGCTGAAAGGAGCAGATTGGCAGTGGCGGTGGAGTACCATGCCTTCCACTTCTTCCTTTCTTCTTTTAGTGGGTGTTCCTGGTGTGCGTTCCATGTTGCAGTGCGCCTTGCTCCCCCCTTCACCTGCCGCAGGCTCAGAGGCACGTGCCGAGCTACCCGTGGACACGTTGCGGCTCTTCTGGTGGCAGCGGCAGCGGCCTCTACCCATCGTCCCTTTAACTAAGTGTGTGTGTGTGTGTGTGTGTGTGTGGTGCTGTTAAGTAAACAAGTGTTAGATTACGTCCTCAGTTTTTACATCTCGTTAAGCAACTACTCTCTGTATCACCTGAAACCGAGATACAGTCTATAAGAACAGTAAGAACACCCTGATGTGTGTACTAGATATTGAAGGGTTGGGGACTTAGAAAAAGGGAGCCTATAAAAGTTGACTCCCATGGCTAACCCCTACCTCAGTCGACGCATGCGCACTACAAGCTGAGTGACGTCAGGAGTATTGGCCCAATAATAAGTCTGCATCTCTTAGAGTAGTGTTATTACTTCTATGACTCTTAACCACTTCACTGTAGACATGATATTTTACTAAATAAACTACACCATTACGGCATCAGAGGAATCATCCTCGACTGGTTCCGCGACTATCTAACAAACAGGACTCAATCCACCAGATTATTAAATCACTGTTCTTCAACTCGCTATACTAAATATGAAATACCCAAGGGCAGTGTTCTGAGCCCTATCTTATTTTTGTTACATATAAATGATCTTCCACACATCTTCAAAGACTGTAAATCCATACCATTTGCAGATGACTGTACCCTGTTCCTAACTGGTAAAGATCCCAATAACATGATTTATAAAGCTAATACAGAACTTGACATATTTTATAAATGGTGTGTCAGCAATAGATTAAAAGTAAATCATAACAAAACCTACTACATGTTATTCACAAACCTATAAAAAATACTTCTCCCGTTATTTCTCCACTACGATATAACTAAAAGATTAACAACACATACACTACTAGGGATAATATTTGATGACTCATTACCAATCAAACCACATATATCTCATTTATGCCTTAAACTATCTAGAGTAATATCACTTCTCTACTATATGAAGGATCTTATGCCGCTAAATATCCTTAAAATGATGTACAATGCCCATGTCCTTCCCATCCTAAACTATTGCATGCCTATTTGGTGTAACACCTACCCAACCCACTTATTACCCTTATTCAGATTACAAAAGAAAATAATAAGAATTATTACTAATAGTGATTATTATGAACATACAAAGCCACTATTCAAAAACTTAAATATTCTGACACTCTTTAATCTAAATAAACTTCATATTGGTATTTATATGTTTTAAACACTTAATGAACACATACAGGTTTTACAACCAAACCATAACTTCCCAACACGATCCAATCAAAACCTAAATGTACCTCTCCACATCATATCCCTGTATCAACACTCTCTTTCGTACACTTGACCTAAATTGTGGAACACAATACCCCAACACATTAAAACACAACCAATATTAAATTCCTTTTAAAATTGTCTTAGTAGTAGTAGTAGTAGTAGTAGTAGTAGTAGTAGTAGTAGTAGTAGTAGTAGTATCATTATTATTGTTATACTTATTATTATTCTGATTATTATCATATAAATTCTACTTTCATCATTCTATGTACATAGTTTTTCCTTTCTTGTTTTTGTATATAGAGTATTCCTTTTTTTGTTTTGTATCCCGTAAGATACATAAAAAACAACCTTTCCGTTGCCTAAAAAGGCTTAAAGTTTAAAGGCGGGATGGTACGTAGCCCCACTGCAGAGACTATTTTCGGTTAGACCAACGTCATCCTCACGGACCCCACACAGGCGGGTGGGAGGGACCCCAAACCTGCACAAGTGTCCCTAATATTTAGGTCTGGTGTTTTTATTCGTGTCACTTGATTTTGGACCTCGTTTCTGCTACAGATACATCACTATGATGCTTCTCCGTCACTAAAACAGTTTCATACAGGTCCTACAGGTTTGTGGGAGAAGAGGGAACTCAGAAATGAGTGGTTTGCCCAGCGGAAAATTGCCGACAAAATCATATAGAGCATCACTAATTTACTCAGACACACATTACTTTTCTAATAATAATGTCCTTGTGTATGCCTTCAACTTATACAATGACTTATCTCTTTCTGAATTCGGGACCTGGCTCCGGCCTAGTGTTGCCATATTATGGGTAGGTCTGAAATTTATAAAAAAAAATAAATAAAAAAAATCTTTAAAAAGTTTAAAAATGCTATAAAAAGTCATGGTGCCTACTGCACGACGATGTATTTAAAGGGCCCTTGTAAGTAAAGGGCCTCGTAAGTAAAAACAATTTAAAGATATAAGTAGCTATGCTAGGAACTTGCCGTTTTCACAGGAAACTAGATATTTCAAGGGTAACAGTAGTATTAATATCTATTTCCAGGTGTGGGTAAAAAATACATTTTTCTAGCAGTCTCCTTCCTTCAATTGAGGCAAGGAGATAATGGTAAGTTTATCACCGACATTATAGTTCACTACCCAATAATAAATATATCTGATACATTAAAATTATGTAGGATTATAGAAACAACGACTTTTATGTAAATGCTATTATTCGGTGAAGTCGTTAATCTTTTTCATATATATTAATTTGATTTTCATCTACTGTTGAACAAAGAAAAATTAGAGAATATACATATATGTATAAATATAAAATAAACGTGTTTAAATGAAAAAGATATATAGTTAAATAAGTATATATATATATATATATATATATATATATATATATATATATATATATATATATATATATATATATATATATATATATATATATATATATATATATATTGCTTAGTAATTCGTTTTCCCAGTTATCGCTATCATCATCTCAGCGCTGAAGCTCGCCATGGCCACTCCAATACCTAAAGGTAGAAAAGTGACACTAATAAGAAAACATCACTGAAATAAACAAAAATTGTAATTTATTGAATTAATAGTGACTTATAAAATTATATAGGAAAGAAAAAAGAACTTGTAATAAAATCTAAAATAATTTTTCGAACCTGATAGTATATATATATATATATATATATATATATATATATATATATATATATATATATATATATATATATATATATATATATATATATATATATATTGAATGAAGATTTGATAAAGCTTATTGAGCAAAGGGTGAAGGAAATGCGAAGTAAAACCCAAACACTTTGATTTACTTAACGTTTCGAGCTAACTGTCTTCTGACGCTGTAATGACCATTCTTAATGAGTCTGCACTTCTCAACCTTACAGGCACAATCTAATAAACCTAATCCAATAGAAATATTTTCTTTACAATTTTTTTTCATATCCTAGCAATTTATTAAAACATACTTAGGCAATAGAACATATAAAAACAGAGTTAAGCTAAAACAGTCTTACAAAAAAAAGTATACCAAGAAATAAGAATACAAGAGTATTCAACTGGTAGAACTATGAAATTACTGGAAGTTGGAAGGATGGCTCTTGATTATACACCGTGTAACAAAAAAAATAATAATTCTTTGTTTCTGGGCAATAACCATTAGTTTCGTATTCATTATGCTTCAAAACACTGGAAAAAAGGTGTCAGTGATTCGAAACTTAGGGTTTGTTGTCAGCAGATCGTTTTATTGAATAAGAATATTACTATTTTTAACCCTAAATGGACATCTGAGACATCGTTTTTTTTTTTTCTACTGCTTTATTTGGTATTTTTTATTACTCAATATATTGTAATGTTGCTAGGAGTTTCGAGAAATTTCTGCGATGGGTTGAAAAGCAAGGTATGATGATTCTGAGGAGGAGAAAGGTGCGTCATCTGCGCGCCGTCGATGCCGGGTGGCTGGTGAAAGGTACCCCTACTACCCCAACCAAGAGGACATCAACGACCTCATCAGAGAATTGGCCTTGACAAAGTCCAGCGCTGAGCTGCTCATTTCCAGACTGAAAGAGTGGGACTTGCTGGACGACAGCGTTCGAGTAACCTCCCAGAGGAAGCGGCATCGCGACTTCTCAGTGGTCTTCACTCTTAGAGATGGGTTGTGCTACTGCCATGACATCAAAGGACTCTTCGACACTGTGGGCATTCCCTGCAACACCTCTGACTGGCGGCTCTTCATCGACAGTTCATCATTATTGCACAACACAAATCAGTGGCCTTCGATTCCTCTGGCTCATTCAGTGCACATGAAAGAAGAGTACCAGAACGTCAAAATCCTGCTGAGTGCACTGACGTACGACCAATTCAACTGGGAGGTCATTGGTGATTTCAAAATGGTTGCCGTCTTGATGGGACTTCAGGGAGGCTTTCCCAAATTTCCTTGCTATCTATGCCTCTGGGATAGCCGAATACGTCCCTTCACTACGAGAAAAGGACCTGGCCCCTCAGGACTGGCTATGAGGTTGGGGCCCATAACGTGAAAGAAGAGTCGCTGGTGGAGCCAAGGAAAATGCTCATGCCACCCCTAAACATCAAATTGAGCCTCATTAAGCAGTTTGTTAAATAACTGGATCCAGAGGGTGAGGTCTTGAAGCACATCCAGAAGCTGTTCCCGAAGTTGTCGGAGACGAAGATCAAGGCAGGAGTATTTGTGGGCCCCCAGGTGAGGCGACTTATTGAGTCCGACAGGTTTCCTGAGAAGCTCTCTGAGGTTGAGCTGGCAGCTTGGACAAGCTTTGTTTCTCTAGTCAAAGGTTTCCTCGGAAACCACAAGGCAGAGAACTACAGAGGAATCGTTGGCGAACTTGTGGATACGTACCGAAGAATGGGGCTGCCGGATGTCACTGAAGCTACACGTACTACACGCCCATCTTGATGTGTTCAAAGAAAACATGGAAGGCTACTGAAAGAACAAGGTGAAAGATTTCACAAAAATATAAGGTCTTTCGAGGAGCGCTACAAAGGACAGTACAATGAAAGTATGATGGGGGATTATATCTGGAACCTTTTGCGTGAAAGTGAACTGGAATACAATCACCAATCTCATAAACGAACTTCTTTTTGATTAAACTATAACACTAGAATTTTTGCATCAATACTGTATCAAAGCTCCGGATCAATACTCTTTATCAACGCTCTGCATCACCGCACTGTATCGCTGTCTGTGTAACATATTATAATATAACATATTATAATTATTTAACATATTATAATATATAATTATTCCCTACTCGTTTCCTTCTTTTTATGTTCATTTTTATAGATGGGGCCTAGAAAACTTATTTTTTCATCGCTGATTTATCTAAATAGTCGTGTTAACATCAATTAAAATTATAATCAACAAGATTCACTTGATTTATAATCAGATAGTCTGAAAACTCCATGAATTAATAAACAAAAATGGCAGAAAATCAATAAATTGACCTCATGAACTCAGAACCGAAGTCTACACTTGGTGACTGCTGATTTTTACTTATTTATGCCCTAAAAAATAATAATAATAGTTTTAACTCAAGGACAAACTTTGTGTTTCGATTATTCATGTAAATGCAAAGTGACTCGGCAATGTTTAGCTCCGAGAATGTTCTAGCTGTGTATAATATCCTTAAATCTTTTCCACAAAAAGCATGATCTAAATTTTTTGAATGGTTCCTAATCATTGAAAAATTAGAGTTGGGAATTTGTTTACTGATATACCTGATAAGGTAAATACAGTATACTCGTTCTTATGGACAGGACTGATTTTGTCTAAAAAACTGAGGAACTTTAAATGATTTAATTAGATTTAAAGTAATTAACGGTGATGGATTCCAGTGTGTGTGTGTGTGTGTGTGTGTGTGTGTGTGTGTGTGTGTGTGTGTGTGTGTGTGTGTGTGTGTGTGTGTGTGTGTGTTTCAGAGGATAAACGGAATAGATTGTTAAAGAAAATAAAAGATACGCTTCCAGAAAATTATTGTAATTGGCTTTGTGTTTCTAGTTTCCCAAAAGTTCATAAGGAAGGCTCCTTCATTGGGGTATCATGTCAGGTATCAACCATTTTAACTATAATTTGGCAAAGAATCGTTGATCCTCTTTTATCTCACTTAACCTACAATGAATATACATTAAAATATTCGGTCGCCTTCGTTAAAGGACTATTGAATCTCAAACTCTTTTTTATGGCTAGCTTTGGCATCAAATGACGGTTTACTAATATCCATCTAACAGAGGTTATAAATATTTGCTTCGAGAAGTATAAAGATTCCTTGTGACACAACGTCAATATTTCAAAATTTAAAGGTCTCCTCGTCCTTACTGTAAGGCAATTCGTCGTTATTTTTAATAAGATATTATATTAACAAGTTATTGGTTGATGGGCTCTACTTTATGCCCTACACTGGCAAATTGTTTCTTAAGTTTCAAAGAAATTGTCTGGGTAAAAAGCTGCCCTATGGATTATAAAATCATAGTCTACAAAAGATACTGTATGTTGCTTTTATTATTATTATTATTATTAATATTATTATTATTATTATTATTATTATTATTATTATTATTATTATTATTATTATTATTATCGACTAATCAGATGAAAAAAAATCTAGGAATATCTAAACTTACAACATAATAACATAACTTTTGCGGTCGAATTAGATTACTGTTTACCTTTTTGTATATACTAAAAAGAAATCTGATACAGATTTATAATATACACTGACTGACCTATTTGCGGATCACCGTTCGCGCCCCCGCACACTCGCCGATTTTGCTCTCAATTTTTTTTTTTTCCATAATTTTGGCAGTTTCCTGAATTTTCTTAGGGAATTGTTTAGTAGAGAAACGCTCACATTCACTCTAACTGGTAAGTAATTTTGAAATAAGAACGTCAGTTAGTATATATATATATATATATATATATATATATATATATATATAATAAAGAGAGATGATACGGTATAACTGGTAAATAACTTTAAAGAAACAATGTCAGTTAATAAAAAAAAAAAAAAAAAAAAAAAAAATAGAAAAGAGATGCTACAATATAACTGGTGAAAAACTTTAAAATAACAATGTCATTTACGAGGTTTCGTTTCTCCTTCCTGCTGATTGGCTGCAGATGCGCGAGATACTAAACAGCTCCCTCTCTCTCAGTTGCAGGTACTATGTACATATTATACTACATTATTACTGTTTTCAATTTATCATTACTACATATTGCTACATTATTACTGTCTTTAGAACATGTTTGGGAAGCATATTCTAGCGTATATATTGTCATACATTGGCGTTTGAAAACTGCACCAATAATTCGCGGATTATCGGGATTCGCAGAGAAGGAACGTAACCCTAGGGAATAGCGGAGAGATACTGCAGTTATTAATGAATACAGAAGAAGAAGAAGAAGAAGAAGAAGAAGAAGAAGAAGAAGAAGAAGAAGAAGAAGAAGAAGAAAAAAAAAAACACTGGTCATGGACTTAAGAATACATAATTTGTTCCTCCAGTTTATGAAATCGATTCAGTTGAAACCCTTTTACATAGAGCCTTTGGCATTTGTAGGTCTAGGATGAATTTGAACCTTGAAATCAAGGGTTTAAAAATTTATTTTACTTCAAATGGTTATCCTCTAACATTATTTGATACATATATACAGAACAATTGTTGTACAATAAATTCAATAAAATAGGTGAAGTAATTAAAACTAAACAAGTTAAGTACTTGAAATTACCTTTCCAAGGTAAGATACTCAGTATGGGAAAAGGGCCTGTGTCGATACTCGCGAGGCTTGACCGCCGGAAGTGGCGTCAGAGGGTGGGCGAGGCAACGCGCCCCCTGGGGTATGCCCCTCATGATTGATTGATTGATTCCAAGATATTATTAGCTAGTGTACTAGAAAAGAGGGAATTACATTATTCCATAAATATGTGCTCGATGTAACTTTTAGATTAATTTTTATGATTGCAAATACTACAGGATCCATGTTTAAATATAAGGACAGGCTTAATTATCACACCAAAACAATGTATGTCGGTTCAACGAGTCGAAACTTAGAATTATGCATGTGAGCATATAGGACAGATAAACATATTTCTAATCCTAGTTTTTCAGTTTTATAGGCCATTCAAGACATTTAGATTTTTTTTTTTTTTTTGTGGAAAAGGTTTAAGGATAATATCCAAAGCTAGGAGTTAAGAATTGGAGAATTGACATTTAAAGAAATAAACCTAATTTTAATAGCCAGGAATCCTCCATTCAAATTACAGCAATTCCACAGTTCTACCACTTGCATACTTTTATGTTATTTTTCATTTTTAAAGCCCGGTTTTTGCTGGACTCCGTACTTTTATGTGCTTTATTACCCATTTATGTTTTAATAGATTGGTAGGATATGAAGAAATTTAGTTTTGTAAATGTTTTATTGGATTAGGTAGGTTTCCTGGTTTTCACTGCCGACACTCTGTGTATAACGCAAGCCCAGGGCCTCACTTGTCTTTGGAAGGTTGAGGATTGGAGACATTCCCGCACTCCTTGGGAATTTATCCTTACAGTGTCTGAAGTTGGGCACAGTGTTATCCTAACACGTCACGTAAATGAAGGTGTTCAAGGTTTTACTGTGGATTTTCTTCACCATATATATATATATATATATATATATATATATATATATATATATATATATATATATATATTCATTCAATCTTAATCCCAACCATTCTAGTTGTACATTAGTAACTACCAGTGAATTAACGATATTAATATGGCTTTTGAAATGTGAAAAGTGTAACGGTGCTTAAATAGAATCAACATAGACAACAGCAACTACTATATGTTCTTCATTTCATGACTCATCTCACCTACTGCATATAAGGATAATATGCCGTAGAAGTCCTTTAATTGGAGGGACCGCCGACTCTGTTTGCTTACTGATGCCAAGGGCTTCATGCATTCCGTGGCGTTGTGAACAGCTCCGAGCATGATTTTTCTCAATATGCCTGAATCCGTAAGTTTCATCAGACTATTAATGGGAAAGAGTGACTTCAAATTATGAGAATATAACACACACGCATGCACACACACACGCACACACACACACACACACACACACACACACACACACACACACACACACACACACACACACACACACACACACACATAGATAGATAGGTAGATAGATAAATAGATAGATAGATAGGTAGGTAGATAGATGTTATTAATTCACTGCAGTTTGATTTATAATTTGATATTAGAGATATTTGTCTATATTTTTTAGTCATCGATATCAGTTTTAAGAATAGGAATATTTTTTGCAGTCCTTAAGAAAATTTCCCATTGATACATATGGAATCAAAAGTACATTCAAAGGGAGTGAAAGCATATGGGAGTTTATTTTAATGATATAGGGTGATATATTTTCAGTATCTGATTTCGTATTGTTCAATGATTTAACTATTGTGGGAAAACTAAGGGTAGTAACAATATGGCAAACAATAGAATCAGAAAAGAAATTCTTGAAGATAGTCCTTTGTGTATCTATATATTTTTGGAAGGTTTCTATCACGTTCATGTTCAGTAGTGAAAAAAAAAGTTGCTAAAGATTTCTAATTGAATTTTGATATTGGTGGTGGGTGGATTCTATTCAGATGAAGCTCAGTTCGGTGTATGGACATAATGCACCATCTTCTGAATGTATCAGTCCAAATGCACCACCAGCCTAGTCTGAAGGCACCAGCTGTCGAGTCTATATGTACCAAACCGACTGCACGACAAGCTTAGTTTGTATATAGAGCAGAAAAAAATGCCAAGTAAAAAATACAAGCATCATACAATAATTCTTTATTATTTTCCATTATGATTTTGAAATACAGTAAAATAAATATGCAACTATGAGTCATTGTTTACCAGGTGTTGTAGTGTCTGGAGAAATAAAATGCTAGTTACCAGAATGTAGCAATGAAAAAAGAAAAACATCACACATAAATTTTATATCATTCTTCATTACTACGGTTCTGTATCTTAAAGTTTTCCACTGCCCTAAATGTTTTACAATTAAAAAGTACATAGTTTATATTGGTCAGTTTATTGCAGAATTTTCCTGTGATACCTGAAGCAAAAAATGCACCGATCATAAACTGCCCATTTCATTACCTCCATACAACACTCTGCTGCTTTTAAGTCACTCCGTACTCTAGTTGTTACCACCGCATCAGTACTCTCCCTTACTCATCTTCTCCCACCATTATCCTGCCAGTCCGCCAGTCCGCCTCCAAATTTCACGCAAAATGAACAAAGCAGCCGGTCACCGCGTCACTATTGTACATCAAATGTTCATAATCACACACACGCGAATCTTGAGAGGTCGACGTGACGTAAGTGACCATGGCTGGAAGGCGCCGGAGCGATTTGTTCCTCACTCTGCCCCATAAGGGCACTAACAAACTAACGTTAGAACATTTATCCTAACAAAGATAAGTAAGTATGCAACATATGCATGTTGAAAAGCATTAAATACATTTATTAAAAGTGAATAACGCCCTGAAAAAGTTTTGGAAACCAATGGTGTATGATTATACACAGCACTTCTGATTCAATGGTTTAGGCCTATTGAGGTTTGTGAAAATAGAACAACTAACTTTTGGAAACTAATTATTGTATTTTTTTTATTACTGTATCATAAAAAAAGGTTGTTTTACATAACAGAGTTACAGGTTCTCTGCTGCCAAGCATTGCAGTTTTTCACACTGCATGACTTCCTAGCGTGGTCTTTACATACTACACATCGAAAGTGAGTCCGGTTCTCATGTCTTTTGGTATTCATTGTCACTGGGTTTAAGTCCTTAAGCTGTCATATCTGTGACTCACTGAAGGCATTATGTTGATACTGTCGGAAGTTGTCCTAAACTACTAATAAACAAACTACCATTAAACAGGCATTTGAAACTGCGGAAAGAAGCTGTTCCTTGTAGACAGTTCCTAAACTGTTAGTAAAAAAGTAGTTAAAGGAGCTGGAATTTAAAATTCAACTGCTCTTTGGTCGGTACATTGGAACCATATAGGAAGGTGCATTCAGACTGAAAGGGGTGCATAACAACGAGGCATGTGGTGTATTCATGTCAAGGGTTAGTGGATTCAGATTGTGGCGCATTCGGGCAGTGATGCTTTCAGAGTACAAACCCTCAGTTCCCTTCTATTTCTGCTGTTTTTGCCTCTCCTATCTTTTGGGGGGCAGCCAGGGACCTTACCTCAGGGATACTAGTGTCTCTGCCCATGGCTTACATAGCTGGTTGGGATAGGGCTGGCAACCCCTCCATGTGAAACACTACTACAGACACCACCAGTTTCAGAGATAGAGGTCAGGGTCAACGCTCAAGGCGCGGGCAAGCCATGATTCCAACCCGGTTTTGTTTGGGGGACCGACTATGCAAACCTCCTGTTGCAAAGGCATCATAGGGACCTGTGTGACTAAATAGCGGATACAGGGCAAGGCCTATTGGACACCTGGACCCAGCTTATTTTTTTTTCTTTATTCTTTTTTTGGGTGCCAGTGGGGGATGCCCTCGCTCGCTGGCCTAAATCCTAAGTAGGCTTATGGACCTGATGGGGTCTCTCCTATTGTTCTCCTAAACTGTTCCTCCCTGCTTGCACCTTGCCTAGTCAAGCTCTTTCAACTATGTGTATCTACATTTACCTTTCCTTCTTGCTGAAAGTTTGCATACATTCAGCCTGTTCCTAAAAAGGGTGACGACCGTTCTAATACTTCAAACTACCATCCTATTGCTTTAATCTTCTGCTTATCTAAAGTTTTTAAATCTAAATCTAAATATATATATATATATATATATATATATATATATATATATATATATATATATATATATATATCTATATATATATATATATATCTCTCTCTCTCTCTCTCTCTCTCTCTCTCTCTCTCTCTCTCTCTCTCTCTCTCTCTCTCTCTCTCTCTCTCTCTCTCTTTTTTCTTTTTTCTTTTTTGAGAATACTGGATATGTACGAATAGGGTTTACCTTCAGCTTGAGAAGCCACTTTGAGGCAATTTATCAACATGGTCAGTTATTAAAGTAACGTAAACTTTAGCCTTGTTTCTTGCCCCCTCGTTTCGTAACACACTGGCTCGAAGTGTCCTTACCTCCTGAGAGCAGAGCCGAAAACAACAGTCCAGCCAACCAGTGAGTCGGTACCGGAGCTTGCATTGTGATAAGTACTTACCTGGAGGTGAACATTATCATTTCATATTTCATATCTCATCATTTAATTTTTTGTTCATTTCAACATCAGTGTTTAATCATTATCGGTGGTGGTTATTATTGTTATTTTCCTATGTGTGATGTTTGTTGGGTAAATTTTGTCCTATTTACATAAGTAATCTCCTTTGATGACCGTAAGGTCATAAGGCAAGTACTCGCCTTATATCGATTGCCACAGGTCACAGGTGGTGTTAATACTTTCTCGTGATTACTGGTAATTTAATAAATTAATTAAGTTCTTAGCCACGTTACTCGGTTCAGGAAGGGAGCCTGTATGGAAACTCACGAGGCATGACCGCTAGGAGTGGCAACCCCATATGATATGTGAGCTGAAATTGTTACTATCTTTTCAATGGAGTCATGCTGCTACATAGGTGTACCGTTTTAGACCCCTACATAGGTGTATCGTTTTTTATCCCTTCCGCAAAGTGCTACAGAAAACGCATAACGTAACCGTATCAGCGTGTGCGCGTCTCCCTCCCTTCCACTTAATATTAGGGTTTTCTTTATCTAAGAATGATGTTTCTTTCATCAAATAAACCTAATAACTCACAAATCCTTGAAAACAGTATAAAACATTATACATGTTGTGGTTTAATAGCATATTTATAATAACCTAATAATTCATAAAACCTTTGTTTTAATGGCGTTTGATGCTGACATCAAGATGATGATGTTGGCAGTGTGGATTGGTGTAGATAGACTGACTGAAGTGCGTGGTGTATTCGAAGTGCAACAGATTGTGCGATAACTGAAGGATATGATTTGATTGATTCTCGACATATATCTCTTGTGTTGTACAGCCAGAGAGCGACAAACAGACAAGAGACTGTGAATAAAGTGGCTGTGATGAGATGAATATCTTGGTTGAGCTCCGATGGTTGATGTCTTGAATGATGTGTGGTACCAGAGTGAGTCCGATGTGTGACAGCGGTGACGGTTTACTGTATATGGGGGAGAAGTGACTCGTGGAAGAAACTGACCAATAACAGAGGTGAACACTAGATAATTTTTTAATCATGAGCTGAAGGGAAAAAGTAGGAAGGGCAGGTGTTTTCTTTAGGGAATAAAAACTGGAGTACCAAGGACATGAAGGATAGGAGATAGATTAGTGGAAAGGAGAGAGATTAGTGCGAAGAGAGAGAGAGAGAGAGAGAGAGAGAGAGAGAGAGAGAGAGAGAGAGAGAGAGAGAGAGAGAGAGAGAGAGAGAGAGAGAGAGAGAGAGAGAGAGAGAGAGAGAGAGAGAGAGAGAGAGAGAGAGAAATTATGAGGTTATCGTCTAATACATTTGTGCATTTTTTTAATACATGTTTATTTATTTTGGTGAAACATGGGGTCTTCATTTTTATCCCTCCTAAACATATTTCTCCAGCTATGTTCTCATTATCAAATAGTTCCATGTTATCTGTAGGATACGACATTACTATATTGCTGTTTACACTAATGTAGCTATTAATATGTTAAGAATGTTCCTTGTCAGAATTATTGTCTTCCTCCTCTGTAATTTCTCTTGTTTAAGTTTTTATTTTTTCTATATTCTTTATAGGCTCGAGGAGTACATTCAAAGAAAATTGCTAACTCTTTTAAACTTGTAACTAAACTTTCTAAATCTCTATCTGGTGCTGTTTTGAACTGATATATATATATATATATATATATATATATATATATATAGATATATATATATATATATATATATATTATATATATCTATATATATATTATATATATATATATATATATATATATATTGATGACGTGATTCTGGTACTGATGTGTCCATTGGGCTCTATACTTTTTTATTTATTTTTTTATGTAGAAGGGAGGCGGCCAATGGCAACAAAAATATAACAAAAAAGCCCACTTTAGTGCCGGTCCCTGGAAAATCCGGATTCATGTGCCAAAAGAATGGGATAAGTGTCTTGATACCTCTCTCTTGAAACAGTTCAAGTCATAGGCAGGTGGAAATACAGAAGCAGGAAGAGAGTTCCAGAGTTAACCAGAGAAAGGGATGAAAGACTGAGAATACTGGTTAACTCTTGAATTAGAGAGGTGGACAGAATAGGGGTGAGAGGAAGAAGCAAGTCTTGTGCAGCGGGGCCGCGGGAGCAGGGGAGGCACGCAGTTAGCGAGATCAGAAGAGCAGTTAGTATGGAAGTAGCGGTAAAAGAGAGCAAGAGAGGCAACATTGCGGCGATGAGAAAGAGGCTGAGGACAGTCAGTCAGAGGAGAGGAGTTGATAAGACGAAAAGCTTTTGATTCCACCCTGTTCAATAGAGCTGTATGAGTGGAGTCTCCCCAAATATGTGAAGCATACTCCATACATGGGCGGATGAGGCCCCTATATAGAGTTAGCAGTTGGGGAGGTGAGTAAAACTGGCGGAGACGGCTCAGAACACCTAACTTCATGGAAGCTGTTTTAGCTAGAGAGGAGATGTGAAGTTTCCAGTTTAGATTACTAGTAAAGGATAAATCGAGAATGTTCAGTGTAGGAGAAGGGGACAGTTGAGTGTCACTGAAAAAGAGGGGAAAGTTATTTGGAAGGTTGCGTCGAGTTGAGAGGTGGAGGATTTGAGTTTTTGAGGCATTGAACAACACTATCTTTGCTTTACCCAAATCAGAAATTTTAGAGAGATCAGAAGTTAGGCGTTCTGAGGCTTCCCTGCGTGAGTTGTGTACTTCCTGAAGGGTTAGTCGTCCAGTCGTCTGCGTCTCTAATTTGTTTTGGAATAGGTCCCAGTCAACCGTGTGCATTTGATAAACTTTCGGTTTCTCTATTATAAATTAAACTAAAAAAAAGTTGAACATTATAGGTAAACGATCTGAAGATGTAACTTCCGGTTCATTACTGCAAATTAAATAATGACGTTTATTTGAAAAAAAATCTTACTTTCATAAGGAAATCATCCTTTCATAAGGATGATTTCATAAGGATGTTGGACTGAAATAAGTAAAAAAAAAAAGGTCCAAGATATAGTAGTTTTCTTGAATAATTAAGTTAATGAAGCTCTTATCCACTATATAATTATATCTTTTACCGAAAATGTATGTCTTGCATTTTCTACTTTGCACTTCATTTATTAGGACTTCTGTAGAGAAATTATAAGGCAGCCTTGGTCTCTTGTTATAGTGAATTGAAGTCCCAAGTCACGGATATCAAGCCTCTTGCCTGTTAGATTCAGAGCTTACATTTAAATCTGCGGTACTGGGTTTGAGAATTTGCATCTCTTCTGAAGTCTATACAGTAATATTATTTATCCTTTGTTGTTCATGGGAAGATATTGTAGTTGGGTCTGTGTCTTTAGGTATATTGATATTAGATAGGTTATTTGCTTTTGAGATCCTGTTTAGTTCATATTCATATGATCCAGGATTATCTTGATTATTGCATAGCACATGTACAACACAGATTTTTAGCAATTCTTCTTTAGTTATTATAGGTACCTTTTAGCTGAAATAATTTTTTGCTTTGGATTCTCTTGAGCTCTCTTACATTAAGAACTTCTTTGCGTTTTTTACACCTCTTGCCACAACTACACTCGTTGTAACTTGTACGCGCTGCCGACTGAAAGGTCGCTATGCTTCCACCTGTAAAGTAGTTCTAGACGAATCCGGTCGCCATTCCCTCGACCGCAATGCCTTTTGTTTCTTTCGCAAGAAAGTCGGCCATTCTCTCCGCGCTCCTATCACACCATTCCGTCAGAAATTTGTCCTCAGTTCTTAAATTTTCCTTTGCTTACGTTGCAAAACATCACCGTGGTGACTGTAGAATTTGTTTCCTTCATCACCCCCACTCCCTTTATTACACATCGAGTATTCATCTTCTAGTATCATCACATGTGTAAAATGTCTTTCTACTCATTACACTGCTTTCCTGGATACTGGTGCTGCCATCAACCTAATCAAATTAGAATCTTTCAAAACCTTATTTGCAATCTCACCTGATTTTGTCATCACCTTACCTCCTAATCTCAACATTCATGGTATTTCTGGTTCTAAGGTCTTCCCTCATAAAAAGGTTTTTCTAATGTTCTCTTTCTCACTTTAGGAGCCAAACGTTAATGCTCTTTCCTACATTGTCTCTAAAGCCTCTTTCAAACCTGATATTCTCATTGAATTTCAAACCATGTGTGACATTTCATCAATATCTTTCTGCTCTTAATCAGAGAGAGAGAGAGAGAGAGAACACACAAAGACCAACACGCATAGTTTTCACTCAAACTTCAAAAGCTTCTAGGAACCGAAATACTACACTGCTTCCAACCCCTCCTGCACTGAAGATACTTCAAGTGTCCGAGAAGAGGTTGCAAGTGTGACAAAGACGAATTTGTGAGCACGTAGGAAGATATTAGAGAAAAAGTGCTTCTGTGCAAGTGCTAATTTTTGCCACCAGAGGGAACTCTAATCGCTTGACAATTTATTGTCGTTCAACGAGGGATACTTGTTCGAGTGGGTGTCGAAGCCTCAGTTGAAAATGCCTATAAGTCAAGAAGTGAAGCTAGCGCTCGAAATACAACAGACGGCTTATCGAGACTTGTTGGAAGTTGTTCAATTGACGCTCAATGAGAAGATCAAGCAGGTCGAAACAGCAAACATGGAACTAACAGTCTCGCTGCAGTTCACACAAAAGGATATAGATGATCTGAAGTTGACTTGTGTGAAACAAAATGAGAAAATTTACAAGTTGGAGAAGGAAATACTTGATATGAAGATAAAAAAGTATGACGAAGAAATGGAGAAAAAGAAAAAGGCTAAACTAGCAAGAAGATTACTCCAGAAGGAACAACTTGAGAATTAATGGTGTAGAGGAAACTCCAGGTGAGAACTGGGAAATCACTCAACATAAAGTGCAACGTCTGATCCAGGAGAAGCTGAGCATGGACGGGGTGCAGTTGGAGCGGGCTCACCGTGTAGGTCCGATACCGTCTCGACGGGACGGAGAAGCACCGAAGCACCGAAGCCGGTTCTCTGATCGTCAGCAAGCGCTTCGAAATTTTCCAAAGCTACCAAACACAAACATCTACTTGACCGAGGACTTGTGTTTTGCTTCAGCACAGGAAAGGAAGGCCCAACTGCCGGAGCTACGTAGAGCTCGTGCAGAGGGCAAGACTGCCTACTTCGTTCACACCAAGCTTGTCATCAGGGAGAAGAGGATGGAAACCTCCCGAACCACTAGTGAGCATGGTTCACCAACCCAACTAACCATTCCCGCTGCTACCAACACTGTTGTAACTTCGGATGACGGCGAGCTGCCACAGCTGCCGCCGGACTGTCAACCGAGGTGGAAGGCGGTGCGGGAGGTGCTGAGGAGGTTGGGTGGGAACGTGCGGCAAGACCAAAGAGGGAATTCAAGAAGAAACAGTAAGCTGTTCATAGATATTTCATGTCTATCTATACTTTAAGCTTGTACTTCCTCATGCATTTATTACCGTTTTCAGAACTAGATGATAAACAATTTGTGGTATTATTTGGAGATAATATTAATGACATGCAACTGCCGTATGATTTCTACAACCGTATTGTATTGTTACGTATTGTAACCCAGAATTTCGCTGTGTTCATGCCCTTAGTGGCCATGAAATAGAAGAATTGGAGGTTTTGCATTTAATATCAGAAACTAAATATTACTATCAAACAGAATTCGAGTCACTTATTAGCAATAACCTTGAGAGTTTAAAAATATTAATGTACAATATTAGAAGTATCACTACAAACTTGAACACATTCTTTAGACTATCATGTACAAAATATCTTGTATGAAATACAGTTTATCTGCTTCTGTGAAACAAGGCTCTCCAATGATATAGAACATCTATACAGTATTAGAGGATACAATATGTACACGATGAATAGGAATCGTCATGGGGGAGTGTTGCGATGTACGTTAGAGATATAAAGTGTAACGTTATTCCAGATATTAGTGTTGCTAACGAGCTCTTTGAGTCTTTATTCATTGAATGTAGATAGGAAACTTATTAGAGCTTATTAGAGGAAATTTTAGGAAAGCTACAGCCAACAAAAACATGTTACTTATTGAGAGACATTATCCTGTAGAATCCTGAGTACATTAAATATCATTCTGATGTTAAATGTACTCAGGATTCTACAGGAATTTTATATGGGCATGATTTCTACTCTTGTATAAACAAGCCCACTAGAGTGCACAACCAAGGAGCTTCTTTGATCGATTAACTTTGGACCAATGATCATACATTGTTCACTAATTGTGGTATTCTTATTACTGATGTTATAGATCACTTCGCACCATTCATCATAAGCTCTAAATAATTCATAAGCAATCCAGTAAATAACATTACCTACCGAGACTTTAATGCTATGAATGTCACAGATTTATGTCAAACTCTGCATAGCCTATCTGAGAAATGCAATTTTGGCATTGACATCAATGAAGATTTTAAGCTATTCACGAACTGTGTATTACAGGCAACAGATCTCCATGTACCATCAAAAACTTTAAATGTAAATGTAAACCATAAAAGGGTGAGAAAACCATGGATAACTAAAGAATTATAAGTACTCATAAATAACAGGCATAAACTTTACAAAAAAATTCCAAAGGACCAATAACAAATGGCGAAGAATATAGAACTTACCGGAACATAGTTGGATTCTGCAAAGAAAGATTATTATAAGGCAAAACTTAATTCTTCCATTGGTAACGGTAAAAAGTTGTGGGAGGTTATTGATGAATTATTAAAAACAAAAAGTCAATAAGACACTAATAGATGAGCTAACGATGAATGGTGAGGTGGTATCTGATCCCACTGTTTTATGTCACGAAGTTATTTATTTATTTATTTTTTTCATCCGTAGGACAGGAATTAGACTCAACAGCATCACAAGTATCACCTATGCACTACTTACATGGTAATAACCCCTCAATGACGCTTACTCCAACCACATCCGATGAAATCACCAGTGTTATCAAACAACAAAAAAATTCATGTCCAGGTCATGACAACATACATGTTAAAATACTAAAACTTGCTTCAACTGTCATTTCTCCAATTACATCAAGAATAATCAATAACTCTTTTCATATTGGTATTTTCCCAGATACACTTAAAATTGCTAGGCTTACACCCATATTCCAAGCCGGAGATAAGCTTCAAACATCTGATTATCGACCAATTTCAAAACTTTCCACAATTAGTAAAGTTATATGAAAATTAATGTTTGACAGATTATAATTTTTTTTTATCACTGAGAACAATGTATTATCTAGTAACCGGTTTGGATTCAGAAAAAAAAAAACCTGTCACCTCAAGCAGCAATAGTTAAAATGGTAGATGATATCTTGAAACATAATGAAAGGGGATTTTTCGCAGTGGCTGTATTTCTTGATCTAAAAATGCTTTTGATACAATAAATCACAACATTCTTTTAAGTAAACTAAACTTTACTGTGTCAGAAATGAATTGTTAATATGGTTTAAAAGTTACTTAACAGAAATACAACAATTTACCCAAATCAATGCCATGAAGTAATGAAATAATTGCAACTGGAGTACCCCAGCGCTCCACGTTGGGCCCACTCCTGTTTTTAATTTATATTAATGACTTGGGACTGCCTTCAAACATTTACAAATGTATTTTATTCGCTGATGACACCACTATTTATCACACTGAGAAAAACTTGCAAACATTAGAGAATACTTTAAATACAGAATTAACAGTAACAAATTGGCCTCTTGCTAATAGATTGACAGTCAATGTAGAGAAAACCCATTTCATTATTTTTATGGGAAACAAGAAAGTTAATTATGATGTAACACTGAAAATAGAAAATGATGCTCTTAAAGGGTATGCTTAACAATTTTTTTAGGAATCATAATTGATAAGAGGCTTGTTTGGAAACATCATGTGAATTATATATATAATGAAATTGCAAGATCAATAAGGATAATTTATAGGATAAAAGACAACTTAAATACTGAAGCATTAAAAATTTTGTATCATAGCATACATAGTCTACCCTCATTTACAATGTTGCAATTTAGTTTGGGGTTCTGCCATGAAAACCATTCTACACCCATTGTTGTTATTGCAAAAAAGAATTATCAGGATTATTTCATCAGTTGGTTACACGGAACACACAGACCATCTCTTTAATGAACTTTCTATACTAAGGATCAATGACATCTATAGACTGGAATTGCTCAAATTCGTACATGCTCAACTAAAATCGCCAATAGTTTTATCATTTTCTAGAGTTGCAACTATACATAGCCAAAATTTAAGAAGCGGTAATTTCTGAAGCATGCAAGAGATTTGTTTGTTACCCAGGTTGTATTGCATGGAATTCACTACCAGAACAACTCAAAGTAA
>CM035209.1:4888685-4901982 GCA_020233015.1 Callinectes sapidus | reverse complement strand
ACACACACACACAAACACCACACACACACACACACACACACACACACACACACACACACACACACACACACACACACACACACACACACACACATATTCCATAATAATCCTAAACAGGTATGTAGTGAATGAGGAGCCATTGAGAGCTTTTGGACTGGCAACCAACGGAAGTTTTGATGGCATGATGGGTCAACTGCAGCGTGAAGAATCCGACTTCTGCACGATCGCAGGTCCTTCTTCCGACCGCCTCAAAGTCATGGATTTCCTACGTGGCTACCCATCGGATCCTTTAACTGTAGTATCTCTGAAGCCGTCCTTTCTTCCTCGATACCTCGCCTTCATTAGACCATTGTCAAGTATGATGCTGTTATACATATATCATCATGAGTTTTACAGTAAATAATCACCAGTTATTATGGACCTAGATTGAACAACTACAACCTCCATGTTACGTGTCGATCACTTTTGATTTCTGAAAATATGAATGAAGTTCCGTGTAGTTAATCTGAATTAACTATATTGACACACACACACACACACACACACACACACACACACACACACACACACACAATAATTGCCCCCACGTCAGACTGCACTTCTGATATCAACCATAAATGTTTTGACAACCCCCTTAACTTTCGCTTCACTAACTTACATTTATATGTGGTTTTCAATCTATAAGGCACTACTTCATTTTTCATTCTTCATTTTTCGCTCCAAACGTAAATTTTATGTATTTGTGCGCAACGTTTTTACTTCCCTTTGTGCCCACACTCTTGAATTCTCAGAGTTTTCTACTATCTGGCTTCAACTTTAAAGTCACTCTCTAATCAAATTTATATGTGCTCTCTTCTTTTTCACCTAATTCCTATGACTATAAGAAATTCCTTAACTATTTAACATCAAAAGTGGAGCACATCCTGTTTATCCTTTCGCAGAGATCTCTAATCCTTCAAGATTTCTATTTTCACCATCAGCTTTGAATTTCCTCTCCCTTCACTGACTATTCTGGTGAACTTGCCTTCAATTTTGTACTATCTTTCATGACTTTGAAGAACTGGTGTCACAACTTATTCTTATTTCTGTCCATCATGGAGATACGCTCAATATTCTTGCACTTCTCCTTATCTTTGTCCACAACACTAGCTTTTCCATCCTGCTATCCTCCCCCTTCTCTGTGACAAAGAAAGATCCCTCTCCTTTGGATTATCCTATTGACCGTTAAAAATATCATCTTAAGATTCTATATGATTTTCCTTTTCATTGATAATGCAACGTAATTTACAGTTATCAAATAATGATAATGATAATAATAATAACAATTATATATATATATATATATATATATATATATATATATATATATATATATATATATATATATATATATATATATATATATATATATATATAAAAGCAAATAAACGTTTCTATAAGAGAAGCAGAATAAATTTGATTGATGAAAATACGTCTATTTTTTGGGTAATTTCTTTGAATGTAAGAGAGACCTAAGTAAAGTAAGTAAGTGTTGTTTATTTTCATCTACTGATATCATTGTTTTTGATAGTTGAAGTTTGGTTAACTACTGGGGTTGGCGTGATAATCTGGGGAGTTACTCTTTGGCTGTTACATCTGTTTGGGCGTTTTCTACGAAGGCGACGAAGTTTGCAGTTCGCTACCGCTCTGTTCTACGGATGGGGAGCTCTTTTAGAGCAACCACCCTCAGACCCTTCTACTAATTTATCAGAGCAGGTAATTCATTCAAGTTGGTGTTATATACATATTGATAAAATGACTTTATAGTTCATTTAATCGCAAAAATTCTTGCTAGCAACATTTTTGAATAATTAAGCTATTTATTTTTATTAATATATTATTTTTATATTTACTTAATAGTTTTGTATTTTTCATTATTTTTATTTATTATTTATTTATTATTTCATTTATTTATTTATTTATTTATTTATTTTATTCATTTGTTCAATTTACTTCTTGCTTAACAGACCTTAGTAGGATGGTGGCTTGTGTTTTGCCTCATCATCTCGACGGCGTTCCGCTCCTCCCTAATATCACATTTGACGGTCCAAGGTACTCTAAACCCCTTAGATACTCTGGAAGATTTGACGAAAGCAAACAACTGGAGATGGGGTACAGAACCATGGCTGATGAACGGCGTTCCTCGACACTATTTTTCAAAGCACACTGATCCAGTTGTAAAGAAGATATATGCACATATGGAGGTAAGATATATGATACACTCATCTCGTATAGTAACACTTGTTCTGTACCCTAGATGTTTCAAGACACAGGGCTGGTTAAAAATATGTATAATTTGCAAAATTAATTCACTTAATTATATAAGAATAATTTTAAAACATTGTAAAAGACGAGGCTTTCAACTACAAGGAAAAAGGTGGTAAAGGAAAAAGCTTCTTATTCATGCCATTAAAATTAAATATAGTATTCGAATGTCTCAATAGTCAAACTTTTCAATTCTCAAACGCAAAAGTTCGATTTAGCAGTCCAAAAAATCTAGTACTCATATGTCCGCACACGTTGTTGTAAACAAAGGATTCTTCTCCGCCGCCGCAGCCCACCCTCTGTATCCACACAGATTTGTGCCGGTTGGTAAGTGAAAGATGCTAGCTCGCCTAAGTGTTCCTAAGTGTTCATTGGCATCATTGCTGTGACGTGAGGAGAGGTAGCCTATCAAAAGACAACATTACTCCAGAGCTGAGGAAATCATTTGACAGTTTTCACAATATATATATATATATATATATATATATATATATATATATATATATATATATATATATATATATATATATATATATATATATATATATATATGGTGATGGGTGGATTCTTTCCAAGTGAGGAGTGATTGCCCTCTACCTCCCATAGCCAATTCTTTCCTTGTCTTTCCTAAGCTGTGCCTCCTCTTCCTCCTTTTTGGGCAGCCAGGGTTCTTTCCCCCAGGGATACCAGTATCCCTGGCCATGGCTGACCTAGCTGGTTGGGGTGGGGCTCACAACCCCTCCCCGTAAAAATAAAAAACATCCATCGCCACCATCAATGTTAGAGACAGAGGTCGGGGTAGGGGTTATAGGCGCGGGTGAGCCTCTGGCCACTGCCCGGATTTAAGTATGCTGGGGGGTCGGACTATGCAGACCTCACGGGTGCCTAGGCACCAGAGGGGCCTGCCTACTGGTATGACGGATGCAGGGGAAACCCTGCAGGAGGACCCCCTAGCCCTATTTCTAATTTTGGTGGTGCTGGTGGGGCTGCAGATGTGGCACCTACACGTTGAACCAATCTTGGGGTTAACCTTCGAAGGGTTCTGCGTGTGGGCTCCTGGAATGTTCTGAGTCTTTCAGATGATCACCGACTGCTTCATTTATCGGATGAGATCAGTAGGCTAAGGGTGGATATGGTGGGTCTCTCTGAGACAAGGAGGTCGGGTAGTGGCGAGACCAGTAGTAAGGGCTTTACTTACTACTGGTCCGGCATGAGCAATGGTCACCATGTCAAGGGGGTAGCCATAGGCGTCTCCAGCAGATTGTTGCCGTCTGTTTTTGAGGTTACTCCGGTTGATCTGCGTATAATGCGATTAAGGCTGAAACACAGTTTAGGTTTCATGTCTGTTGTTGCAGTGTATGCTCCTACCGAGGTGTGTGAAACTGAAGAGAAGGAGATGTTCTACGCCAAACTCGACTCTGTACTAGACCAGTGTCCCTGTCGTGATGCACTGGCACTGAAAGGGCTGGCTATGAGATATGTGTTGGTCCCCATGGCTCTGGTACCAGAAATGACAACAGCTCTTTCTTTCTGAATTTTGCAAGATTCAAAACGCTGAGAATTGCGGGTTCCTGGTATCAGAGATCAGCTCTGCACCGCTGGATTTGTTATAGCAAAGCTGGAGGGGTAGCGAAGGAGATCGATCATATCCTTGTCAGTAATCGTTGGAGGATCCTCCAGAACTGCAGGGTTTTTTGGAGTGAAGAGTTCTTTGCGACCGACCACAGGCTTGTTGTTGCTTCACTCAAGCTTCATGTCAAATCCAGAAAGCCTCCAAGATGTAACCACACTGTGTTTCATCTTGAGAAACTGAAGGACTTGACATATGCACAAAGGTATGCAGTGACAGTCTCCAATCGGTTTGAAGCGCTCGACACCCTTGAGGACCCCGAAGAACTATGGGATACCTTGAAACGTGAGACTCTTGAGGCTGCCAAGGAATGCATTGGGGAGCGCCCGAGGTCACGGAGTGGCTTCACCTCGGTAGAGACACTGGAAAATATTGAGGAGAGTCGCACTGCCAGACTTTCTTGGGACCATGACCAGTACAGGCTCTGTCACGTAGGACTACAACTCTCCTGAGAAGAGACAACGAGAGGTATGTCTCGCTGAGGATGTCGAGTGTCATTTAAATGCTAATGACCTGAGACCTGCCTATCGAGCTCTGAAGAAACTCCGCTCCGAGTCTACTTCTCAGGTGAGTGCTATCCGAACAGCAGATGGTTGCCTCGTATCGGACGCAGATGGGCGGATGGCTCGTTGGGCTGAGTACTTTGAGCAGCTGTTCACGGTGGTTTCTCCAAGCGGACAGCTCCAGAATGCAAGGTTTCCAGACGCTGGATGCTGATCCACCCTTTGACGAAACTGCAGCCTCCATGGGCGATGTCAAAGAGGCTGTGGCAAAGTTGAGGGGTGGAAAGGCAGCTGGCATCTGTAACATCAGTGCGGAGCTACTCAAAGCTGGGGGTGAAGCCATGATCCGTAGGTTGCATGCTGTCTTGACTGCTATATGGCATTCAAGTACCATTCCTCCTGTTTGGAAGAAGGGGTTGGTCGTCCCTATCTGGAAGGGGAAAGGGGACCTTCAAGACTGCAACAACTACCGTGGAATAACACTGCTCAGCGTACCAGACAAGGTGCTTGCCCATTTGCTGCTGACGCAGTTCCGTAGTCACCTGCTGAAGCATCAGAGACTTGAACACTCAGGGTTCACACCCGGTAAGTCAACAACTGACCGTATCCTAGCGCTTTACGTACTAGTGGAGCGCCGACGTGAGTTTCGACAGGGAATGCTTGCAGCCTATGTCGATCTCAAGAAGGTGTTTGACTCAGTGCTCTGGGATCTTCTGCGTCTCCGTGGGATTCCTGCGTGTACTCCGGGACTGTAAGTGCTGTGAAATGTGGAGGAGGCGTGTCTAGCTTCTTCCCTGTGAATATAGGTGTGAGGCAGGTCTGTATGCTTGCTCCATCACTTTTCAACACATACATGGATTGGGTACTAGGCAGAGGGGAGAGCAAGTCATTGTGGAGCATCTGTCGGCAACACTGAGATTACAGATCTTGTTTTTGCTGATGATGCAACAATCTTCGCTGAGTCACTGGAGGTTTTGGTAATGGCTCTCGAGGCACTGCACGAGGAGGTGAAGCCCTTGGGACTGAAGGTTTCTTGGGCCAAGACCAGGTGTTTGGGGGCGTATTGGATGAAACAGTACAATCTGTCCATGTGTGTAGCGATGACATTGAGATCTTGAAAAATTTCACATACCTTGGTGGTGTAGTGCATAACGATGGTGGGTCGAGACAAGGAGTCACACGGCGGATTGGTCTGGCCCACGGAGTTATGGACTCGCTCAACACTAGTATTTGGCGTTGTCGATACCAGTGCATACAGACAAATATTCGGATCTTCTAGTCGCTGGTGATCCCTGTCTTACTCTATGGTTGTGAGACATGGACACTGAACACCGACCTGAAGAGGCGAATTGATGTCTTTGGTACTAGATGCCCTCGCAGGATCATGGGATACAGCTGGTATGACTTTCTGTCAAATCAGCGATTGTTCCGTGAGACCGACTCGAGGCCTATTACTAGCATAGTCCGTCAGCGCCAATTGGGGCTATTCTCCAAAAGGGACAACCCGACTTGGAGGAGGCCACAGAACCCTTGGCTGCAGCAAGTCAATGCCTCCTGCTGGGAGTCACTCGGTATTGGAAGGGAGCCTGCATCCTTTAGCCCATAAATTTCCATGAAAATGCCCACTTTGTATGGATTAGAAAAAAAAAAAAAAAGCAAAATACATGAAAAGGATCATAGAGGCACTGAAATAATTTTTTGGTGAAGGAGTGGGAGACAAGTCAGAAAGAACAATGAAATGAATAGGAACTATACTACAGGAGAACACATGATGCATAAGTAATAAGAAGCTAAGAAAAGCATGGTTTTGTAATACAAAGAGTGAAGGTTTGCATGGAATACCGAAAATACAGCAGAAGATGAGGCGGGAAATTTCTGCTACCGATTGCCAAGAGTAACGGCCACTTTTTTTTCTTCTTGTGACTGTTATCTTGGCGATTTTCAGTATTTCATGCAAAACTTCACTATTTGTATTACAAAAGCTTGTAAATAGTTTATAAAAATGTTAATTTGTGAACATGAACGTATACATATAAGACAGTATTATATTGCAAAATCTAGAGTAGACACCATACTGAAAAAACAAAGGAGCCATTAAGGTAGCTGATGTGGTGATAAATAAGAAAAAAAGAAATTAAGTAATTTGCTGCAGTGGAGGAAATAGAAAATTGTTCTTATAAAAAATTGCAGTATTTTATTTATTTATTTTTTTTTTAACTTAAGGTTTTGTTAAGGTTAGAACGAACTAGCTAATTTATGGGTATCAATAGTCAAACTTTTTAATACTTGAACAGCCAACTGGAATGAATTAAGGCCGAGTATTGAGTCTCTACTGTACAAAATTTACCTGAATTCTTCACCGAAGTATTTACCAAGAGTCATTTTATAACTGAATGTGAAAGACTGAAGATTGTCAATTAAAAGATAAAAGGTGATAGGGAAAGCTTATAAATCCTGTCATTCCAGGAGATTTGTGAGTGAAATATTCTTTGTATGGAGAAACTCCTCCTTGATACAATCAATCAATCAATCATGGAGGACACACGCCGCGGGACACATCACCTCGACTACTCTATAATATCACTTCCGGCGGTCATGCCTCGCGAGTCTCCACGCAGGCTCTCTTTCCATACTGAGTAACTCCTAGCAGGTGGCATCGACTTACCGCAGCCATGAGTTTTATGGGTGTCCCCTTGGCCTCCTCCATGGTGGGTTATCCCTATCGGAGTTAACTCGACAAGCAAGATCAGCTTTTGGGTAGTATGCCACATGCCCATATAGCCACACTTGGCGTTGATGAACTATAATGGTAATAGTCCTTGAATCAGTCTCACGTAACAATTTCTGATTTGACAAAAATCAACGGTTTCCCATGATCCTGCGAAGGCATCCAGTACCAAGGATATTAATTTGCCTCTTCAGATCAATGTTCAGTAAGACAGGGATCACCAGCGACTTGGAGATCCAAATCTTCATTCATCTGCACAGGTAATGGCAACGACAAATACTCCTGTTAAGAGAGTTCATAACGCCATGGGCCAGGCCAATCTGCAGTAGAACTTCCATCGTTATGCACTGCACTACCAAGGTATAAGAAACTTCCAAGATCTCAATGATCTTGCCATAATACATGGATAGACAGTACTGTTTCATCTAAAAAGCCTCCTTAAGTCCCGAGTGCTTCGCCTCTTCGTGCAGTGCCTCTATAGCCATTACCAGAACCTTCAGTGACTCAGCAAAGATTACTGCACCAAGGCAAAAATACGATCTGTAATCGTAGTATTGCCGACAGATGCTCCACAATGACTTTGCTCTACAACTCTTCCAAGTACCCAGTCCATACATGAGTTGAAAAGTGATAGAGCAAGGACGCATCCCTGCCTAACTCCCATATTCCCAAGAAAGAAGCTTATCACGCCCCCTCCCCCCCTTTCACACTTACAGCACCCCCAGTCCAGAAATACAGGTTATTTAATAGATCAATAATCCTTAAAGGAGGCGGATAAGATCCCAGAGTGTCCCTCGGTCTACTGAATCAAACGCCTTCCTGAGACTGACATAGGCTGTAAAGTCACATCGGCGCTCCACCAGTACGCGAAGCGCTAGGATCCGGTCAGTTGTTGATTTACCCCTCGAGAACCCTGAAGTCAGTTCTCTGGGGCTTCAGCAGATGACTGTGGATCCGCATCAGCAGCAAATGGGCAAGCACCTTGCCTAGTAAGCTGAGCAATGGTATACCACGGTACTTGTGGCAGGCTTGACAGTCCCCTTTTCTCTTGTAGATAGGGACGCCCTTTCTACCATCAGGAGGAATTGTACCTAAATGCCATACAACATTAATACAGCATGCAACACACGGACCATGGCTCCAGACCCAGCTTTCACCAACTCTGTACTGATATTACAGATGTTAGCTGCCTTTCCATCCCTCAACTTTGCCAGTCTCTTTGACATCATAAATAGGAGTGCAGTTTCACCAATAGATGGATCAGTATCCAGCGTTTGTAACCCTACAGTTTGGAGCTTTTCACTTGGAGGGTCCACCATGATCAGCTACTCAAAGTACTTAACCTACCGAACCATCTGCCCATCTGCATCAGATATGAGACTACCATCTGCTGTTTGGATAGTGTTCATCTGAGATGTAGACTTGGAATGGAGTTTCTTCAGGGCTCTATAGGCAGGTCTGAGGTCATCAGCATTTACCTGACACTCAACATCCTTAGCAAGACCGCTGACATAACTCTCCTTGTTTCTTCTCAGGAGAGCTCTAGTTCTACGTAACAGATCCTTGTACTGGTCCTGGTTCTCAGCGAGTCTGGCAGCACGACTCTCCTCAGTACTTTTCAGTGTCTTAACCGAGGTAAAGTCACTCTGTGCCCCCAGGTGTTCCTCAATGCATTCCTTGATATCCGCAAGAGTCTCATGTTTGAGGATATCCCATAGCTCTACAGGCTCTTCAAGGGTGTCGAGCACTACAAACCGATTGGAGACTATATATATATATATATATATATATATATATATATATATATATATATATATATATATATATATATATATATATATATTAAACTCTAAGGGGTAAAACTCAAGAATAGTCTCAAATATATCATATACAAGATTTATTCACAAACAACTAGGTTACAAGTTAAGTTTAACAAGGATAGGAAAAGTTCAGGTCCCTTACAATTAAGGCAATTATGGTTACTTCCAGTTAAACAACAAAAAATACAAACACTAAATATCTCACCTCAAAAATAAAAGCAAAAATAATTATGGCACTAAAATAACTGAAATGTTATGTAAATTAGATCCACACACACACTAGTGGTCATCCACACTGCTGTACCAACCTGATACAGGAAAAAATAACCAGTTCAAAACAAATAAATCCCGGATTACACAGACAAGTAATCTCCAAAACAAACCTTAATAAAATTCACAAGAAAAATAGCACCACAACTACTTAACACCGGTAGCGGAATTACAATAATAAGGGATGAACCCAACACAAGACAGTAGTGATGCTATGGAAATATATAAAAACTGGGCAACAACGAGATAGCGTACGAGGGAATTAAACACTCACCAAAACCCCCTCACTAATCACCAAAATACCTAGGGACAAACCCTTACACCAAATAGCCCATACATCACTCAACACATTGGCAATAATTGTGCCTAAGAGAGACAAAACCCTAACATCAAGAATAAAGAATAAAAGAGAGAGAGAGAGAGAGAGAGAGAGAGAGAGAGACAATTGCGCAGGTCCCCTCTGTCTCCTCACCTGCTCAGGTCTGTTCTCCGCACCGCTCTCACTAAACAACCACAAATTCCTTCCTACGCGTAGTAACACATTGCGTCACACAATCCCTATTTCACTTCAAGGCATTAATTACAAATCCCTTATGCAAACAAGAATTATAATATTATTCTAACAATACATCTAAACAGGTATAATATAGATATAGATACTACAAGAGTATGTGCTACTACATGTCGCTTCCCACGGGGGAATGCGTCACCTCCCGGGCTCACAAGCCCTCCCTTGTGTCGATTTTTGCTGACTTAACACAGCGTGACACGGTTAGAACAACGAACTTTCTAGGACACTATGCATTAATATGAATATTACAATACATTTACGAATAACGAGATAAACATATAATACATACATACAGTAAATAATAGTATGACATACAATGTATAGATGAAAAAAAGTGGGTCATCCAGGGAGCATTACATATAATTACATACAAATAAACACTGCTCGCAGGACACGAATAATGATATTTAACGTCATTATCTGACGGTCGTAACAAGTGTAGCAACAAGAAGCTTGTGATCAGTCTCAAAGAACTCAGCACTCTGAAAATCCCTGCAGTTTAGGAGGATCCTCCAAGGAGTTCTAGCAAGGATACAGTCGATCTCCTTCACTTCCTCTCCGGCACTGCTAAACTAGGTCCAGCGGTGTAACACTGGTCCCTGATTCCAAGAACCTGCAATTCTCAGCCTTCTGGATCTTGTAAGATTCACAAGGAAAGTGCTGCTCTCATTCCTAGTTCCTGGTACCAGAGCCATGGGGGCTCACATCTCGTAGCCAGCTTTCTCAGTGCCAATGACAGCATTAAAGTGGCCTAGGACAATGAGTGCATTACAATAGGGACACTAGTCCAGTACAGAGTCGAGTAGAACATCTCCTTCTCTTCAGTTTCCCACACCTTGGTAGGAGCATACACTGCAACAACAGACATGACGCCTAAACTGTGCTTCAGCCTTAATCACATTATACGCTCATCAACCGGAGTAACCTCTACAACGGACAGCTGTAGTCTGCTGGAGATAACTATGGCTACCCCCTTCACGTGAGGCGTTTTCAGTGGCGCCTTTTACCCGAACACCTGTTCGCCTTTGACCAGTATGAGGCCACCGAAAGCGATTGCAACACTGCCAGACGACCCTCCCTCGTTGCCGGCCGAAAAAACTGTCGTACTCTTCATTTTCGCCGGATCACGCCGGGCGCCGCTGAGGCGTCCTCATTTCACCACACAGCAGAGGATTGATATTCTCCCAAGCCAGAATAAAATTTTGCTACTTTTCAGGACAAGTTTGTTTTCCAGTCAATATTTAATGCTTTTTCAAATTTAGATAGTTTTTTTTTTTTTTTGTGTGTGTGTGTGTGTGTGTGTGTGTGTGTGTGTGGAAATCTTAACTTTTTAATGACACTAAACTAACCTAACCTTACCTTTAAAATGAAAGAAACTAATCTAACCATATAGCTTAGAACTAATTTGTACAAGAAACCATTATCATTTTTAAATTATTCATAGCTTATGTGATATATATAGAGTAGGTAATTACATTAGAAATTAGCAACTGTGAAAATGTGCTTATTAGCCATGACTTTATGACAAGAAGTTGTACTGGACATCAGGCTTGGTTAATGCTGCTGACTTTTTAAAATTTATCATTATTCCTCACTCCTCAGAGGGTTAGACTCTCCAAGGCAGGGTTAGCATTGAAAAAAAAAAAAAAAAAAAAAACATCTCATCCCAAAAAGGAGTAAAAGTTTGAGGGAAAGTTTCTAAGTGATTTCAAATATATTTGGCAGGGAAAAGAAAATATAAACAAATTGCATAGATGATATCAAACTTGTTTTCTTTGATTTCCTGACTTTTTGTTTCTCATGTGGCCTAATTGCTGATTTTCTCACTAAGGACTTGGAAAGACTGACCCTATGATAAGGACTTTGTTTTCTTTAATACTTGGAGCTTTCGATGGTAATATGTGGTAAACTAATCATGATATCGATTTACATTCAAGCCCTACCCCCCAAATAAAAAAAACACTTCATTTTATCATATTATATTTTATTCTTTGTATTGATTTATTCATACTTTCTAGTGTCTAAACTTTCTCTTCTCACTCTCTGGTCTAATTCTTCTTGTTCTTTTTCTGAGGGCTTGTGTCATAACAGTGGATGGTGATGGTGGTGGTTCCTCTTGGAGGTGCGACAGCAGCAACAACGGTGTGTGTAGTTGAGGGGTTAGGTGTTGGAGGGCCACCAGGGTCCTGTTCAACAGCTGACAATGGCTCCTGGTTATCAGCTGTGCCCTCCAGATGTCAGACATAAATCAATAAAGTGTAAGAAGGAGTTTAGTAATAGGGGAGCGCCTGTGGCGGTATTTGGGACCAAATACTAGGGTTAAGAAAAACAAATATTGCCCTGAAGGTCCTGGGTGTCGCTTGTCCTATCATATTTTCCTACAGTTTAAGTAATACAGGCAATATACCCATTAACCATTTATACAAAACATGCCAAGGAAGGCGTTATACCACTATTGATTGCTTGTTATTCTGTACATTTCTGTCGCGTTGTCCTTTGAACTGGAGAAGTGGAGTGGGAGAGAGTCAGTTGCCGACTGACGCCCAGTGGCGGCTTGCCTAGCTGTGAGGCTGTGTTTGTTCGTCCAAAGTTTTCAGAGCACCACCATAAAAAATATAACCAAATCTTCCACATTAGTGTTATAAACCTATGTCATTAGCAAGCAATGCTATAAATATTCTATCATCTTTATATTTTACAAGTACTTTTACTTTGATAACCCTTAAAATACAAAAGGTTCACACAACTGAAAGTCGAAGTCGGAATCACAAGGCTTTGAAGAAATCAGTATGAGGAAGTGTGAGTCTCGCAGCCAATCAGCAACTTTGTTCGGGTTAGAGGCACCCGAGAATTTAGGCCCAATGTCATGCATTAAATCCTAACCACATGGAGAATTCCTCTGAATTTCAGTATCAGAAAAGAGTTACTACATTTATTTTGCTTACGTAATACTACACGGTCGTACTCTGGAAGGCGTTCGGGTTGGGATGGACGCCACTGAAAACGCCTGTGATGACCATTGCTCATGCCGGACCAATAGTAAATAAAACCCTTGCTACTGGTCGCGCCACTGCCATGCAGGCATCCTTATCTCAGAGAACCCCACCATAACCACCCTCAGCCTAGTGAACTTACCCGATAGATGAGGCAATCGGTGATCCTCTGAGAGGCTCAGGATATTCCAGGAGCCCGCACGCTCACAACCCTTCGAAGATTTAACCCACGAATGGTCCAACTGGCAGGCCCCACATCTGCAGCCCCATCAGTATTCCCAAAGTCAGAAATAGTGCTAGGGGGCCTCACGCACCTCTCAGGACTGGTTATTCCTGCGCATTGGGTAATAAATCTACAGATATTTTCTTTTCTCCTAAAGAAAAAGAATAGGTTAGCTCAGTTGGATGCCAATGAAAATATTTATCCACCACCAGTCAGAAAACCTATAATACATGCTTAGGAAAATAAATTGGTAAT